>CM021102.1:737020870-737116937 GCA_007115665.2 Sequoiadendron giganteum
GATCCTTTACTCGCAAACTTCATCTGTGCCTACCTGGATATTTCACTTTTGATCGATTGGCAGCCTGCAAGCACAAGATACTTAACATTAATATAATATCATTTAAGAATTAATGAGTTTCGGGGCATAGCCTAGACAAAATCGCACTTTCAGCCTTATTAAATTAAAATTTCTGTCAAAAAGCAAGCTGAAAGTAATTAAATTCGCCTATCATGAATGAAATTTGTGCCGGAAACGAAGTAGAAGATAGAAACACAGCGCAAATGCGTTGTCGATTAACTTCCAAACCTCAAAGATCACGTTGTGGCTGCAAATGAATTTAAAAATTCAAAGAAATCTGCCAGAAGAAGTGCGCCACTATGCTGGAAGTACGATTTCAGCCAAGAAATAAATTACTTCTCTCAAAAATCACGTCTTTCAATAAGAGAATGCTATCTCGATTCTCACAATGATGTTATTCTCACAAACTTCTCCTTCGAGAATGTTTTCCTGAAGATTCGAGAGAGATAGTTGCTTCTCAGCCGGAATTTGTGAAGAAATGAGTTGCTGAAACTCATTTTATGGCTGAGAAGTGCGATTTTCCTCAAGGCATTGCTTTCTTTCTTTTGATTTTCTTCCAATTTTTAGAAACGTTTTCTCCTCGGATTAGCAAACTTCTAATTTCACTTTCAGTTATCGAGGCAAGTTTCTAACTTTCGTCTCTGTGCCATCTCTGCTGAGATTTTCGAATTTTCTCAAGGAAAATTGACTAAGTGTTGGAAAATATATTAAATTAATTGTCCAAAATTATTTTTCCAACGTATTTTAAATCCTCCGAACGTGGCAAAGTTTAAACTTATCTAAGGCAGACTAGTTTAATCTTCCAAATAATCTCCGGATTTTGAATTTTTAATTAAAATTTCCTAAGTGTCAAGGAAATAATTAAAAATATTAAAATATTAAATTCCAACCCGTTCAATCTTGATACATGGCTAATTTCGTTCGTCAGAGGCAAAATATCTCTTTTTTAAATTGTCTGCCTAGCCAAAATGTGCTCAATAGCTCATCTGCCAAATTTTAATTCTCTAGGCGGAGTTCTGACCTTTCTGGACATTTTTATTTTAGCCAAATGATTCATCTTCTGGGTTGGGCGAACCTGGAGACTTCTGCCACTTTGCCATTTTTTTACTAGCGCTTTAGGAATTTTCCAAGCTGAGAGGGGCGGACTTCATGTTTGCTCTGCCAAGCACTCTTCATTTTGTGCCAAAAAATTTCACTCCGTTGTGCTGGGGCGTGATTTTTATGCCGGCCAAAACCTCTTCTTCTTCTAGACATTTCTCCGTTTTTCATGCCTTAGGATAATTTTCTCTTCAAGAATTGGGCGAATGTCTTATAATTCCTTGCCTATGGCGTATTTTATCATCCATTGGTCTTAGATTTTCCTTGCCATGGCGAATTTTATTTGTGCCTTGTCCAACGGAAAATTTCACTTGTTTCCATCATTTAATTCAATTTTCAATGAATTATCTTGCAATTTTACCCCTTTCCAAACACCTTGGAGCGCACCCCTTCATGTTTTACCCTTCTCCACACTTCTTGGAGGCGGACTTTGTGTTTTTCATGCCATTTCCTCTAAGGCTGGGCGGACTTCATGAGTTTTATGCCAATTTCCCTAAGGGCGGACTTTGAACCTTTTGTGCCATTTTCCTTAGGTTGGGCGGACTTCATGAGTTTTATGCCGATTTCACTAGGGGCGGACTTTGCAACCTTCATGCTTATGGCGGACTTGGCAAACTTCATGCTTATGGCGGACTTCAGCCTCTTTGTGCCATGCGCCTCTCCCTATCATCTTGTGCAGACTTTGGCTTCCTCATGCCATGGCGGACTTGATGAATTTCTTGTCAGTGCCTACCTTTGGCATGCCAAAGGTAGGGCGGACCTTGACTTTTCCATGCCACTTTCCATATGGCGCACTTCCTACCTTGCTAGGCGGACTTTGAGTTCCTTGTGCCAAGGGCGGAACCAAACTTGGGGGTCCCCATTTGCGATGGGGCGATGTGTGAAATAGGTCACAACAGGACCCTCCGAAAATTTGAAGCCTTATTTGGATATTGGAGCTGTCCACAATTTGCTATCGATTGGAGTTTTCCAGTTCTTCTAGAGAGATACTTAGGGTTTTAGTCTTTCTAGTTTGTAAGGGTTTTCCTTTCTATTTTTATGACTAAAACCCTAGTCCTTTTGTGCTTTTGTCCTTCGCATATGTCACTGCTGTATTTTATATTCTAATGTTGACTGGTTCCTCTGGTTTATTTCACTTAAGTTTACAGCATGATTCCCTTGAATGTCATAATCTTACCAATCCTTTGCTTTCATTAACTGTTGTTCGCCCACACTTGTTTTATTTCTTACGTTATCTGATCATGGTCGCATTGCAACTTTAGGTCCCCATTGACATTCCATGTGTCAATTTCCCATTGCATTGTGAGCATCCTTCACATCACAGTTTTCATAAGAAGTCTTTTGTTAAAACAGCAAGCTAGCGATATTGTGCCATGTGTTCTTGGGTTAGGAGTCATACTTGCCAATTCATGCAATGTTGTGTTGTTCCCAAGCTGAGTTGATGGGTTATGAACTTATGATTGGCCCTTTAATGTGAGTGTGCTTCATGGAGTAATTACAAAAGTCTACTCAGCTTGTGACAGCTGGAAACATTTTATTGCATTGTGCAACTCCTTCACATCGCAATTATGAAGGTAGACTCCACTTTCACTTCCACGATGCACAATAGCTTTTATTTCTCTTAAGACAATGTTGATGTAGTCTCCAGCTAGCAGTATTCTATTGCATCATGTAGCTCCATATCACGATTTTGAATGTGGGTGCCACTTTCATATGTGCAATGGCTTTGTCTCTTCTAAGGAAAATGCTGATTTGGTTTCCAATTCGGCAGTATTATATAAGATGGCTCGCAAGTGGCAAATTTTCATTGCATCGCAGTTTTGAATGTGGACCCCACTTTCACTCCCATGATATGCAATGGGAATAAAGGTGAAATGTTACTACGTGTTGTGGCTTAGTTGTCAATACACATGGAAAAATGTTATGATAATATTGGACCACATGTTAGTCACCCCAACAAATACAATGCTACCATTGGTCAAAGTGTACAACATGTCTCCCCAGTGGCACAGGTGTAAAGACAGGAACATAAATTAGGCACCTCACAGATCATTTCCATCACCATCGCTAGGAACACTCATCTAACTACTCCCAACAACTTCCAAATTGCCATTAAGGCCCCGATTTGAGCTTTGCAACATTCCAAATGTGTTTTTCCCACCCAAAAACAAGATTTGTCTCCTAGGCATAATTGCAAACACATTTTTCAGTGGCTATTGTTGAACTCTAGCAGACAAATTTTTGCAAGAGTTGAGCAGGTATGACTCCCAACTACTATAAGTGCAAGTTCTCTCCTCTTTTCAAGGGTTGGTCATTGTTGTTTCCAATGGACTCATGTAAGTTCCAAGCAGATTTCGGTTAGTCTTGTGAATCATGTCCTTGCGCCTTCATCTTGTGTTTCCTGCAATGATGTAAATATCAGCTATGTCATTTGTGCAATTGGTTGGTCTTTAACCCAATGACAGCCTTTTTAAGTTAAGCTTACATTGGATACAACTGCAACTTGTCATATTGTCTCATCTTTCAGTACCTTCAATCTTGTTTAGAATACCTCTAGGAACACTCTCCTAAGTCTAAGTTGAGCTTGAAGTGTAGGAGAGTTTATCCACTCTTGTTAATTAGCCTTTAACCCTCCTCAATTTGTTGATAAGCCTCTATTTTGCCTTCATGAACCCTTGGCCTTGAAGGTGACACTACGTTCTAAGATTGTGGAGCAATGGTTTCAAGACCCAACACTATCAAATCTTATTAGAAAGACACCAAGGATATTCAATAATTTGGTGTCATATTTCCCAAGATTTGTAGCAAAATTTGAAATCTCCGTGTCACAATTGGTATGTATTAAGAATCTATGCCCTGTAGTGATGCAGAATTAATGGCTTGGAGCACCAGGTAGGCATAAATTAGAATTCAATTCTTCAGAACAGCCATGATGGGTTAATACCAAAAAAAGATCAAGCCTCTTGTTAACTGATCTCCCATTGTGGCTAGGAGAATGAAATTAAACTTCTATAGGGTGACCGAAGGTAATACTGGCTCGGCTGGAGGAGATGGAATATTTTTGTATCAATTCAGTTGCTGAATTGCACACTTTAGCTTCTGGTCTGAGGATTGCTAGGAATCGAAGCTGGTATGATATAGAGTCTGGACATTCTAGGTACCTGTAAAATGATGTTAAATGTGATTAAGGAGTGCCTAGACTGGAAACCTAACAAACTCGTTAGAAGACTTAAGGAACTCTCCTCGTGCAAAGCTTCAATCACCTAGGTGAAGTATCCAGGTACTAGGTTACCATTCTAATCAAGTGATCAACCACTTGGGTAATGAGAGTCTTGTCTCCAAATGAGCTAGAGAATATATTCATGACTCTGTATCACTAAAATTTATTTCTGGAGATAGTAAGTCAATTTGGTTCCCTCCTATGTCATAAGGTAGTAATACATATACTTGTGTTTTGAACAGGAATACAATCTGCACTGAGTTTATTGAGTTCATAATTTGATGGAACCCTGTGTGCTTTACTATGTTAGAGAGTAGTTTGAATTTTCTGGTGGTGGTGTTTATAAATGTTGATCGGTGTGACCTGTAAAAGGCATTGGATTGTTATCAGAATTATGATCCTGTTTAAATTTTGCTCAAGAAAAATAGTTGGGGGAACCCCATTGCCAGCAACAAAATCGTTTCCTAGAAAACAACATCAATAGGGATAAGATGCAGCACGAAATACAAGGGATAGCATAAAGTTCCGAAATTTCTATTTCATTTAGGACATACAGCAGACTGAATTTAAACTTGTTGAAGCAAGGAACTTGAAGATCCTGATTGAAGAAGGGTTTACTTTAGACAAAGGGGAAAGGTTCGCAGCAAGGAAACAAATTATGCTTGGCAGAAGAACACCCTTCAGGAAGGCATTTCTAACCCTGAGCTTCCAAAGTGGATTTGCATTGTGCAATGACTTATTGAGGACTCGAGCTTTCAGTCGGCTTCGCACAACCAGTGTTACTTAAGGCTGCACAAGTAATGGGAGTACAATCTATCCTACTTAATCAGCCAACACACTGGCTGTCCATCATTACATATCTCGGATGGAACTATATTTCTGGAACGTTGAACATTATGGAAACTGCTAAAAGGACATACTGTACATGCTCAGTTCGAAAGAAAACGGTAAGCTTTATTCGTGCTAAAATAAGAATTGATATTTCTGCCGAACTGATCTTTCCATGATCACAATGAGCTTATGAAGGATGAAAAGGAGACAAAACTGGAGTCTGTTTGGGTGAAAGATCCTCTGTTGAAGAGCGCCGATCCATATTTATCCCGGTGGAAAGTCCAGGAGTGGCACCGAAGCACGACCAAATGATCTTCTATGCATTTTTTCTCAGGTTAACTCTGTCCATACGCCTTTGATTTACATAGCAAGGATGCACAAGCGCCGTGCTCTTGGGTCATTGTTGTGGGGTTTCACTTGAGTTTCTAGTTGCAGAGTTTGAATGCCATGACTGGGTCTAATCGTATAAAACTTACTCAAACAAAGATGAAATTTTACAGTAACTCCATACACACATGAACCCAACCCGCATTCATCATTTCAAACGAAATCTATATGCCACTCAATGTAATGGGGAAAAATTTAAGCAGATATAGATCCAAAATCGAAGAAAATTGAAAAAAAAATTAACTGTGTTGTGAGATTGATATGCTTCTGTTCATCGAAATAATATAAGATACATTTCTATACCATGAAAATAAATAGATAAATAAATTTGCACAAACGGACTTTTTGAGTAAACAAGTGCTCACCAGCCTGCACAAACCATCCAGTTGTATGCTGCGAGATAAAGTCTCCTAACAGCTGAAAGGAATCCTGCCATTGACGCTTACAAAGCTTGCAAGCAAAGCTTGAAAGCCAACAATCAAACCCGACACAACTCCCACAACCACGGAATTGAGCGCTTTGAAATATACAAATGGTTCAGCAAGCACATTTAATGTGTAGACAAGAAAGTAAACGCCCAAGTTATTAAACAACACACCCTCATAATTTGTTTACTTGTTCTCAAGTTCAAATTAGTAGATGGGGGAGTTGAGTGCATTGGATGATGTATCGTCGATTAGGTGAATATCCATTATTTCTGCATTCACTCTGGCTTGTTCTGCCTGTGGGTTGTTTAGATGTTGCATTTTATTGCTCAACGACCCATCTGTTTCTTGCAGTTATTTCCCCTCATCTAATATTAAATGGTATTCAACTATTCGCATGTCTCATCATAAATAGATTTAGCTCTTTGTCTCAGACCATTTCAATTGCTTAAGGAAAGTTCAATTTATTAATTACCTAGCCGTTAATAGTCCGTTTTATATAAAATTTAGTGGGCGTTGCCTAGATTTTTTTTGGAATATTTTTAAGTGGGTGGTTCCATAGATTTTGTATTTGAGCTTAAGTTCAAAAGTTTAAATTCTGATATTTAGGGAAGCTGGTGGTTCATGAATTTTATTATCTTGCATATTCAATTCAATAGAATAAATAAATATTAATAATTGGTGAGAATTTAAAAATCTCAAATGATTGACAAGTGACAAAAAAACCCTAAGATGGTGGAGCAATCTTCACCCCCACCTCAAATGCACATGCTCAAATCTTCAAACAAAAAAGTAAGGGTTATTATTGTTCGAGGAGAGATTTGAATTATTCGTGTAACATATTCGTCTTTTGCTCCATGGGATTCCCCCCTCCTTCAAAATAGATCCTAAAGCCCTCACATGGGACCGCAACCTTATTGGTGCATATATAAGCAATAACTAATCTAGATTAATTAATTGATGATTGAGAGTTAATGCAACTTTTAATTGTGTTGGTTAATAGATTTGTCACTTTAATTTTATACTCTTTTTTCCCACAACAATGACAATCTGACCAACAGTTGAGTCACTGGCAATGTTATTTGCAAGTGCTCTCTACTTGTTTTACAAGGTGTAGCTACCTTCAATAGATATGCAATGAATGAAAACACAAGGCGTGCTTTTAACCAGAAAGCAAAAAAGGAAAACTAACATCTACCCATAACCATGAAATAGATTGGATGGCTTCAATTTAAAATGAAATGGATGCAAACAAATGACTCAAAGTTAATTTATCCCACACCCATGAATGATATTCAAGAAAAGAATGAACAACAAATTCACTTTCATAAATGAGTTAATCTAAATTCAAAGCCTCAAAAATAACACATACACAGCTTCATATAATAGAATAAACAATGAAGATTAATTACAAAGACTCAAAGTTCATTTGTAATCAAAAGAAAACATTAACAAATGCACAGATTAGAAATATCTTCTTTATTTCTCCAATGCCAAAATGTGAGTTCACAGTCTCAATATTTTTGTACAATAAAATTGTGCAAAAAAAAAACCATGCTACTCCCTTTTTTTTCCTCCCCGAAAAAAATATTTCCAAAGCCAACATATGCCAGAAGGTAACCGTTCATTTCCAGAAAATAACAGTTCTTGACAATGACTGGTATCAAGAAAGAACTTTGAAATGGAAACGGTTTCATTACACAAAATTTAACGTTACCACCTTCAATTACAAAAAGATTCCAATCAAAACAAGGAAACTAAACTACCTCAGGTGTTGGGGCGACTTGCATCACCAGTTGCATTTCCATAAGGTCGTGCAGCTCGACATGATCTTCTTCTTCCTCTAGGACAAAAATTACTCTGTGATATTCAGCGTAGTTGGTTTTCTCCTTCCATGCGATCGAGTGCAATTGAGAGATGATATCAACTTGTTCTTCTTCAGGCCAATTCAAGTCAGGTTACACAATAGGGACAAGCTCTCCATCCCAGACCTCACCACTCGTAGGAAGTCTCATTTTGAGAAAATTGCCTTGGTTGATTGAAAGATTGAGCTCAGAAGTACCGCCACCTTCTCCTGTAAACAGGCCTATCTAGTTTTGTTGACAGATAATAATGACCTTTTATTTGTTAAAAACATGTTGCCACCTTAGTAAATTCACTCCACTACACCTTCCATTAATGTGTTATTGATATTATTTCTTGAGAAAAGAGACTTAAGATTGAGTTCATGTTTCAAAACACTTGAAAAGAGATTCACATGATACGTCATACAAAGAATTAAATGAACTGGCAGCATTTTGAAAATCGAGAAATCTATCGAACAGTCACGGGATTGAAGAGAAGTAGAACTTTCAAACCACATGTTGAGAGTTTCGAAGTTTCAAAAATCTTTGATATGTCGATCACCTCAAACACCACTGAAGAGGAACAAATCGGGAAGTCGAGCGGTTACAAAATTCTTGAACCTTGGAGTCGGCGATGTGAGGAGTTAGAGAACTTGTAAGATTCCCGACAATGAAGAGGAATCAGGTGATTGGGAAATTTAAGAACCTTGGAACTAGGAAATATTTGGTTGAAGATTTCCACAAACTCCTGACATTAAAGAGTCCAATTTTTGCAATGAAGCTTACCTCTTTAATCT
Organism: Sequoiadendron giganteum; assembly: GCA_007115665.2. Lineage (NCBI taxonomy): Eukaryota > Viridiplantae > Streptophyta > Pinopsida > Cupressales > Cupressaceae > Sequoiadendron > Sequoiadendron giganteum. The sequence continues at coordinate 737,029,533 of CM021102.1, forward strand.
AAAAATATCCAGTTGTCTTCAAATCAATTGTGAAAAATAACCCAAAGGCACCAAGGAGACAAATGTGCTTGGTCACTATAGGCAAAAATTAAATTTAAATTTTGACCAAAAAAAGCTCAAATTTTGGGATAACAAATTGTAAATGTGAAGAAGGGAGGGATATTTGACTTTATAATCAAAGATAAATGATATTAATGTTGACTCTAGAATTTGAATTATTTTTTATTTGAAATTGATGTCTCTTTGTCTATATAAGTGATCGCCCATTGTGTGCAAGATTTATGCTCAACTTGAGTCCATGGGTCTAGATATTTTCTACTTCCACAAAGTCATCATTTGTCATGCAAAATTGACCTTATTAATGTGTACTTTTGCTCTTTGGCTCACCTACTTTGCCTCTATCTACTCTACCTTTTTTCTCCACTATGAAGATTGAAACCATTTAAAAATACCTTTGGAGGGTTGTTGATATGTTGCTTGAGGGACATGTTCTCCTAGGTCAACCCTCGAAAAACTTAGATAAAATATCAAAGACAACACACTTCAGTCATGCAAATGTTCTAGAGTGATGTGATGCAAAAAGGTTCTTTTAGGTACTCCAATTGAAATATTCCTAACATGCCCTTTTATAAATGCAAATGATATTCAACATTATCCAATAGGATAATGGGTGCAACTAAATACCTTTAAATACAAGTAAATAGCAATAATCATGTAAATATGTGGTTAGTTGGCTAAGGGTAGGAAAAATAGGCAATAGTCAATCTGTTGAACATGCCAGATACTAAGAGGGGGGTGAATTAGTATCAGCAAAAACTTAAACCCCTTTGAAACTTAAACTCTTCAGCTCAGATCTTGTTCAAATCAAAAAAATTAAACATACCAATAGCAATGAATGATATAGTAGTTTAACCCCTTAACAAGTTCAACAACCTCAGCAATGAAAGATATAGCAATTAAGATCGACAACAATGAAGATAAAACAAAGAACACACATCTAAAAGATAACACCAGATTTACGTGAAAAACCCAATGAGGGAAAAACCACGGTGAGAAATAACTCGTAATATAGAAGCTCGTTGCTTACAAAATTATGATTGGGCTCACTACCAAGGACTTGCAGGCTAAGGTGCACAACCTTAGAAGAAGTACAAGGGACTTGCATAACTAAAGCACACACAACTCTAGGGGCAAGATACAAGGACCTAATGAGATTCACTATCTCAGAGCATGATACAAGAATATTTAGAATTTACAAAAACATGTCAACAATAGACTCTGCTGACTAAAGCATTAAAGAACATCCAACCTATCTTTCACACACTTTCACACTTCCTTTTTTGAGATATTCAATTATATTCCACACTCACACACTTCCATGTTTTGCAATAGATTTGATCTTACATTTATATCCTTTGCAACTTCACATGACATCAATTAGGTCGGCCAAAAGAAAGATAAACAATGGTTGCAACGAGTTAGCCACAAAACATCAATATGGTCCTATCTAAGGGATTGAGAGGACCAAAGACAACCTTATTATATCTTCCAATGTGATCTCAAACAATTCATACACTAGCGCACATCAACCCAAGTCAGCAATAGGGAAACATGTAGATGAACCACGAAGCACATAACCAGTGTGCCCAAAAATATAACTTCAATTAGATTTACTCAATGTGGTTCTAACCAAGATAGTTCAAGACCTAAATATATCTTAATACAATTCCATATGTTGGCACAAACCCTTAAGCACTTAGCATAAGCAAGAGAGCAATCCATGTTGACCAAATATCCACAAATTACCCAAAAGGTTAACTCAAACATAATGCAGCACCAAAGAGATCAACCGCTAATGTGTGGATCATACAGATATGTTCCTTGAACATCCTACGAAACTTCTAGGCACTTCTTTCATACTATCATGCCACCAACAACTATCGTACGTAAACCAAACAAGAACAGAATACTTCTTCCAAGAAACACAAAATGCATATAACCATGAGATATAACATTAACAAAAAAACTTGCAGACCACTTCAACCCATGAAATTGGAACTAATACACTACAAAAATATTGAGGAAACAATCACCAAGTCGCAGGAGCAGATACATTAATGCAAAGAAATGCAAAGCATTTTTTGGATCAATCCAAACAACCAATAACGCTATCAACCTTCTACAATTCACAAAAACCTCCTCGGCAACATAGGTGACCTAAAAAGATAGGAATGTAACATCCACAAAACACAAAATTTGAATCCCAAATTGCAAGACCATAATTTCAACAACAGAGGAATTCAAAACATTCTCCCAAACAATCTTCACAACACCTTCTTGAATTGGAAACTTTCAATAACTTGCGGAGGCCGGATCTTTCTTTCAGCAACATACACTTCATTAGGAATAATAGGAGAGATCCTACAACATATTATAGACCATCAACAACATCTCCCCACCATTAGCATCACTTCTAATCCTCATCTTAATTTATCATTATGGTATCAACTCTACTAACAACAGCCATGCACTATACAACTTTACATGTCTTCAACCAAACCATGAACACCAACAACACACCATCATACAATAATGACGGCCCAAATAGAAAGTTTCCAACAGTGACAACCACTACCAAGCAACAAACACTTCCACGATCTCACCAAGTATTGACATCAGAGACATCAAATCCCAAAAATCTCCCCTACTTCTCAAGTGTTGACATAAATGACAACCACAACCAATTCACCAAGTGTTGACTTCAATGAAAATCAGTACCAACAATCTCCCCCTTTGGCATTGATGACAACACACACCTACTTACTCTCCCCCTTTGACATCAAGGACAAAGGGCCACACATATTTGCACAAAACAATAGCACATTTTTTGACATCAAGGACAAAGGGCCACATATATTTGCACAAAACAATAGCACATTTTCTAACTTCAAGGACAAAGCGCAAAAGATCTTCAATTGAAATAGGAACACATTCTCCCCCTTTGACCAATAATTGTACAACTTCTACGAGAAATCATACCAACACCCACCAAGGAGCACATTCTTTCTTCTCTTCAAGTTTCTCCCCCTTTGGTGTACATATACTCCTTCATAAAGAAACTAACAAGCTACCCCTGTCATTAACAAATATTACCAGCTCCCCCTGAGAGGAAGCCACTATCAGTCCAGGTATAAAGATATGTCTAGAATTACTACCCCTGGATAGATGCACCAATTATGCATCTAGTTAGAACAAGGAGGGAAAATTTAACCCCTAACTTCTACCAAAGATACTCAAAATTATTCTTTGGAAGTGCCTTAGTGAAAATGTCTACAATCTGATCCTTGGTAGGCACATACTCCAATCTGACTTCGTGCTTTGCAATCTTCTCTCTCAAAAAGTGATACCGGATAGAAATGTGTTTAGTTCTTGACTGCACTACTGAATTCTTGGAAATATTAATTGCACTTGTATTATCACACAATATAGGAATGGGTTCATCATACACTACCTTCACATCTTTCAGGGTCTACTTCATCCAAAGCACTTGGGTGCAGCAAGATGCTGCAATAATATATTCAGCTTTTGTTTTAGATAAGGACATTGAATCTTGCCTCTTACTGAACCAAGAGACCAATCTATCTCCCAAGAAAAATGCACTACCACTTGTACTTATCTGGTCATCCACACATCCTACCCAATCATCATCAATATAAGCATTCATAGAAAAATTATTATCCTTCTTATACCATAAACCATAATCTGGAGTTCCTTTCAAACATTTGAATATTCATTTTTTTGCTTTCTCGTGAGATTGCTTAGGATTGGCTTGAAAGCTAGCAACCAAACATACTGCATGCATGATATCAGATCTAGAAGTATTCAAGTACAACAAACCTCCAATCATAGACCTATATAGAATATGATCAACTTCTAAAGACTCATCAAATTTGCCAAAGTGACAACCAGTCATCATGGGAATACCTACAACTTTGGAATTGTTCATGCCAAACTTTTTCAACATATCCTTTGCATACTTAGCATGAGAAATAAAGCTACCACCAAAGGAAGAAATATAAATCACTATTCATAAACATCTCAAATTCTTTATGCATCTCTTCTACAAACTTCTTACACATACCATCATCTCCACCAAAGATGATGCCATCATCATATACAACCATAATCAACAACTTGTCTTCTTGAACCTTAATGTAAAGATTGCTATCTATAATACTTTTCTTGAAACCTTATTGAAGTAAATACTTATCCAATCAATCATACCAAGCTCTAGGAGCTTGAGACCATACAAAGCTTGCTTGAGTTTGCACACCATGTCTAGATCTTTTGATAACTGGTAACCATCTAGTTGCTCAATATATGCATCTTCCTCTAAATCACAATTCAAGAAAGCAGACTTGACATACATCTGATAAAGCTTGAAGTTCTTATGAGTCACAAAAGCAAGAAACATCCTTATTTCCTCTATTCTAGCTATCATAGCAAAGGTCTCTTCAAAATCAATGTCTTCAACTCGTGAATAACCTTTTCAAATTAATTTGGCCTTATTTCTCACAACTTCACCATCTTCATTCAACTTGTTTTGAAACACCCACTTAGTTCCAATCACATTCTTATCAGCAAGTCTAGGAACCAATTCCCAAGTTTGATTCTTATCTATTTGATCCAATTCTTCTTCCATAACCTTTATCCAACCATCATCTTTGTTAGCATGAACAAATTTATTGGGCTCAACCTTCGATATTAAACACAAATTTACTTGCTCACTTATTCTTGCAAGCCTTATGTTGGTCAACACTCCTTCATTCTTGTTTCCAATGATCTGATTTGATGAATGGTTCATTTTCACATACTTTGTTAGGGTCTTCAAAGCCTTCACTGGTTCTGGTTCCTTCTCTTCTTCTTCTTCTTCTTTAATCCAGTAAGGTATATCAAATCTGCAAACCTCTTGTTCTTGCAAGATATGATACAAGTCTTCATCTACCTTAACATTTGTTCTTTCAAAAAAAATTCCTAACCTCCTGTTGTATCATCTATAAGCCTTGCTCATGGTTGAGTAACCAAGAAACATTCCTTCATCACACCTTTAGTCAAACTTTCGAAGTCTCCTTCATCTCTTTTGATATAACATTTGTTGCCAAAAACTTTGAAGTATCTAACAGTAGGGGGCCTTCCATACCACAACTCATAAGGGGTCTAAGTGTTATTGACCCTTGGTTACACTTTGTTAAGCAGTTAGACAACAGTGTGAATTGCTTTGTTTTGATACATATCTGGCAAATAGGCATCTTTCATCATAGTCCTAGCCATATCTTGCACTGTTCTATTCTTCCTTTCCACAACCCCATTCTATTGAGGGGTCCTAGGAGAAAACTAATGTCTCCTAATACCACCATCTTCACAAAACTTTTCAAATTCACTTGAAGTAAATTTGCCTCCTCTATTTGATCTTAATATCAACCTCATTCTCTACTTTTTCTTTGAGTATTTTAAACTTATTAAAAGTTTATGATATATCTCTTAAGAATGTAACCCAAGTCATTATAGTGTAATCATCTATAAGCAACATGAAATACCTTTCACCTTGTTGACTTCCTGTTCTTGTAGGTCTGCATAGGTCAGTATGAATCAACTCCAATGGCATTGAAATAGAACATTCCTTGCTTTTGAAACTTGTCCTTGTCTAATTTCACATTTGACATTCTTTGATAGTGTTTTTGTAGGCTTGGTTATCTTAGGAACGTCTCTTACAACATGAGATGGACTGATCTTTGCCATATTGTCAAAATTGATGTGCCCCATCCTTTTGTTCCACAACCAACATTCTCTAGATTGAGCCAATAAGCAGATTCTTCCATTAGCCTCCTTTAGATGAAAGAAATTTCCAGTTGTCTGTGTTCCTACAACAACTAATATTTTGGACCTTGCTTTCCTAATATCACAACCATTAGCATTCAAAATAAGATTGTACCATTTGTTACACATTTGACTGACACTTAGAAGATTATGCTTCATGCCCTTGACATAGAGAATATCCTCAGTCATATTCTTTCCATCAATTGTTATTGAACCCTTTCCACAAGTTTGTGTTGACTCATCACCACCAAACTTAATAGCTCCACCATTGACCTTCTTGAGATCAATGAACCTTCTCTTATCACCAGTCATGTGGTGAGAGCAACCACTGTCAATCACCCAAGCATTTGCTTCTTCCTTTGCATGAAAGGCAGTCCATAATTCCATTGATCTTTCATTAATCTTATCAACTTGCAAGGCATTGGACCTCTTACATTCTCCAATATTTCTCTTTTTGTCTTTCAAATCCATGAATAGAGTTTCATCATTTGAATCATTATCCTCATCTTCTAAGGAACAACTGCTTTCCTTGGAATAGAAGCATCTTTTAACCTTATCTCTTTTATTATTATCATCTGATTCTTTATAAGGATATTTGGATACAAAACGATCAATCCTTTTGTGGATTAAATCCACTTTTGAGATATATATGCCTTGGCACTTAGTTGGGCACGGTTGTAAGTTAGATGCCCAACTTATCCTCCTCTTTATTTCATAGCCTCAACAAAACCGCTTTATAGAAAAGCTTCCCTACTGCAAACACATGGCATCCCCACACCCTCCCATTGTAAATAATTCTCAACAATTCCTTTGGGGTAGCGCCATGTGGCCTTGTTGGTGTTGCCGATATGTTAAAGATAAGCGGGTCTAAGAGTGGCCCACCTTTGTGTGTTATTCTCACGCTCTTTGAAGGAAGCATATATCCCTCAAATAATGAAAAAGATGTGTCATTAGTTGGACCACTGCTATAGTTTGAATGGAGCATTTGTTGGCACCAATGGTTGTTGAGCATTAATGCAACCCATACCCAGTATCTGCAAATCAAACCTGCATGTCGAGGCGTTCCTACAGTTAGATTGTGTTATTAAGGTTGTGCATTGAAGTGCAAATGAAAAGCATACGAAATAAGATAGAATATGGCAACTTGAGTTATGTTTCAATCGGTTCCCAACCACCAGGTATAACTATTGCATGGACTCATCCAGTAGGGAATGTCAGAGGGGTCTTGTCACTTGAAGAGGTAGATTTAGAGGAATCCCCCCACGCGTTGGCTTTAATGTTGTAGTGATCTCCAACTACTTTGGGGCGGCCATCAAATTGGGTAATAACTTCTTAACCTACTAGGAAATTTGGTTGGTAGGAACTCCAAGTGTTGAGTTCTTCGGGGCCTTAGAATCCCAACCATGTAGGGTTGCAGCGCTTATTTATTTGAGGATGATATCATTGTAAACGAGTTTGGTTTTGGATATTTTGAAGGTTTTTGTGAATTCTTTTCTGACTCCAACTTTTGTTTCTTTCTCGACAGGATTTCTATTTTTCGAAGAGAATATATTATAGTTTTTAGTTCTAGAATAGAGATAACAACAATTATTGTTTTTATTTCAAAGGCCTTAACAAGAGCCCCTTATGGGAGGATTGAATATTATGTATTGTGTCATTGGGCCTTTGTAATTTGTTCTCCCCCAACAATGAAGAGGATGTGGTGTTATGTGCCAAACTATGTAAATTTGATATTTATCTATCATTTCTAATTCCTCTGCTTTTATAGTATAAGCTTTCATGAAAGTCGTAGACTTTGAATCATGCAAGAGCTCTTTTAATGGTCTGTGATGTCCAAAATGTTTTGATCTATACTATGCAAGTTAGTAGCGAGTACCAAAGGTGTTTTTGAACTATCGCCATAAATAGTTTTACTTTCAATACTTATCGCTTTCTCTCTTCCCTTTTCCTCTCAAAGCAACTGAAGAGTCGGCTTCTAAAATCTCAGAGGTTGTTTCACAGATAGAAAAATTAAGTCCCATGTCTTTGAAACTTCCCATAAGACATTTTTTTCCTAAGAAGCGAGGGTTTTAAGAATCAACTGTTCCTTTGGCACACCTAGTAGGACTTATTCAAATCTGACTAGAAGTCAAAGTTTTATGAGTTAGAGGCCTATTACGAGGTCATTTGCAACACAAAATCTAGGTTTGTTGGTACCACCTCTTCTGGTTGTAACTCGTCAAAGGGTTGCGGGGTTAAGCACAACTCAACAACCACCACAAATGGCTACTCCAGGACCACCCAAAAATTTTATTGTATGGAATAGTGGTAGTCCACTTATTCTACTAGTAGCTCCAACTACTTGGGATCCTATTATTGCTAATTCCTTGAAGGCACTCCCTAAATTCACAGGGGAAAATTTCAAAAGTGTCACAGAATATTTACAAGATGAGGCAAATTTTTGCACAGTGCATCATGTCACAAAACAAAATGTGGCTTTAAGGATCTAGCTGCCTCTTTCAAAGGATGAGCCCTTGACTAGTACAAATTCTTGGAGCCTAACTCCATTGCTACCTAGGACCAGCTCAAAGATGAGTTCTTCAACTGGTTCAATGAGAAAGGATATTGATCATCTCTCCTTCAACAAGTAATTACTATCAAAAGAGCCCTACAAGAGGCTATTATAAACTTTAATACCAGGTTCCACAAAACTTGGCAAATAATCTCAGTTATAACCTACTCTCCCACAGGCATGACTACATTTTTTGTCTTAAAGCCTTTAACTCGGACATAACAGTGATGATCGAGTCACTTGGAGGCCAAACACTGTAAAAAGCCTATGAGTTAGTTGTGTGAGAAGAGAACAACTTGATAGATGTCAGGAAGCTTCTCCCATGGTTGTCAATGCCTATGTTCCCTGGACTGTCAATGTCACCATGGGAGGAGATCCTTAGTACCTCACAAGCGACACTCCCCATGTATGCATACCCAGACAAACACAATCGCCTCATCATCACTAGTAGTAGAAATGAATGATATGAAGAATATCCTACGAAATTTTTCTAACGAGATAATAGATATTAAAAGGTAGCAAGTCATGCCTCCAAAGTCCCCTTTTTAAAATTATCAAGGTAGTAGCTCGCCATATCAACATAACTAGTACCAAGGAGGGCGTAGGCCTAATCATCAAATGTAACCCACAAATTAGATTGTACTAGTCAATACTCCTCTGCAAATGATCCCACCAAATCCACATAGGGATCTAGTTGTGGGCTAAAATAACTTGGAAAATGATTCAAATTCATGGTGTTTTCCATGTAATGATGCATGCACACCCCAAGATTTCCCTAGAGGCAACTTACAACAAAGATTTTTCTAAGCAAAGAAGGCAAGGTAATGTTCTTAAAGTATCGTCTTATTGATGCCAATCCTCGAGTGTTGAGAATGTTGTCATAATGGCTCAAGTGCAAGGTATGTCCATAGAGCGAGAAGAAGAAATAGCCCCTGAACATGCACTTTTCTCATGGCTAGAGGGTCAAGATGTGATATTCAAAAATGAAACCCCTGCAACAAGAGCCCTACAGGTCCAGTCAAGCTATTACACATGCTCTAAAATGAATCCCTTTGAAACATAAGTTCTCGCAAGGCCAAAAGTAACTTTTGGGAAAAATATAGGCCCCCAACCATCACCTCCAATATATCAAAAGAAAGGTGATGTAGTACATAATAAAATAAAAGAGCTCAAATTTTGGCCTCAAGGGACATTAAGCATGGTTGAGCAGCTGAATAAGGCTTCAACTAATGTTTCTCTTTGGGACATTATATCAATACCTAAGCAAAAATTGTTACTGTGGGAAGCATTAGAAGATCAAGAAAAACCAGTGCCTAAGGAACAACTTGCACAAACCAAGCCACCAACTGAACTGACACAAACCAAAGGAAAAGAAGCCAATGGAAGCACCCAATCTCACATTCCATCCACATTCGTCAACACCGAGACAAGGGGTAAGTAAAAAAAACCCATCCCTTTCTATTTGACTCTCATTATTGGGAATAATTTGTTACATAATTCCATGATTGATTCATGTGCAAGCACTATGGTAATGCCCAATAAAATTGTGGATGCATTTCAACTTTAGTATGAACCCTTGGACAAAGAGGTAATGTGGTTAGATGGGGAGAAGGTCCAAACCATAGGGGTCACCAAAGCTCTCCCCCTGACCTTGTATTCTTGCCCCAGTATCACAATGCCTCAAGAGGTGGTGGTCATTGACATTTCACCGATCTTCATATTATGTTTATCAAGGAACTTCATAACACAAATAGGTGGATATCTATCCTTAGACTAGTCCCATTTGATATTGAGGACCAAATATGGCTCGAAAAAAAAGGTGTTATCAGAGCCATTGCACCTAGAGCACATAGTTGATGATGCCATGATGAATTTTAAAGTTGTGTATACATCTTTCTCTAAAACATAGATGTGTTGTGTAGATATGCTTGAAGAAGAAGCAGTAGTCGACAACACGACTTCAGAGGAAGAGGTCCTCATTAATGATTTTATGAAGAATGATCCATTCGGTAAGTTCAATGCCACTAATCTCAAGATGTACATGATTCATGACAAAGACCAAGTCATCCCCGAGATCACGAAGAAAAAGGAAGATCAAAATGAAGGGTCTAAAATTGATTATAGTTTGTGGGCATTTTACTTTGATGGTGCAAGATGCAAAAATGGTTCCAGAGCCGGCATATGACATATGTCTCCTTTAGGAGTAGAAACCCTCTGATATTTTTGCTTCTAGTTTACTTGCATAAATAATTATGTTGAATATGAGGCCTTGATCCACGACCTTATCTTGTTTAACACATGGGTGTTAAGCGGTTGAAAGTGTTCAGAGACTCCAAATTGGTAGTGAAACAAGTAAGAGGAGCCATAACCATAATTTTTTTTTGCATGAGGTCCTACCAACATCGGGTGTGGGATTTAATCAAGGCCTTCAAAGCTTTCAATATCCAAGTCATTCCAAGATCAAAGAACATGGAGGCAGGAAGAATGGTGATGATTGGTTCACTATTCTACCCAGTGATCAATCTAATAACACATGAGCATGCAATGTGGGTTATTATTAGACCCACCATCTCGGACAATGACCAAAATTGGCAATTTTTTGAAAGTGATGCTCAGATTGCCATATTTCTCCTACAGTCATGTGAGTTCACAAAGTAGCTACAATCGAAGATTAAAGAGGCATATGGGGATCAAATTATATAGCTTAAGTCCAATAAACTCCCTAAAGGACTAATTACCCTTGAAATTTTTTTTGATTATGATGATGCCAAGAGGGACAAAAGGAAGTTTATTGCAAATAAAACTAACTATTTCGAGCTCGATGTGGGAGGCAGAAGAAAACTAAAAGTGGGAAAGGAAGTTTCCCAAAGAGATAAAGATCGACTGATATCTTTTTGAAATGACTATAAAGGGGTTGTAGCTTGGACCTACAATGACTTCAAAGGGTATGACCATGGGGTGATCCAGCATACCATAGACTTGGTTGAGCAAGATAGGTAAGTGCATCAAAGGAAAAGACCAATAAATCTGAAAGTTGAGTCCCTCATGGCTCAAGAGCTAAGGAAAATAATAGATTCAAAGGTCATATACCCCATCACGAACTTGACATGGGTGTCTAATATAGTTCCTATAAGGAAAAATAATGGCGATATTAAGCTCTATGTGGATTTCAGGGATTTGAACAAGGCATCCCTAAAGGATCATTACTCCTTCACTCTATGGAATAGATCCTCCAAATAATTGTGAGCTCAGAGATGTTCTCCCTACTTAATGGTTTCTCTAGCTATAACTAGGTATGGGTAAAGGAGGAGGATCAACATAAGACCACTTTCACGATAAAGTGGGGAACCTTCACGTACACGAAGATGCCTTTCGACCTCTCCAATGCAAGTGCTACTTTCTAGCAGGCCATGGATATAGCCTTTTGGGGCCTAATCAATATTATAATTTCTTATTTACCTAGACTATCTCACAATATTCTCCAAGAAGAAGGAAGATCACTTTGACCACCTGGAAATTATTTTTCAAAGATGCCAAGATTTCAGGATATCCTTGAACCCCAAGAAATGTGTCTTTGGGGTACCTCAAGGCAAGTTGTTGAGATACGTGGTATCCAAAGAAGGCATCTCCATTGACCCAAAAAGAGTGTAGGCTATTTGAGATTTACCATTTCTTGTGAACAAGAAGGGAGTCCAATATTTCCTTGAAAAGGTTAATTTCATCAGCAAGTTCATATCGAACTTTGTCAGGCTAGTGAGGCCCATCACCCTCATGTTAAAGAAGGATCATATTTTCAAGTGGACCACTGAGGGAAGGATAGCATTTGATAAAATTAGATGTAATATCTAGCACTCCCGTGCTAGTCAATCCTAACTTATCTAAGGATTTTATCGTGTATGTTTATGGAGGTGAACGTAGCCTGAGATCTGTGCTAACTCAAAAGGATGAAGGAAAAGGTGAACATCCCATTGCATTCTACTCTAGAACTCTGCGGGGGTATGAAACAAAGTATAAATTCATTGAGAAGTAGGCCTTCACCATCGTCAAAGGCCTAAAAAAGTTCAAACACCTAGTATCCAAAAAAAGATAATTGTGTATGTATCACACCCCAACATCATGGAGTATATCATGGAGGGGGAAATTATAGATAAAAGAGAAAATTGGATCACTAAGATCCTTGAATACAACATCAAAGTAAGAACAACCAATATAATACAAGGGAGGGGACTTTGTGAATATATGGCATAGAGCACAGATATACCAACAAAAGAACACAATGCACCAGAGTTAGTTTTGGTGAATCAGTATGAAATTGACGGGTCATGGGTCACCAATAGAATCTGCTTCATGGAAACTGGTTGATATATAGATGACCTCCCCATGCATAAGAGAAGGTTTTATAGACTACAATGAGCTAGTTATACAGTAGTTCAAGGGATCCTCTTCAAAAGTAATTTTGATGGCATCCTCCTTTGGTGTGTCGATGATTTGCAAGCCAATAAGATTTTGGAAGATATGCACTTCAATTTGTCGAGTGGTCATTTCTCAATAAAAAACCAAAGCTATTAAAATTGTGTGTGTGTGATATTATTGTCCAACCTTGTTTTTAGATTGCTTTCAAGTAGTCAAAAAGTGCCAACAATGCCAATTCTTCATAGGAAAGCAAAAGAATTTGGCTATGCCCTTAAACTCGATAGTAAATGATGAGCCTTTTGCACAATGGGGATTGGAATTCATAGGGATCATCAATCCTGTATCCAATGCAAACCATAAATAGATACTTACGACCACAAATTATTTCACAAGATGGATAGAAGCAGTTCCTTTAAAGGAAGCAATCGAAAAGGTAATCCTTGACTTCTTAAAGGAATTGGTTGCAAGATTCAACCCCTCAAAAACTATCATATCTAATAATGTGAGGGCCTTCGTTAGCTTGAAGATCTCAAAATTTGCACTCAAGAATGGTATTTTTATCAAAGCCTCATTTAACTACCACCCACAAGGGAACAAGTTAGCAAAATCAACAAATAAAAATATCATTAGGTTAATCAAAAGAATGGGCTTAGAATAACAAAGTGAGTGGCACAAACACTTGCACACAACTCTATGGGTTGATCGAGTTACCCCCAAGAAAAATTTAAAGACATCCCCTTATGATTTGGTTTATGGAAAGGAGGCGGTGATGCCTATTTCAATCAAAGTCCCTGCTCTACAACTATTAAAAGCTCTTGAAATTGAAGAGAATGGAGCGATGAAAGTCAGGTTGGCAGAGTTACTTAACCTCTAAGAAGAAATGGAACAAGCCAGCAATGTTATAGTTGGGCACCAGAAGGTGGTAAAAGGTGATTCAATAAGAAAACATCTGACCCAAGTTTCAAGCTTAGAGACTTGGTTTTGAAATATGAGGAGAGGGTCACAAGGCCAAGTCAACACGTAAAATTTGATTCATTGTGGAGAGGACCTTTTTATATCGTTGGTGATCGCTAAGGTAATGCATTTGACTTGTCCAATGAAGAAGGGAATTCCGTAGAGATTCTGGTCAACAAGATCCATTTGAAGCACTTCCACTAATTTATCTGCTTCCTTTTTACATAGTTAGATAGTTTCCTTTTTATGCTATTGTTTCTTGTTTTGCTAAATATTAGTGTTGATGACACATTTTGTTGCCACCCTATTGGCAGTTGCCAAGTGTCCACACCTTGGCTCCCCTCCCCTTTTCTCCTTGATAATATAGTCATATCAAAGGATGAAGTCAAGGGGATATTGGTCACAAAGCAAAATGAGCAGGCAGTTCTTGCGGACCTAAGCTAGGTGTTGAGCACCTCTGAAGTAGAGACTATTCTATTGCCCCTTGTGCAACTCAAGTTCCAGTTGAGGTTGACAATACAAAGCCTAAGATACATCTCCTTCAAGGAGATAATCGACTTAAACAGAGTATTTGATGCTCTTAGGTAGAAAGATTAACCCTCTGAGGAGGAATGGATGCTTTTGAAGGCCACCCTCAAAAGCTTGTAAGTGCTTATGGGCCTTCTCCCTTTTTGTGGCTCTATTTCTTTTTTTGTGTATCGAGATTTTTGGTTCTTCACCCATAGGCCAATTCCCCTTGTTTGTCACCAAAATTGTGGATTAAATCCACTCTTTAAGAGATATATTCCTTAGCACTTAGTTGGGTGCAGCTACAAGTCGGGCACCCAGCTTATCCTCCTCTTTATTTCGTAACCTCAACAAAATCACTTTAAGGAAAGGCTTCCTCGCTGTAGACACATGGCATCCCCATGCTCTCCTATTGCGAACAATGATCGATAATTCCTTTAGGGCAACATCATGGCACTATGTGTTTGCACTGGAACTGTCGATAAGTTAAAAGATAAGCAGGTCCAAGATTGGCCCCACCTTCGCATGTCATGCTCACGCGCTTCAAAGGAAGCATGTGCCCCTCAAACAAAGAAAAATATGCATCATTGGTCAGACCACTACAACAGTTTGAATGGAGAATTTTTCGATGTCTATGATCATCGAGTATTAACGTAGTGTCATACCCAAGATCTACAAATCAGAACCACGCGTCGAGACATTACTATGATCAAATTATGCTATTAAGGTTGTGTGTTGGAGTGTAGATGAAAAGCATATGAAATAAGATAGAATATGACAACTTGAGTTGTGTTTCAATTGATTCCTAACCACCAGGTATAACTACTGCATGGGCTCGCCTAGTAGGGAAGTTCAAAGGGGTCCTATCACTTGAAGAGATAGCTTTGGAGGAATCCCCCCCATGCATTGGCTTCAATGTTGCAACGATCTCTAGCTACTTCAGGTGGTCATCATATTGGGTAATAACTTCTTAACCTACTAGGAAATTTGACTAGTAGGAACTCCAAGTTTCAAGTTCTTTGGGCCCTCAAAGTCCCAACCATGCAGGGTCGCAACACTTATTTATTTGAGGATGATATCATTGTAAACGGGTTCCGTTTTGGAGATTCAAAAGGTTTCTATGAATTCTTTTCTTACTCTAACTTCAGTTCCTCTCTCAATAGGATTTCTATTTTTTCAGAGAGAATAGATTGTAGTTTTTAGTTCCATAATAGAGATAGTAGTAGCGATTTTTTTTATTTCAAATGCCTTAGTAGGTGCCTCTCGTGATAGTATTGAATATTTTGTATTGTTCCATTGGGCCTTTGTAATTTTTTCTCCCCCAACATGAAGAGGATGTGGTGTTTTATGCCAAACTATGTAAATTTCATATCTTTCTATTATTTTTTATTCCTTTTCTTTTATGGTATAGGCTTTCATGAATGTCATAGACTTTGAATCATGCAAGAGCTATTCTAATGGTCTATGATGTTTGAAATGTTTTGATCTATACTATGTAATTTATTAGTGAGTACCAAAGGTGTATTCAACGTATCACCTTAGATAGTTTTACTTTCAGTATTTATTACTTTGTATTTGTCGGTGGCTTTCTTCAATCTTCTTACATAGTTTACTTCAACTTCATCAAAGCCATCATTCAGATCAAATTTATTTTCTATTTTTTTATTTTCTTTGAATGTTGCTTCTTTCTTTGGAACATCTTTATCAAATTCTCCCATTTCAAAGGCAATTAGAGCACCAAACATTTCATCTACTAAATATTGATCCAAATCTTTAGACTCTTCAATAGTAGACACCTTATGACTATAGGATTTAGGGAGAGATCTCACAACCTTTTTCATAATCTCATCTTCTTTTACTTCTCCACTAAGACCTATGATGCCATTAACAACTTCATGCACCCAAAGCATATAACTAGCAATGTATTCATCCTTTGTCATCCTTAAGGTCTCAAATATTCTCTTAAGAATTTACATCTTAGCTTGCTTTACTTTGGTACCTCCTTCATAGGTGTTGTTAAGTTTTCCCCAAACATCCTTATCGGAATCGCAATTCATCACCTTCAAAAGTTTTGAATCAGCCAACCCACACAAGATAGCATTTTTAGCCTTAGCATTGTTCTCATATAATCTGATTTCAGCTAGATCAATTGGAGGAGAAGCAAGAGCAACATAACCATCTTTGACCAATTTCCATATACCAAACCCTAGATATTTTAGATGGCCTTCCATTCTCAATTTCAAAAAAGTGTAATTACTCCCATAAAATATAGGACCCTTGTAAGCTCCATCATGTGCCATCTTAGACCTTTATCTCAAGCGATCAAGCTTCTTCAAAGGAACTTAACTCTAATACCAATTGTTGAACACACCAGAACTAAGAGGGGGGTGAATCAGTATCAACAAAAACTTAAACCCCTCCAAAAATTAAAATCTTCAGCTCAGATCAAGCTTCAAATCAAAACTTTTAAATAGATCAACAATAATGAATGATATAGAAATTTAACCTATTAATGAGTTCAACAACCCTCAATAATGAAAGATAAAACAATTTAGATCAACATAAATGAAGATAAAACAAGGAACACACATCCAAAAGATAACACTAGATTTAGATGGAAAACCCAATGAGGGAAAAACCAAGATGAGAGATAATTCACAATATAGAAGCTCACTACTTACAAAATTACAATTGGGCTCACTATCGAGGACTTTCAGACTAAGGCACATAACCTTAGAGCAAGATACAAGGGACTTGTAGAAATTAAGCACACACAACTCTAGGGGAAAGATACAAGAACCTGATGAGATTCACTATCCCAAAGCAAGATACAAGAATATTTAGAATTCATAAAAATATGTCAACAGTACACTCGATTGACTGAGGCATTAAAGCACATATAATCTATCTTCCACAAACTTTCACACTTCCTCTGTGAGATATTCAATTATATTCCACACACACACTTCCAAGCTTTGCAACTAATTTGATCTTACATTTATATCCTTTGCAACCTCACACAACAACAATTAGGTCAACCAGAAGAAAGATAAATAATTGTTTCAATAAGTCGGCCACAAGACATCAATGTGGTCCTATCCAGGGGATTGAGAGGATCAAAGACAAAGTTATTACGTCTTCCAATGTGCTCTTAAACACTTCACACATCAACCCAAGTCAACAACAAGGAAACATGTAAATGAAACATGAAGCACATAACCAGTCGGCCCAAAAACATAACTTCAATTGAATTTACTCAATACAGTTCTAACCAAGATAGTTCAGGACCTAAATATATCTTAACACAACTTTATATCTTGGCACAAACCCTTAAGCACTTAGCACAAGCAAGAGAACAAGCCTTGTCAGCCAAATATCCATAAATTACCTAAAAGACCAACTCAAACACAATGCAACACCAAAGAGATCAACCACTAATGTGTGGGTCACACAAAGATGTTCCTTGAACATCCTACAACACTTCCAAACACTTATTTCATACTAACACTTCCAAAAATAGAGAATGCACAACCATGATATATAACATTAATAGAACACCTTGCAGACCACTTCAACCCATGAAATTAGAATTGAGACACTGCACACATATTGAGGTCACATTCACCAATCCACAAGAGTAGAGATGTTAATGCAAAGAAATGCAAACCATTTTTTGGATCAGTCCAAATAACCAACAACACTGCCAACCTTCTACAATTCACAAAAACCTCCTCGACAACATAGGTGCCCTACAAAGATAGGAGTGCAACATCCACAAAACACAAAATTTGAATCCAAAACCATAAGACCATAACTTCAATAGTGGGGGAATGTGGATAATTCTCCCAAATAGTCTTCACAACACCTTCCTGAATCAAAAACTTTCAATAACTTGCGGAGGCTAAAAATTTCTTTCAACAACATACACTTCATTAGGAACAATAGGAGAGATCCTACATCATACTGTAGACCATCAACAACATCTCTCCACCATCAACATCACTTCTAATCCTCATCTTAATATATCATTATGAAATCAAATTTGCTAACAACATCCATGCACTATACCACTTTACATGTCTTCAACCAAACCATGAACCAACAAAACACCATCTACAATAATGAAAACCTAAACAAAAAGTTGTCAATAGTGACAATCATTGCCAAGCAACAAAAACTACCACAATCTCACCAAGTATTGACATCAAAGACATCAAATTCCAACAATCTACCCTACTTCTCAAGTGTTGACATAAATGACAACCACAAACAATTCACCAAGTGTTGACATCAATGAAAATTAGTGTCAACATAATCAAGATTTGAATTTGAATTTTGAAAAGTTAAGGTTCAAATTTATGATTTTGAGGTCAACCTTGCATCCATGGAAATGAACCGGGGTATAGAAATAGTCAAATTGAGTGGATAAATTTTTTTATAGCTATAGGTATAGGTGTGTGCATAAACTAGATGAATGTATATGAATGTGTGTGTATGGATGATGTGGGGGTGAATGTAGAGGAATGTATGTGGGTAGGTGGGTAATGACATGGGGAAAATTTTCCAACTTTGTGCAAGATTAAGTTAGTTGTAAATGTGATTATGTTAAACCATTCTCTCAAAATAGACATGAAACTAAATGGGAAATAGCATGGGTATGCAAATTTTACCATTACATTTTGTCTTTTCTTTGAGATGGATGTTATTCTTAAAATGATTTGGTATCTCAAAATATGTAGCACTCACAAACATGTATATAAAATAAATATTCAAGAAAAATGATATACATATAAGGTAATGGACCCTTGTAAATGGTATCATGTTAGATTCATGATTTAGCATGCACTCTCCATTAGAACCTACAAAATAGAAGAAAAATATTCCATGAGAAGCTTTTATAGGAAGAAAAATTAAAATCTAAATCTTATTCCCAATGATCATAATAGATAGAGAGAGAGAGAGAGAAGAAAATAAAGTTACAAAAAATTTGCATGTATGGAAAGTGGCAATGGAATGACATGGAAAATGGGATGTTCACACATCATGTGTTAATAAAAAGTCTTTATAAAGACTTGTAACTATCTACGAACTCAATGTGACAGTATTAGTGACAAAACATGCCCCCTATAATTGGTTACATCCATAAGATATAAGGAATCGTAAGAGGGGGAAAAATACATGAAATGTAAATGTAGGCTAAACATGTAAGAATTTGCATCAAGTAAAGTGATAATTGTAGATGAATGCAACATGTATTGAGTAAATAAAGTATGTTGAATGATTGTATGGTAAGCACATTAGTTGAAGATGTCATTAATGAATAATGTTATCACTATCACGAGCAAGTAAGAGTGGTGATGTGGTCCTCACTAGCCAAGAGTACCCATATAAGTGTATAGGACACTACGAAAAGTATTTGCCCCTAATTTGGCAACATGAACAACAAAAGGAAGGAGATGGGTCCCTAGAGTTAATAAAAACATTGATACATATCATAACATGTACTTGATAGTATGGGGAAGGATCATATTATCCCCAATGTAATAAGGATCTTAATATAGCATAACATATAATCAATAAAGTAAGGAATGCTCATAGTATCCCAAATGTGACTCTTAGAACACAGTTAGGTCATGGAAGTACACAAGTTTAAATTATGAGTGTGATAGTGCAATGTTAATATAATTAATGTAATTAAGGTTTGGGGTCCAATTGAAGAATATATAACCAAGCAACCGACAAAACACTCAATTGTTACATGTAATGCAACAAAATAATTTCTTACAAAGAGCTGAACTTTATTGATTTAAAACATAATAGTTTCAAGAGATTGATATGTGATAAGAATTAGTTGTTTGATTATAAAATATATCTCAAGAATCTCATCATCCTAATTTATTTTTTCCCTTGAGCCCCTACTAGTTTATCATCCTCAAATAATATCAAACTTCTCTTTATATAGAAAGTGTAGAAGCAATGTGCATAAGATGAAAACCCTATCACACACAAATATGATAAGGATCAATGGCCCTGGAAAATTAAATCTATAATTATTTGGCCTTGGGATTGGGTGCATTACCTTATGTAGCATATATGTTCACCAATAACATGTAGAATCATCATCTTCGATGTACCTCGAGCTAGGAATCACCAAATAAATTTTGCTTCTATAGATGACTCCTCTTAAGATATATTGAAGTAGGCAATATTAGGAATTGTCGCAAGTTTCAAACACTTGGAACATCATTCAAATAAGTTACTATTATATTATGAATTAGCCTAGTATTGGTCTAGTTAAGTCCTTAAGATAGAAACATGAATATGGTGATCAAGATCACATGAAAATGAATTGGGACACAAAGGATGATATGTTTTACTTATTGTAGCATCATAAATTGTCACCCTTGACAATTTTACACTAGTTTTAGCTCCCCCTCATGTGCTTGGACCCAACGGTGCATTTAGTTTTCTCGTTTCGTAATAAGATTCCAAAAATTAGAAGTGGAATTGGAAATAAAGATTTAATAGTCATTTACCAATGCTTAAAGCCTTGAAATAATAGGTTTGGGCTAGGGCACTCAATGCCCTTGTCTAACCTATTTTGGCTCAATTTAAATTATGTTGGTGTCAGCATTTTAATATTTAAAAATCCGAAGTCATTTGTTGGCTATCGATAATTAATTTGCGAGATTAAAGAATTGCATATAAATACAAGTCCTTTTCACCATTTTAATCCTAGCAATTTTGAGAAGCAATCCTAATACAATTAATTGAGCAAATGGGTAGTCAAGCGCAGAATTATAGCAACATTAATTCAATCAAGCATCATGTTAGCAATACATCATGTGAGTTTGTTTATGTTTCATGTTTATTTATTTTATGAGTACCAACACTCGCATGACTTCAAATCAAGTATCAATTTATCATTGAAGGTGATGAGTACAATGACTTCAGTCCAACAAGGAATGTAGATTTGAGTGACAAGTTGCAACAATTGTCAATTTGTCATTTGTTTATCATTTAGCCTCTACTTAATTGAAATAACAAAATGGGGTTTGACTTATGCAAGCCCCTATACGACACAACCCTTTCCCCACTTCTTTGTGTGCATGTTCCAAATCTAAAGAAAATTTGGAGAGGATTGAAGACCTAATCATTCATTCAAAAATTCAAGCCTTATAAGTCAACAAATTAGGGAAAGTGGATTTTATTAGCAACAAATGAAGTTCTGACACTGAGTCTAAAGGAGCATAACCTATAGGTAGGGAGCAATTAAGATATTAAATTTGGTACTGAGTATCTGCTTTTCAGGTCTAGGGTTCCTAGCACCCCTATCCAATCATTTTAAGCTCAGATTTATATCTTAGGTTCCTCTATGTATGTACTCTACTCTTATGAACTCTATTTTTGTTTTCTAGTTTTATATTTTCTAGAAATCATCTCGATTTACTGCATTTCCATAGTTAGCCTAGGTACACCTTTGCATTATCAAATTAAATTAATTAAGAGTCAATTAATCATTATCACTTCACACAAATTCAAAGGATTGAAACCCTGATCCACCATTTTGACTCTTCCATTGAGGTTAGTAGCCAAGTGGGTGTTTGAGATCAGTTTTAGTCTTTTCCCTTGTGATATTGGAAGGAGTTTGATTTAGACCCTAGATCCCTTTTTCCAATCACATTTTGGTGAACCCTAACATTTGTACATTTTAAAACCTTCCAAAATCTTAATAAGTTCATGTTGAAGTCTAAAAACAATATGAAAAAAGTTTGAATTTGTGATTTATGCCAAAAAAATTGTGATAAAAAGCATTGAAAGAGTAAACATTTGCATAGAATTTTTAATTCAAAATATAAATAGTATTAATTTTAGTTGCTGCAAGGTAGATCTAGTCAATAATTTTACTGAAAGCCTCCATTAGGTCATGATAAAGTTATAAAATAATATGAAAGTGTTTAAAATTGTCATGTATGCATGAATGTGTTGTTGAAAAAGTGAAGATTTACATTGTTGTTGTCATCTCAAAAGATAGAAAATTTACAATTTATAGATTTGTCAAACAAGGTTCAGTTCATTATTGTATTTTACAATTTGAAAAGTACCTTTGGAACACGTTGCATTATTTGATAAATCTAAAATTATATCCATAATTATGTTTTACATATAACAAAATTGAAATTTTGTGCATTTATAAAAATCTCCTTGTTGCCACACCTAAACATTTATAGATTAAGATCCTCAAACATTGTAGCTCATTTCTATATTTTGAATCAATCAAAGTCAACCCTCTAGTCTAGGGCACTCAGTGCCCTTATCCAGTTAGTTTTGACCAAAATTTGGATCACAGTTATGTCTTTGTATTTCTTGTGTTGTTTTATGTTCTACATTTGCAAATTATTTCAATTTGTGTGATTGTGTTGTGTTTTCCCTTCATTGTGTGAGCAATAAAGTGTTTTGAAACTCATAATTTATTTATGAGCTTTAAGACCTGGTATCTTTTGGCTAATACCCCTGTGAAATGTTGTTTCAGACTTATGGCTTCCTGCACTGCAATCACAATCGATGTTGAGCCTGGGCCTTATAACTCTTTCACTCAAGGTATTATATCTACCCAATCCATCTTGGATGCTCTTCCTAATCCTATGTTTCCCATGACTTCATCATAACCTAACATTCATGTGGGCTTGGAGGCTACTATTACATATGTCCCTGAAGATAAACTTAAATGGTTGGACAAGGATCTAGGACTTCAAGATTACCTAAGTACCAAGCTTTTATATGGAGAAATGGTGCCTATTATGGATAACCTTAGGAAGTTAATTAATGAATCATAAGGGATAGAAGTGTTGTGTAGCCTAGCTCACATAGTGGATGCTAAGATTCCTACAACAACTAGTTACGCCCAAGCTTTTACCAATGCTCAAAACCAATTAGGAAAATAAGTTTTTTCTCCTACAACAATACATTCTATCCCCACCTTTATGTTGGTGTGAATAAATGTCTTGTACTTAGTTAATTCACTCATTATGGAATTACGAGACATATTCACATGTTAAGTTTACTTAGGATATAAGATTCCTTATAGAAGTCTTAGTTGGATTTTTTAGAACTTACCTTATCTAACTTGTAATGCTTGATTCCTAGGTAGTTAGGTTGTTAGTTGTCCCATGTTATAGGATTAAGACACTTGTCATGATCTTGTCTAATCCTATATCTAACCTTTCCTTTCTAAGCACTTGGAATCTCATGTACATTTGTATTCAACCACATTCAATCTTGTAATATTGCAAATTTATGCTCTTGCTTTTCTCCTTTGTATAAGGTTGTTTTGGTTTTGCAGGCAATTCTAGAGGCTTGAGTCCTTGAGTGACTCTTACATGGTATCAGAGATTCAAATATGTAATCTCCTTCTTAGATTTGGGAGATAATTATGCTTGAATTTTTTTTATGGTGCGAATCTTGGTGGATCTTGAAAATTTGAGTATGTTATTCTCTTGCATTAAATGATGACCTGGAGAATAAAAAACTTGATAGAAATACCAAATTTGGGGTTTTTCCTTTACATATTTGTATTGCAAGTTAATTTTGGAGCATTTTTGTGCAAATATAAGCTCACTATTGAGTTTAGAATGTCCAAGAAATTCAGATCTAGCTTTTATTTCACTCAATTTGGCCATTGTATGATATAGTTGCAAATTAGGGTTTAAAGCTTAGATCTGGTAAATAGTTTTTTATTGGAGCACTTATAGCCTAAATGGATACTGACATTGCATTTAGATGACCCAAAAACCCCTATTTTCATATAATGTTTGTCCATTTTTTATGATTTTGATTTTTGGAATTTTTTTATTTTGTTGGAAGGGTCGTCACTACAAGAAAAATTCAACATTTAAAAAATAAATAGAAATTTTGATCCAAAAATCAGATTTGGTTGAACAAGATATCGTTGAAAAGATTATTTTGAAAAAAATAATAATGGTGTAGGTTATTTTAAAGAATTTTTCTGTTTAATGTCTATTTTTACAGCTCAAAGTCAGATCTTATTTTTCGGCCTCCAAGCTCATAACTTTTTGCTCTGAACTCTTTTTTTCTTGATTCTTGCGGCATTAGGAAGGTATTGAGGAACACTTCAGTTTTATATATGCACCTTTTTGTAGATTTATTTCCTAAATTTTAAGATTTTAGTTTGAAGTTGATTGGGTACTTTTGGATACATTGTTGTAAATTTGTAAAAAAAGTGTCAATTTATTTGGGACAAAGGGGTTATTTACTTGTACTGTGAGGGAAAATTTGTTAATCCTCTATTGTAATTTATGGTTTTATCATGGATTTTCCAAAATTTGTGTCTCTAACTCCATATAACTATCGTGAATGGAAATCACAAATGGAGATATTATTGTTAAAAATGAAGTTGCAAAGAATCACATTTGGCACATATCCAAAACCCATGAGACCTACAAAAAGAAGAAAATGGCTTGATAGAAGGGATGAAGCACTTGGTACTCTTATTTTGTCTATTTCTCTAGATCTTAGATATCATGTTGCATCTTGCACACATCCTAACCAGGTTTTGACTACTTTAGAGAGTACCTTTGGTAAGCCAGATAAAATGAGGAAATTTAAGTCGAAGAATGGACTAATGGGTCTTAATCCATCAAATTTTGATAATATCCAAGACTTATTCTCTAAGCTGAATTCTCCAAGACTGTAGTTATCTAATTGTGGTGTCACTAGAGAGGATGAACAGTTGATTCTTTATATTCTTACTAAGTTTGGTCCTGATTATTCAATGCTTGTTTCTACATTTTATGCTACAATGGATGCCCTTGGCAAAGCATACAAAATTCCTTCTCTTGATGAATTTGCAACACAACTCATAAGGGAAAAAACAAAGTTTGTACACATGGGCACATTCAAGTCTTCCACATCTCATGCTCTTTTTGCAAAGGATTCAAAGACTTCAAGTAGCAAAGGTAAGAAGCAGAATAATGAACCAAAATCTAATGAGAAAGGTAAAGATTCTCCTTCACATAACACTCTTGATTCTACTCCCTCTTCTAAAGAGGAATCATCTAGAAATAAGAAGTTCAAATGTGAATATTGTGAAAGGTTAGAACATGATGAGCATAGATGTTATAATAAGAAGATTGATGAACTCATACACCTCTTCAAAAGAATAACATACAACTACCTTCATCAGTGTCTTCTTCTTTAGCATCTCAATCATCGACAACTTCATCATCACAATCAGAGAATACAAGATCTACAACTGAGCTACACAAAATGAAAGGACAAGCACTCTTGGCCTCTACAAGTCCTGAATCTAATAGATGGCTTCTTGATTCAGGAACATCTCATCATATGGCATCTTTTATGGATATGTTCTCTTCTTTTGAGCCTTGTAATTCACCTCATATTTTGATGGGTAACAATAAATATATGAAGGTAAGTGGGAAGGGTTCTATTGACATAGGAGAGGACATTTTTAATTATGTATTTTTTGTTCCTTCTTTGCCCACTAATCTCCTCTTTGTTTATCAAATCACCCATGGTGGTCAAGGTAAAAAAAATGATTTCTCTCCTGATAGAGTGTACATAAGGGACTTGTAGACTAGAGATATCATTGCTATCAATATGGTTGATCATTCATCTCATTTATATTTCTTTTCTCATTCTACTTTAGAATAAGATAATGTTCCTTTGACTGCATATCACACTCATTCAGCAAGTGCGAATCATGCTTGTGAGGAGAAGTTTGGTCATCTAAACCTTGGTATTCTAGAGATCAATGTTGAGCTTCCTTCTCCACCTCCTACTTCTTCAACTTCTAGTGCTTCTATTTAGCAAGATGATCATAATTTTTCAGATCTTGCTTTGTGGGATGAATATTTGATAGTTGTTTCTAACTTGTTTGTGGAGTCTCATACTGCATATTTAGAAGACGAATTTGAGGGTTTATCTCTCCTATTTGATGATAGTCATGGATTTTTTATTGTCCCATATAATCTTTGTCTTTGGATATTGACATCCATGAGTCTCCTCATTCACTTGATTTGTCATGTCTCTTGGTTGATTTTGACCATGATTATGTTGTGGGTTATTCAATCTTAGAGACTCCTTAGTTTTCAAAGGCATACATATCGAGACTTATCCTACCTCATTTCAATTGGACATGGAGTGGCTTCTTCATGAGCCTATGGATTTGTTTCTTCCCAAGGGGAGATGTGTTTCTTGTAGACATTGGATCATTTGTGGTTTTCAGATATTCTTCATCGATATTTGAGCTTATTCATTGTGGGGGGGATATATTCTCTCTCTATTTACCTCTTACGGGGGGTCATTGATTGTATATACATGATGGATGTAGTCTTTGGACGGTATCATTGAGTCATCCATCCTTCATCTTTCTTTGTTTTTTTTTCTCTCTTTTGGAGAGGAGTTTTTTCCCACTAGGTTTTCTCCTTTTCTCCATTTGTGAGATATTGCATTTGCATTGTAAATGGGTACCTAACATGGCCTAGTAGCCTAGACCCATCTTCATAGCCATTTTGCATAGTGTGCATAATAATCTTCTCCCTAAGTTGCACTTGAGTGGGGGTGTTGGTGTGAATAAATGTCTTGCACCTAGTTAATCCACTCACTAGGGAATTAGGGGACATATTCACATGTTATGTTTACTTAGGATATAAGATTCCTTCTAGAAGTCTTAGTTGAATTTTCTAGAACTTATCTTATCTAGCTTGTAATACTTGATTCCTAGGTAGTTAGGTTGTTATTTGTCTCGTGTTATAGGATTAAGACACTTGTCATGATCTTGTCTAATCCTATCTCTAACCTTGCCTTTATAAGTAGGGAATCTCATGTATATTTGTATTCAACCATATTCAATCTTGTAATATTACATCCATTATTGCAAATTTATGCTTTTGCTTTTCTCCTTTGTAGAAGGTTGTTTTTGGTTTTGCAAGTGATTCTAGAGGTTCGATTCCTTGAGTGACTCTAACAATCATCCTATCTAGTATCCGTCGAAGCACATTGGGGCACATCCTGAGCTGATTTTTCCAATTATTCTTTGACACAACGCTCAAAATTCTATTGTATCAAAGAGGGGAAAAATGTAGACACTGAAAAATATCCTGAGCCTGCAAGCAACATTTTATCACTAACTCGCCTCCTTCTTGCATAATTAAATAATTTTAATTATGTAATTATTCTCTAATGTCATATTCCTCTATTATTAATTGAATAATTTTAAATTGTTTAGTTAATTCACTTTATCCCTATTCCTCTCTTGATTAATTTAAATAAATATCACTAATTTATCTTTTTCCCTCTATAATTAAATAAAATATTATTTATTTAATTATTCATTACCATTTTCATTTTTGTAATTAAATAATTATTTCAATTATTTAATTATTCATTAACCTTTTCTCTCCATAATTAAACAAATTCTTATTTATTTAATTATTTATCACTTTCTTTTCTTCATAATTAAATTTAATTATTTAATTATTTATCATTTCCTTCTTTCCTCTATTAAATAATTATTTTTAATTATTTAATATTTTAGCACTCCACCTTTCTTTTATAATTAAATAATTGCTCATTATTTAATTTAAATGTCTTCTTAGCCAATCCCTAAATCTCAACTAGTTTCTTGAGTTTTAGTCCATCCTTCCCATCCTTATCTATTTTCTTCTCAACTAGCCTTATCTATTGATCATCATACCTCATCATTGAATCCTCACCCTTCATTTGAATTGGGGTTTCTATAAAAGAAAGCCATCACCTTCATTTTAAGGTTAACCACAATCTTCAATATTTTGCTTTCAATCATTCATCTCAAACAACCATAGTCTTTGAAATTTCGCTATCTTGAGATCTAGGGCTATCAATCATCAACATCAAGCTTATTACAAATACAAGTTGCATACTACAAATATGAGAACAAACAAAGCAAAATGGAGAAGAGCAATGGAGGTGAATTAACTTTGGCATAGGAATTGAGTATTATTATTTTGCTATTGTGATTTCTATTGTAATTTGTGCTTCATTGTTGGATTAGGGTCTTCATAGCTTGAATTAAATAGTTTTGTGGTTGTTATTATTGATTTATGTTTTTCCCTCGAATTCTAACCCCAATCTATATTTGGTGAACCCAATGTGAATTGAACGTACCCACTGTATCTTTATTTTTAGAGGTTTTCTAACCTTATCTTGTTGTTTTGCTAAAAAAAAATTAAGACTAACCTTGTGCAGATCAGGTTGAAGACAAAGCCCTAGGATTTTCCTAAGATTTCATCATATCTTTCAAATGACTGCAAATTTTTTTACTACAGCCAAGGATCATATCAGGAGATTACATTCCAAAAGTTAGATTTAGGTCAATAATTTTGAATGAGCTATGCTATTTTTAGTAATTTCCAATGATTTCATCATATCTCCCAAATGGTTACAAATTTTTTTCTGGATTTTTTACTAGAGGTTAGAGATTATATCATAAGATTACACTAGAAAAATTAACTTTAGGTGGACATTTTTGAGAAAGTTATCATGTTTTTATGGTTTTCCATAAATCTTAATTTCTGGTCGCAAATCAGCAAAATTTTCAAAAAAATTGCAGATCCGGAAAGCTCTCAAAATTTTACAAAGGGTTTGTTCTTTACATTTTTTATTTTGACCTCAAATAATTAATCTACAATTAGATTTTTGAAAATTAGTACTTCATAAATATGCTCCCTAGGGCTCAAATCAAGGATTTTGTCTGAAATTTTTACATTTTTGGAAAGCTCTCAAAATTTTATTAGGGGTATATTATTTGCATTTTTATTTTTGGGGTAAAAAATATAGCAAAATAATCAGATCTTGTTTGACTAGGTCAAAAATTAAAAAACAAAAAAAAAAATTTCAATCTTGTGATGAGCAAACATTTTCTATACATATTTTTTATTGCATCATAAGATTAATTATGATCTTTGAAAGAGTTTTTTATTAGTCCTAATTTCATAATAAAGCAATTTGTGTAACACATTTCTTTTCTTTGGCCTATCATGTTTGACATGTGTTCACACACTTGATTGGAGGAGGATAAAAGCTAGTTTGGAGCTCATCATATTAGATCAAGGGGTTTCAAACATAATTGGAAAGCACTAAATCTAGATGAATTTATTCTAAACTATCTCATTTACATTCTAAATAATCAAAATCTTTGCTATATATCATAAGAATCATTTCTTTCTTTAGATCATCTTGTTTGGTGTTGTAAGGGGGGAAAATAAGAATAAGGAAACACCAACGAAATCAAACAAATGAGATCAAAACAAAGAGAAGTCCCAACCTACTCATGAAATGAAATTATAAATAAATGAATCAATGCAATCACAAAAGAGAACATAAACCAAATTTATGAATTATAATATTACCATCCCATGTTGAAGTGTAATTTGTATTAATTTCGGATTTCTTGAATCAATACGAAACCTCCATTGTTGAGCAAAAGCTTCAAAAAGTATGTTAATGGTGATCAAAGATGCATTTATTTTCTCTTAAGAATTCAATAGTTAATTCAACATGACCTCTCCACACAAATTTTCTAGATTCTCTGATCATTTTTGAGAAGGAAGAAGGTTGTTTTATAGATTTTCAGTTTTTAGATGAATGATCAAGATTTAATAGTGAAAGATCATGATCAACGATTGAGAACCATTGACAGGAAATAGATTGATTAGTTAACTCCTTTGATTGATCCAATTAAGGATTTTAATTGGATAATTAGTGGGATTAGATTGGAATGATTGGTGGGATAAAAGAAGTAAGATTGAGTGTTTAGTGGGATTGAGAAAGTCAGGTTGAGTTAGGAAATAGATGGGTTAGTTAGCCAATTAGAGTGAAAAATCAATGGTCATGATTTACTCGATTGAAAAAGGGGTGAGGATAATTAATTAATATTGAAGATGAACGTGCAAGTTGATTTTTGACTTTAGCTAATAAAGATATATTTATTTGTTGACCATGTTGAGTGATTTTGAACAACTCACAGTTCGGGCATGTCAATAACCCCTAGAGGATTAGTATCACCTCAGCTCGCCTCCTCCCCCAAAACCTGGAAAAAATTAAGCCTAGGGCAAGGGTGGTTGAGATCATTGGGTTGAGTCGCAAGGCCTACGCAAAATGAACGCATGGTCTGTGGATACCTCTAAGTTACCAAAAAAATAATAATTCATTTAATTATTCAAATTTAGAGAAGGAAAAGTGGTTTAATTAAATTATTAATGATAACAATTTAATTGATTTAGATGAATAAGGTATGTTAGTGACATAATTAAATAATTGATGTTTGTTTATTTAATCAGGAGGAATAAAGTTAGATTAATGATGAAATAGTGAATTAATTAAATAATTAAAGATTATTCAATTAATAGATAGAAATAGTTTGTGGCACCTCATGGGTATGCAATGATGTGCGACTAACATCGCCACATTCCCCAGGTTGGTGCGGTACTAAGGTGCCTTGAAGATACCAACGAGCTATCCTTAAGCTCGCATCGACATCCTTTTGGGTTAGAACAAAATTTGAAGTGGAGGCACATCATGAGCCCAACATTAATTGCCATTAATTTGGCATGTATTATGAGTGTTTTAAGCAAGAGCTTAGGCTTAAAGAGAGCATCATTTGCTTGGATCAGCATTGGAAAACATGGAGATGCCCATTCGCCTCACCACCCAGTGCAAATGGTGGGCATTTTTGGGCAAGATCACAGATAATAGGCTCAAGTCAGTCTTCATGGAGGAAGACTACCTAGCGCTGGAAGCAATAAAACTCATTTTGGGAGAATAATTCCTCTTCTCCAAAGAGAGATACAGGGTTAATGTAGACATTTCCTCATGATTTGTTGCTACGCTACTCGACCTAAAGATGTCAAAATCCATGACACTGCTAATGGCACACAAACTAATCTAGTTGATACTACTAGATGGATTGATGGAGGTGTTAATAATAGCAGAGATAGGGGTTGGAATACTGAGGCCCAAAGACCTAGCAAGGATATTTCTACCAAACATCATGGTGAAAAGGTACCCATTTCTACTCAACATTAAAGCAATGGAGTTGTTGGAGCACATAGCTTGTGCTAGTCATGGAGCAGAGTTCCTAAGGAGGTTCATGTTCTTGGAGAAAGCACCTGAAGGTGACTGGAGAGGAGCCTTTCATGAATACCTAGTCTGTGAAGGGTAGAATTTGATTGATAAGTCTGGTTCTAAATCAAGCAAGTCTGTCGGGATGACTAGGCCGTGTGTCTGTTCTAAAACCTCATTTTTTTGGTGGAGTTTTGGCATGTAATGTCTATATGGTGTCGGGTGTTCTTCATAGGTGTAAGCTTTGTTTTGTTGTCCCTTGCAGAATGTAGTAGAATGTAGTGTAGCAGGAAGTTTGGTATATAAAGGGGCATGTTTGCTTTGTTTTGGAAAAAAACCTGATATGGTAAAGGATGGATTGTAAAATCTTTTGAAATTAATATAAATACTTCGTTTACGTAGCAAAAAAAACTAATAGATAGAAATAGGGTTAATTAGTGAAAAGGATGTGAAATGCAATTGTATTAATGATAATGATGTTGATGATGGAAAAATTTGGTTTAAGATATGTGATATACATTAGGTCATTTTTACATGTCTACATTTTGCCCCTCTTTGAGACAAAGTACTAGTTACATTGTTTCAAAGAATTTGATGCTCAGATCAAGATTTGAATTTTTTAAATATGCCCCATTGTGCCTCGGCAATCAGTGGAAAGATAATATGATGTTGGGTTGCCCCCTCGAGAGGTTGATGGAAAAAAAAGGGTACTTTTTCGAGTGGGCTTGCAACAAGTTTTTGTTGTAGTTTAGATGCGTAGAGGATGAAAAATTAGGCTATAGGGCCCGCCTTTATGATTCTGGATGTTTTAGGGTGCTCAAAATTTAAACCTAGGAGGGCTCCTAGGGTAAAAATTAGGGTTTGGGGGGTTAAAATAGGAAATTAGGGTTCATTTTTCCTCATTTTCACTTTGGGTCTTATGAAATTCTTGCATCTAGAGATCTTGCTACTACAATTGTTAATTTGTGATGCCAAGGATTCCAAGTGCCCCACACAAAGTAGATGCAGTTCATTCATTTGGGAGGCCAACTGGCACAGGGATTGTCATATGTCTTCTTTCCATTTTTACTTTTGTCATTTCCTGCTTGTGTAATTAACATTCAAACTTTAGTTGGATGATAGCAGTAATTTCATGTTTTTAGTGCTATTGTCTTGATCTAGCTACTAGTGTACTAGGTTAGTTTACCACAATCATAAAAAGTCCACACTATAGTTTAATTTATTTGCTATAATAAAAGGTGATCGTTGTTAATCACTATAGCAAAATCTAGTCTTTATTGTAAACCTTTTAGGAAATTAACCGCTAATGCAAAAAGCAACTGCTAATGTATTTGTAACAACCTCGCTATCATAAAAGGTAGGTGCTATTGTAGTAAACAGGGTTGCTTTCATAAAAACATGCCACTATCGTCCAAAAAGGGCTTGCTATTGTTAACAAAGATTGTTTTAGCTAGTTTGTTTACAGTTATAAGTTCATGATATTTTTTTCTAGCAAATTTTTGACGTTGTGGGTTGAATGTTTGCAGACAGTTTTCAAACTGTTGTATTCTAGAGAGTGATGACCATTACAACTACTCAATTTTATTTGCAAGTTTCAAGAGGTTGAGAGAGACTTCCTTGATGTTGTTGGTCTTCGACATATCTGCTATATGCCCAAGATTAGATGTTATAGGGCAATGATGACTGCACTGGTCGAGAGGTGGCATTCTGAGACATCTTCCTTCCATCTTCCTATTAGCAAGGTGACGATTACCCTTGAGGATGTTTGGAGGACTCCGAGGATCCCCATTTATGGTGAGCGAGTCACTTTGATGTCAAGCAGGGTACCCTTTCCATGCAGTGAGTACTTGGTGTGTAGTGGCTATGGGTAGTGGATTTAGAGATTTACCCTACTCCCTTTGTTGGTGGTGTAGATTCGATGTCTATGATGTTGGTTGGATTGATTATCAAGCCTTTGATGTTTGATCATAGAGGTAGGAGATTTCCTATTGGCTGGAGCATCCGTATAAAGCAAATAATGTAGCACAAGACAATTATCATATTAGAGAGGCATTTTTTATGATATGACTGAGTTTATCTAGAGGCCATGGCTAGCTTGTGATGCTTGGATAGATGACATGGAGCATTTTCCTTATTATAGATAGACATGGTGGCTCATAGGTCATGTTGACATTATTCTTGAGAGGTACCTACTTGATAGGGTTCTTCGATAGTTTAGAAAGAGACATACCAGATTCACTAATGATTACCATGCATGCTTTGGGTGGACGACCGAAGAGGTCAAGGTTTACAGGCTAACATCTTCTACTACAACAGTTGCAGAGTTCCAAGCACTTATCCCATTTGGATGGGGATGGTAACTTGGTCCTCTGAACCCTGGTACTACTAGAGATTATGATCAGTGGTGGGCTTGTTGACAACCTTTATGATTTATATATCTTGTTGGCATTGGGTCAGTGATTGGGCAGGTCCAAAGGGTAGTTGGTGTTACCAAGAGGAGGGGTGATAGATAAAGGATACAAATTGTTGTAAAGAAACTTGATAGAGCATGAGGTGGTCAAGATCAACATGAGGGCCAGGATGGCCAATAACAAGATCGATAGGCACCATAAGGATCTTAGGGACCTCCCCCATAGGGGGTCATATGATAGGTCAAATAATGTAGATAATGGATATGGATGCCCGGGTCATGGAGAGAGATGTCAAGATTGCTCAACAACAGGTTGTAGAGACATGGGTTGCCATAGTCACTATAGAGCGAGATGCTCTTCATTAGGAGAGAGACTCACTAAGGAAGGAGTTAGCTATCGAGAGGCAACAAAGATTGAATGCAGAGATCTCCTTGGCTTTTGTTATCCCCCCAACTCAGTATCAGGCTAAGTAGGATCAAATCATGAGAGAGAGAACCTATTATCAAAATTTGTATGAGGCATTTGTACCAAGAGAACATAGACGTCCTTGTTTTGGTGAGTTGAGCACCACCACAGGTGTAGAGTCTGGTAGTCAATCTATCAAACAACCACAACCATCTTTGTGGATCGTGCATCCTCAGTCATCTCTTGCACATAGTTAGCACATGTCCCATCATGATGGGGAGCAACCCCCTCTGAGATAGGATTATCAAGGTTGATATTTTTATGATCTTACTTATTGTATTAGAGACTCTATGTAGACACGTTATTTTTGTATATACATTCATCGACCCATCTGAGACCTCGTGTATATATATATTGTATATTGTATATTTTGATATCACACGTGATGTTTGATGATGCATATGACATTTCCATTTTTGATGATATATATGAGATATACCATTTTGATGCATCATATATGTGTTATAAGATGTTTATGGATGTATTTATATGATAAATGATTTATAATTATATGCTCATGTTTTTGTACTATTTTTGTTGCATTTATATGACATGGATGTATGGATGATGATATATGATGTATGATGTTTTTATTTTATGACGGTCATGATATGCACTAATGAATTCGTGGTTGTAGGATGCATGTGTTGATAATGATATTGTGATGCAGGATGGAGCCATTACTTTAGAAGAAGTGTTAGTTGGATTTTTAGAAAAAAATTGATGTTGTTAGTCATTGATTAGTTTTATTTTTCTTTGATAGAGACTTCATAGTTTTAGAAATCCTTATTTATGTATCAAATAGACATGATGCACTAGGGTATTGATGACTAAGGTGGTGTTGTATCCATTGCGTGGACTTTGGCATTGCAAACAAAGAGTATTTTTACTCATACAAGACATATGGAAACCTTGTTAGAGTGTATGGGTGAGAAGTTTCAAAATATTTTGAACTAGTTACACAGAGAGGTATGGAGTACCTAACATGCAACCGCTACACGAATTTCCCCAAAATGACTTCCACACATAGAAAAAAGCAAGTATTTATTGTCATAATATCACAAAAGTACCTAACAAACAAAACAAATAGAAATCGAGGATCAATGCCCCATTCCTTCCTCTCTAAATCCTCATGGACATCTCTGAGAGATCCTAGGAATGTGACAATAAGAGAAATAAAAAAGATAAGATAAAAAATGTTGTTGTATCACTTGCCATATATTTTTTGATGTTTCATGATGTAATCCATTGATGATGTCTATTGTAGGAACATTTTGTCCATTAAGACTCACGTTAGAATTGTTGATAATGATTTCCAAAAAGGCGGGGTCGTTAACACTTAGGCATTGTTTTAGTCTAGTGATGATCCAGTCATTTCGTTTCTTTTCTTGGAAGTTTTGGATTTTGATGTTTTCTTTGTTTGTTGATTGTGTTGTTAAAGGTTGAAGATGATTTATTTATTATGGATGGATTTATTAATCATGGATCGGTGACAATGGAGATAGGACTTTTGAGATTTTTTGAATTTATTTGATGTTTTCAAGAGATTTGGAGATAATTAGGGGGACCTAAAGGGACTGACATAGTTCCTCATGGGACCATCGATGATGGCCTTGCCTATGTGACTAACATAGATACATTGTAGTTTGACTGTATTGATTGACACTGTTTTTGAAGTTTTTTGACTTTTTATAGATGTTTTTGGATTTTGATAAGATATTTGAATATTTTTATTTTGGGGAACTAACCTAGGGCCTCGGGGGCTCATCAATGATGGCCTTACCTACATTATACATGCAGAGGCTCATAGTTCTCTTATTTTGACTCAATGCGGCTCATCCGGAGATGGCCTACAATGTTTTGGGGATTTTGATGTTTTGAACTTTATTTTAGATTTTGTTTGTTTTTTGAATGTTTTTAAATTTTTGATAGTTTTTGATAGTGATGGGATGAACAAGGATCCATTACACTACTATTTTCAGGAGGTTTCCCTCAGTTTAGGACAATATTACATTTATTAGGGTATATGGATATTGATGGTGCAACAAGGTTCAACACTTGATCAGTTATCAAGCCATAGTTGGATACACATTTTATTATGGGACACGATAGGGTGGGTGTGACTGATAGTATCGATAGATAAAGTTGCAGTACTTATTCAAACATAGTGCCTATTTACTAGGCTTTCACTATGGTACTGGTCCTAAAAGTTCCATAAGGTGGTTTTCACTTAAGGACATTTTATTTCTCTTTACTGTTTCCTTGATTTTTATTTTTTTTACTTTTTAAGCTTTTTTTCTTGGGATATTTTGATGCACTCAAGTGTAAAACCTTTTGAGATGGTTTCTATTTAGAGGTTCAAATAAAGGTTCTCCTTCAAGAGTAGCCAATTGATATGCTTCAGAGCCATAGCTTGTTGTTATGATGAAAGGACCTAGCCAATTTGGTTCAAACTTACCCTTCCCATCCTGATTTAGCTGGATCTTCTAATTTTCTTTCAGTACCAAGTGACTAACTTGAAAGATTTTGTTCTTTGTCTTCTTGTTATATATTTTCTTGAGCCAATTCTAATAAACTTGGGGATGGTTTAACACACTCAAATATCTTTCATCTAGGAGTTTTAGCTCATTAATTTTGGATACTTGATATTCCTCATTGCTGACCATGTCCTTCAGGGATACTCCTAGTGATGGGATCTCGACTTCGATAGGTAGGAGTGCTTTAGATTTGTAGACCAAGGAAAAATGTATCACGCCTGTGGGTGTGCGAATGCTGGTTCAATAAGCCCATCAAGCTAGGTTTAGCTAAAAATGCATGCCAATCACAATCGGTGTCATTAACAGTTTTCTTTAGGATTTTCAAGATAGTCTTATTGGATGATTCAGCTTGACTGCTTCTTTGGGGACTGTATGGGTCTGAGAATCAATGTTGGATAGAGAACCTTGAGAAAAGCTCACGAATATCATGGTTTTTAAATGGATTTTTGTTATTTGTTATGATAGTTTATAGAATTCTATATCAACAGATCAAATAATTCAAGATAAACTTGGATATTTGTTTCTTGTGATGTAAGTTAATGGAATAGCTTCTATCAACTTTGTAAAGTATTTTATTGCAGTTATGATGAATTTGTGCCTATTAGATGAAGCGGGAGATATATTTCCTATCAAGTAAGTCCCCACTATGAGAAAGGCTATGGTGTAGTTATAGGTCATAGCTCTTGTGGCGGTGCATGAACAAGATCACTATGTTGTTGACATTGGTGACACTTCCTTGAGTAATAAATGGATTCTTGATCCATTGAGGGCCAATAATACCTTGTTCTTAGAAACTTCTTTACTATATTATGTCCACTAGAGTGAGACCAACAAACACCTTCATG
Source organism: Sequoiadendron giganteum (assembly GCA_007115665.2). Classification (NCBI taxonomy): domain Eukaryota; kingdom Viridiplantae; phylum Streptophyta; class Pinopsida; order Cupressales; family Cupressaceae; genus Sequoiadendron; species Sequoiadendron giganteum. The sequence goes on from CM021102.1 coordinate 737,067,232, forward strand.
CACTTCTTGTAAGGTAGTTTTCACTTAGTCCACATTGATACATCAGAGTAATGTACCATCAAGAATTCGACGGTATAGGGTATCTCCTACGATGGTGAATCAGGAAGTTCTGCAGACAAAGGTTTTCTTTTGATTTGTCATTAAGTGAGGGGCTATGATCCCATGTTGGATATAAGAAAATGTGTCTTGGTACCAAGGCGAGTCAGGACCAACATCACATACAATTTTTGACTCTGGAATATCAAATGCTACTATAAGTAGTTGCTCCATGAGGAATTCATATTTGGGAATGTTTTGGGATATGTCAAGGAGTGAGCCTATTGTTGCCATAGCATTGATTTATCTATTGTTGATTCTAGGAACCTATTCAAAGGTGATGACCATAAATTATTGCTTGAAGTTGTTCACCATTATTTTGTATGGTATGAGATTTTTGTCCTTTATCTGGTATTTATCATTTACCTACCTTATGACTTGTTGGAAGTCAACATAGACTTGTAGCTATTTTATTTTCCATTCTATGACCATCTTTAGTCCAGTGATGAGTGATTCATATTCAAATATGTTGTTAGTATAAGGAAAGGAAATCCTGTAAGCTTTGGGTATACTATATCCCTGAGGTGTAAGAAATAAGATACTAGCCCCTGAATCATGTTGTGTGGGATCCGTCAAAGTACAAGGTCCAATAGCTTGACTGATTAGTTAGAAGTATGCTCTCATTTGGAAATTTTGATATTAGAGGATGATGATCTTCCATAGGTGCATCTGCTAACTAATCTGTTATAACTTGTCCCTTCATGTCTTTTCTATTAATGTATTCTATGTCAAATTCACTAAGTATCATGACTCGATTCTTCCTGTAAGAGTTGCCTTTGCCAAGAGATACTTTAAGGGATCCACTTTTGATATCAGCTTGATTTTTTTATTTTATATGTAGTGTCTAAGGTTTTGTGTTGTGAATAAAATAGATAGGCATGCTCTTTCTATGGGTGTATAGTTTAATTCATAGCCCACAAAGGTTTGACTGATATAGTAGACTGATCTTTCCTTGTTTTGGTCATCCAATTGGGCTAATAGAGCTCCTAAAGTTGTCATTGTTGTAGATACTTACAAAATACTCAGGGAGTGAGAAAATAATCCTTTACCTGTTGAAAATCTTGGTCACACCTTCCATCTCATTTGAATTGGAGGCATCAATACTTAGGGAGTGAGAAAATAATCCTTTACCTATTGAAAAGACTAGTTACACCTTCCATCTCATTTGAATGTTATGTATTTATTTAGCAAATGTGTGAATGGATGGCATTTGTTTGCTAACTATGTGATGAACTTTTTGATGGACTGAAGCTTACCTTGTAGACTTCACAGTTGTTTCAATGTTTTTTGGAGGAGGATTTTTTGGGATAGATTTAACCTTAGCGGGATCCACCTTGACGCCTCTTTTGGATGAAATGTAACCCAACAGTTTCCCAAATATCTCGTCAAATACGCACTTCTTTAAATTGAGACGCAAGTTGTATTCCTCTTGTCTATCAAATACCTTGGCTAGGTTAGCCAAATGATCTTTTATTTTGATTGATTTTGCTAGTATGTTGTCCACATAGTCCTCCATGGTGATGTGCAATATATCATGGAATATAGTGGTCATTTCTCTTTGGTATGTTTCTCTTGCATTCTTTAAATTGAATACCATGATGTTCCAGCAAAAAGTTCCCCATGCACAGGTGAAAGTTGTTTTGTGTTGATCTTCAAGGGCTATCTTTATTTGATTATACCCAAAGAAACCATCCATCAATGAAAGCATTTAATGCCTCGTAGTTAGGTCCACAATCATGTTGATGCTGGGTAGGGGGAAGTCATCCTTGGAGCATGCCTTGTTAAGATCCTTAAAGTTTGTGCAGATCTGTATGCCCCCAATCAGTTTTGACATTGGTACAAGGTTAGATACCCACTGAAGATAGTCGATGGGTCTGAGAAGCTCACGTCTAGCAATTTCTGAAGCTCTACTTTGACCAAGAGTGTTATTTGTGGGTGCATCTTGTGTAGCTTTTGTTTGACGGGTTTAGCTCCAAGGAACACTGCTAGGTGATGTAATACTTGTAGTGTTGAAAAATGTCATCAATGAAATTTTCACACTTGTTTGGGCCCTCCTTATGAAATTGAGCTTAATGTTGCCTTGATTTAGTGTTTTAATGTGTTTAACACATTCACATTAGGTCTCAAGCCCTTGTGAATTAAATAGACCTAATCCTACCTTATTTTAGGTGTTCTAAAGTGTTGTAACACACTTTCACACTTTTATAAGGTTGTCATTAATAATTGGGCTTATTTATGCTTTAATTGGCCTTATTTTGCATCCACAAGCCTCATTTAATGCATCTTTTCGAGGATGATCCTGACACAAATCAACATCCAATCATAATTCAAGTGTTTTCAGGTTGTGCAGCCCAAATTTGGTGGTTTGGGACTCATACACCACCTTGGGTGTATGGGTTTCACCTAGGGTTTTGGGTTTTGATCCCGGTTTCACACCTTTCTAAGCATTTTTTAAGTTGGTCACATAAATTATGCCTAATGGGACTCATACGCCACCTTGGGCATATGAGTCTTGTGTGCCCCAAAATCAAAATTAATTTAAATTCTTGGTAGGATTTTATCCTCTTAGATTTGATGTCGGCTTGTAGTGTTGTAATTTCGAGAATTCTTACATAATTAAGTATAAATACAAGGTTCTTTCACTCATTTTCACCCAAGACTTTTGTGAGAGCATTCATAATATAAAATTGGAGTTCAAAAGAGCATTCAAGTATTTACAAGAGAATTCAAGGGCATATTATCAAGAATTTTAGAGCATTATTCAAGTATTATGTCAAAGTCTTCATGCATCATGTTTGCCTTTGAGATAACAATTATGATGTAGGGTTTCATGATTCAAGCTAGCATTTCATTCAAGGTCTATCCTATTCAAGCAAGAGTTGAGATCTACATCCATTGCAGCCACTTCATACATGTTTGCAATAATTTATTGTTAGAGTTTGGTGAGTTGAAACATCTTATTTTTTTCATTCATCATTCTCCATTTCTATTTCATTTCATTATAAGGTTTGATTACCAAAACAGGGTTTGACCAAGGCAAACCCCTTTCCACTAACAAAACAACATTTTCCCCTCTCTTTAGTGTGTGATTTGTAGGTTTAGGTTGAAGACACATTGAAGAGAAATTTTGGAGAAGGTTGTCAAAGTTGTCACCTTGCATTGGAGATACTTGGAAGACTTCTACAGGCTGCAAATCAAGGTTTTAAATCCATAAATCAGTTGGGCACATAGTAGACCTTGAAGACCAGATTCAGGCTTTGAAGTTTTAGAAAACCCTAACTAGACTAATATGCCAGTTCTAGTGTACGAGTCCTAGTTTAGGTCACTTTTCAAGTTTTTGTCACTTTTCAAGTTTTTGCAGTTTCAAATACTTATTTGCCAGATTCCTGTTTCTGCACAGAAACCCAAATCTGGGACTAAATTGCCCAATCTGGTGTATGAGTCCCAGTAGGCCTTAAAATTAGTGTTTCCAGCATTTCAGAGCTTCATTCAAATATCTTCAGATTTCTAGGTGCACACATTCCTTCTTGCAACTTTTTGTTCTATTTCATATGCACTTTTAGGTTAATTAGTGAAAGATTGCATTATATTAGGTTTAATCATTACATTTTGCATTACATTTGTCTCTCTAATCCCTAGCTTGGAGGTGAACCCTTCATTAGTTTATAATCAGCCCCTAGGACAACCCTATTGTCAGATATGTTTCTCCTTTCTTCATTGGATTCAGATCTATAGGCTTATCCTTGAATGAGAGTGTTTGAGTTTTGTTGTTCTATCTCCCAAGCATAGAATCCAAACAAAATTCTTTCTTTCACTACTAAAGTTGGATGCAGTCCTAGAATATCTACATATGTCTGGGAAAAGTTTATTTTTCATCCATTTAAACTTCTTGGCATTCATTAAAACAAAGATTCCCCATGAAATCCATTTACAAAGATTAAACTAGGAAAATGAAGAACAAGATATGAAAGACAAGTAAAATCCTAATTAATCATTCAAACTCTCGATCCCATGGGGGAGTTGGTTCCAATTGGTGTGTTGAAATTGGCCCTTTCCCAACTCCTTTGTAAGCTTGATGATGATTGATCCACTTTGGTTGAATTCCTGCATAACCTAGCTAAGAACTTGATATAGAGAGATGAAAATGGCTATGCTTGAAGATGGATTTGAGTATAATAAGTTTACTCAAATTGTGGATGATAGAATGAGATGAATACTCTCTCATTTATAGATTTCCAAAATGGAAGAGAGAGTGGATTTGAGCAATGTGGGATAAAAGACCAACCAATGAGAAGAGGCCACTTGTCCACATGTGATTGGAGGAGGAATGAGCACATTTTGGTCAATGTGCATGATAAATGCTATGAGATTCAAATTTAAAATTTGAACGTGACATGTTGGAGGGAGAAAGAAATGGAGTTAATGTCACTTGGCTCAAGGCCAAGGACATGTAACAAGCCTTAAATGCCTTGTTGGAAGGACCAAGCCCACTTGAATTTGAATTCAAATTTGAGAGAATATTCCTTTTTTATTCCATGTTGAGAGAAAATGGACAATTTAATAAATCAAAGTAATTGATTTATTGTGCAAGTTGCATTCTCTAGAGGATTTTAGTGATTGAGATTAAATTAATCAAGATTTGATCAATTTAATGAGAGATTAGATGATTTGACAATTTGACTTAGATTTATGTGTTGATTTAAATCAGAATTGAGAGGAAAGGATTAATTAAATGAAATGTTTTTTATTTATTTAACTAAAGGGGATAATGTTAGATTAAATCAAATAATTTTTAATTTATTCAATTTAATTAGAGGACTTTAGGGATTTAATCAAATAAGATGAATTATTTAATTAAAGAGGGATTGAGGATTAATTAAATTAAACTGATTAATTTAATCAACAAGGGAGAAAAACCTAATTAAATAAATAATGATTTATCTAATTAAGAAATGAAAAAGTGATGATAAGCAGAGAGTATGATTTAGGACAAAGTGATGTTAGTAAACTAGGATCAGGTGTATGTATATTTTTCATGTCTACATTTTGCCCCCTTTTTGAAGCAATGTACTTGTTGCATTGATTCAAAGAATAAACTGTTGTGATCAAAGTTCAAAATTTTTATCATTTTTTTGAATGCCCCACTGCTGCCCTAGTGGAAGGATTATGCTAGTATATTGCCCCCTTGAGAGATTGGACGAAAATTTGGATTTTTGGATGATCTCGCGAAAAAAGAGGACAAGGTGCCCGACAGTTTGAAAAATGCCTCATAATGCTAAAAAACGCGTTAAAACGCCAAAAAAGATGCAAAATGGCTCTCAATTGGACAAAAACGGGATCGAGGGACCAAAACCCTAGTTAGATGGCCAAATTAGGTAAAAAAACCCTAATTTTGAGGCTTAAATAGACCTTGAGAAGTCACTTTCAATTCATTTGCACATTCAACCTTTAATGTTTTTTGCAATTTGAGCTCTGAGTTCTGGTCGAGATGGCGCAACGACAGCTTCCCTGGCATGTGTCGGAGAGAGCGCGAGCACACTAGTGGCCAGTCGGCGCAAGACCCATGTTATGTACCCCCATCTTGACTTTTATTTTTTTCAATTTACGTGCATTAATTAGGGTCCATATCATTTTTAGGTTGAGCGGCGCTATATAGCGCCACTAAAAGTGCTCGGTTAGCACCGCATGGTCCTATATTAGACCACTTATGCAAAGAGCGTCGTGCGACATAGTTTAGAAATTAAGTTTGTCAAAGTCCGTTGTGCGACGCAGTTTAGAACTTTTCAAACAACGCCGCATTTGCAAACAACGTCGCATTTGCTATTTCAAATGGGAAAAATCCGATGCGAGAGGCAGCTTTTTTTACGAGACTTGACGTGATGGTTTCCCTTGCATAGGAGGAGCTTGATATACTTCATTCAAGGGAGCATAGATGGTCGGTGCTTAGCAAATTTCAGGGTCTGCATGTATACCTCCAAGAGCAGCTTGGTATTCTTGGTCTCTGGTATGTTGCGTACGTCCCTCCTGTTCCGACACATTTGGGTATGATGACTGCTTTGGCCGAGCGATGGCACAGTGAGATTTCTTCCTTTCATCTTCCTACCGATGAGGCTACCGTCACTCTTGAGGATGTCTGGCGCATTCTCCGATCACCCATTCATGGAGCTAGAGTGATCTACGATTCAGAGGAGGGCAGGGATGCCTGCTTTGATGTCATGGGTGTTGAGCTTCTGATGGATAGATCGACCTAGAGCGATATCGAGGTAGAGCACCCACTTACAGGCTGATTGTTGCAGCCATCATTTATGGTCTCGTGGCACCTGATTGGCGAGGCCAATATTTTAGTCTAGGTTGGGGACTGGCATGGCAGCGGATGTGCGTTCGCCGGGAGTGTTTTGCTTGGGGGTCAGTGATGCTGGCCTGCCTCTATAGGGATTTACATGAGTTTGCATATCTGGACAGCCGGACCCTCGGGGCTGGAGTTACTTTGTTACATATCTGGGCCTAGGAGCGAATTCCAATGCTCCATCCAGATGTCACACCAGTTGTCCTTGATATTGATGACCCCGTTGTTTGACAATATGGCGGGGCACAGATCCACTTTACTCACACTAGTACAGGTGGTCTTGCCTACTGGTGACGAATTCTTGATGAGATGAGGGATTTTGTTTGGAGACCCTAGATGGGCATAGGCCCATGGTACGATGATGCGGAGTAGTTGTTCTTCGCCCAAAAGGACAGATGGATGCAGGGTCGGGAGCATACTATGATAGAGTGGTATCTTCTCGACAGGGTGGCTCGTCAGTTCGGCGAGGTCCAAGACAGACCAGACGATCAGTACATGGTGATCTTTTCCTGTACCACGAGAGAGACAGCATGGGGCTATCCCATTTGGACACTTGAGGCAATTTCCTCATTCAGACAGCTAGTGGCCTGACCGTGGTCGTATGATCAGGGTCCAGTAGATGCAGGGGTGACCGAGGCGTACAGAGCTTGGTTTAGGTCTCCTATGAGATTGACAGTTCTTGACATGACAGTTCCACGATAGAGGCCCAAAGGCAGATCAACTAGCAGGGGCAAAGGACAAGGTGGTAGAGGTGATAGGGATGGGGACGAAGACAAAGGAGGAGGTGGACCACCTCCTCATCAAACACCTCCTAGAGATCAAGCACAACAAGCACATCCATAGGTAGAGGCATAGGTCGACCAGCCCAGAGATGGGGACAAAGCAGTCCCACAGCAACAACCACTTGCTTAGCTAGACCACAGAGATGTCTAATCCAGTAGTTGCAAGGTTAGATTCTGGTATTGACCACAAAGAGGGATGAGGCACGCCAATAGGTTTTGACAGTCACTGCTGAGAGGGACCAGGCTCGATTTGAGAGGGATCAGGAGATTGGTCAGCAGAGGTAGCTAGAGAGCACAACCTCCTCATCCCAGGGCCAATCAGTTTCCCTACGGGTATGCAGAGAGGTAGTCAGAGAGGCCGAGTATTATCGACAACATTACAGACAGGCAGTGCCAGCAGGAGGGTGGGTGCAATACTTCTCTTAGCAAACAAGGATGAGGCCGCTAGAGGACCATGGTGACAGGCAGGTTGGAGAGGGCAACAACCAGTAGGGCTAGCCCTTGATCATAGACAGTTTTCCATTTTTTCATTCATGGGCTCCGATTAGTGCCCTCATTATATCATGTATTTGGATATACACACTTGATCCGATTTGTACCATGATAGTATATTTTTGATGATATATATCAGATGGTTCGACTTATGATGTGTCTTATGATGCATTTTTTAATTTTTATGTGATGCTATGAGATGCTTCTATTTTATGTTTATGTGATATGATGTATGCTTCTATATGATGTATGTATTTCTTTTTGTATCTTTTCTATGCATTTTGATGATTACATGGATGCAATGATGATATATTGATATGCAAATGATAGATGATATGCCATTGATTAATGATGATATATGCTAATGATTTTTTATTATGTCCTTAATGATTCATGCAATGTATGATGTGCAATGAATTTAATGCAAGGATTTCTTAAGATGCTTAGAATAAAAAATCTATATTATTCCTCATAACTTAAAATGATGATAATGTGGTATGATCTATATGATATGATATGCACTTATGCTAATGATTTTATGGATGCAGGATGTATGCATTGGCGATGTTCTGATTAACTTTCATGATACCATGTTAGTATGGAAAGAAGATAGAAGAAATTAGAGATCCCACAAGTTATTTTAGGATGATGGTGATTCTCTTACCAGGAGTTGAGATTTTCAAAGGGCCAATTACGTTATGTTTGATAACACACGTATGTACGATGCATCAAGGTATAAAGAACTAGGATGGTGTTGTACCCAGTGTGATGGAATTTGACTTGCCAATGAGATAAGATTATCCCTGTTCACACTTAGCATACATAACCTTATTCAGGATGTAGTTTAGACATTCTAAACATCTCAGACCAAAACATAAAAAAACAAGTCTTCCTATGTGGTCAACAAGATATCTAAAACATCCTCCCTATAAACCAAACAAAGCACACATGACTAAGTTATCTTAAAAGTGTATCCCATAAGTGCAGTAGATAAAAGAGACAATGATCATTGCCCCATTCTTTTCTCTCTAAATTGTTTTGTTTAGGCATCATCGAGAGGTCCTTGGAATGAGCGCAAAATAAGATAAGTAAAAAAAGACCAAATAAAGTAAACAAACAAGCTAATGTTCTTCATATCGCTAGCCAAGACTAACTACTATGGGGCACCTGATGCTTATGTCCATCGTGGGAAGGATTCATCCTAGGACATGTTGTGATCAGGGTTTTGGTGAGATTGATTGGATGATAAACTATTGATACTTTGAGTTGATCAACTTGCTTGCTTATTGATTTAGACTTGAGAATTTTGACGATTAGGGTGTTCACTTTGGAACTTGCTAGACTTGCTTCTGACTGACTCACCTAAGGATGAAGGTGATGATTGTTGCGGGTGAAAGCAAGATGAGACGGGTGCACCATTTTGGGTTTTTTCAAATGTTTTGAGACTGTTTTTGGAATTTTGAGATGTTTTACAATTTTTTTCGGTATTTTCGAGATTTACGACGAAGAGAATAACTAAAAGACCTATCCTAGGGGTCTCAGGAGCTGATCCATAGATTAGCCTTGCCTATGTTATACACGTAGAGACCACATAGTTCGAAAAACAACAAACTTGACTCAATGATGAGATAGATGGGCAAACGGATTGCCAAATTATTGCGACGAACGCCTAAGGATTGACCTAGGGTGTCTCAAGGGATGATCAAAGATCAACCTTGCCTACATTTAAGCTCAAAGATGGCGTAGTTTGACAAGGTGAAAAACTGACAAGACTCTTATGATGAACTTTTTGAGATTTTTCCGATGTTTTTGGAGTTTTGATTTTATGAATATTTTTGGATTTTTTAATGTTTTGGAAGATCACAAGAATATACATGAATCCGATCCGATGCAAGTACAGGAACATGCCCCCAGCATTATGTGATAGACTACTTCGATAAAGGTAGGACAAATTGACCTTAGGATATGCCAAGTAGTACTAGGGTGGAATATGATGCGAGCATGAGATCAGGCTATGGTATGGATGCGAATGGATGGATGAATGGAAGATTATTGAAATGTGATGGGATGCAGTGAGTCATGTAGACCTGGTGGATAAAGAGTGTTTTAATTATGCTTGGCGCCTGTTTGCGAGGTTTTCACCAAGGTACTTGTCCAAAGCGCCATCGAAGTGGTTTTCACTAGAGGACGATTTTTTTTTTACTGTTTTCAATCTTTTTTCCAAATTTTTTTTTGGATTTTTATATTTTTGTATTTTTCCATGAAATATTTCAAGGTCATGTTGAACCACCTAATGTCATTGATGTAGATGATTTTTTCATAATGTGCCATCGATATTTCTTGAAGAAGTTGTGTCTTGCCAAGATACGTGCATTTGAATGCAACTTTTGAGATTCTTGATCTGCTTTGCTGATATCGGAATTAACTTTGTCTTTGTGCATGCATCGTGATAGAGTGTCGTTTGAATCCTTATGATGAAGGGTCGTCGCCAACACATGGTCAATGTGAGAATTGGATACTATGCGTGGAGGCATGGATGGAGTGTGTTTAAGAATAAAAGATGGATTGGTTGATTGTTTGGAACCTTTGACTCTCCAAACTTGAGAAGATGAGCAATGATGGGTGGATACGGAAGTGTGCATGGAATTAGGACCAACTGCTTGATATAATTTGTATGTTGCTTGAGAAGCCTGATTTTTTCTTTGTGGAAATCTTTGATGGATACTTGCCCCTTTTTTATTTTTCCCCATAGTTTCTTTGACTAATGGAGTTTGATAGGGATAATATTTCTTTGTATTTTTTGGTGTCCACTTGTATTTGATTTGTCCTTCATGCTTCGCTACTTATTTTTATTTGATTTCGTTCTTCATGCTTTGATTCCAAGCTCTCCTTTGATGTTGGTCCCAATTCGTGGATGGGGTGATGGGTGGATGAAGATTCATGGCGTGGCTGGTTGTAGTATTGGCATTGGTTTCACCATAAGGATTCTTCATGCCCCCTATGTTGACGTTTGCTTGAGATGAAGTTGCCCCCAGTTTTATAGAAGTATCACTAATATGTTTATATCCCTTGATTGTCGAATAACCAGGCCTTGATGCTTAGGATTGCCAATAATATGCACTGGTTCTAGGATACCTTGTTCATGCAGACCTAATCCTTTGCCTTGATAATTCATCTGTTGAAACATTTTATTTGCAATAGGATATGATTTACCTTGGAAACAAGGTGCTAATTCTTCTCTGCTCTATGGTGGATCTTCAAAGGTGACAAATTCTTTATTGATGAGATAGCTTGCCCTAAAAAAGGTAAGTGATCCAAGTTTATAAGTGATAGGATCCTCTATCTTTGAGATAACCTCCTAATTGATCTCTTTGCCTTGATCTTGTGAAATATCAGATTTTAATGCTTCTTCAAGATGTGTTGATGATTCACTGTCCACATAAAAGTCTTCCTCATGATTCATTTCACAAAATGTTTCATGACTTTTATAGGAGCCTTCTTTAGGATCTATTTTTGATATGTCTTCACAAGATGTTTCTGATTCACCACTTCTATAGAATCCTTCTTCATGATCCAATTTTGGTGTGTCTCTAGATTTTTCTATACCTTGATCATGTGTACAAATGTTAAGAGTAGGAGACTCTTGTACCTTGGTAATGATATCAAGAGTATGCGAATCTTGTTTCGAATGAAGATCATCTACGTGTCCATCTAAAGAAAAGCATCTTATGGGTAGACAGAGGGGTATGTGCTATATGGATATGATCCTTATTTGCGACATCTTGTATAGATATGAGAGTTTCCATTACCTCATTTTAGTATCTTGGATATACGAATTCTTGATCTTGGTTAATGTCGGAATTGCTTTCAACATGCTTTGGATCAAGTTCTTGACATGGGTCAGTTTCAAAGGATGGATTGCTTACAAAGGGTTCTTCGACATCATCATTAGGCATGAGAAGTGGCTTAATATCCTCTTGATCTTTGAGTGGACTTGGATCAAATGGTGAGTTGAATATTTCTTCAATATCTATAACCATGAGGTCAAAGGATGTCAATATGTCTTGGAAAGGTCCATTGCTAGACTTTGGTGAAAGATGTTGATCATGCTTTGGAATAATTTCTTGAGATATGTCCTCTAACTCATTATGTGATGTAGAGACATTTTCAACGTGATCATTGGTCGAAGGATCTTGATCATCATTTTCAAAAATTATGGTGGGAATTTGTTGCAAGCTTTGTTGAGTGAATAATGCCTGCATTTGCTGCTGAGCCAACAATGCTTGTTGTTGGTTGCTTCGTTGTTGTACCAACAATGCTTGTTGTTGGGCTAGTTGTTGAGCTACTTGTTGATACACTTATTGATGGATTGCGTGCAATTGTGCCTAGTATTGTGCTTGCGCCTGTTAAGCCTGGTGTTGGGCTTGAGCTTGAGCCTGTGCTTGTTGGGTTGCTTGTGTCGCTTACGTATCTTGTACAGATTTTGTGGCTTGTGAAACTTGTGTAGCTTGTTGGGCGATTAATTGTGCTTGCGCTTGTTGAACAACTAGCTATGTAGCTTGTTGGTTTTGGAGTTCCTTTTGGTGGGCAACTTGTCGAGCGGATTGCAACACGATGGAGAATGAATTTTCCATGTGTTTTGGCAATGGTGGCGGTGGATTGGGAATGGTTTTGATCATTGTGGTGAGCGGAACGGTTGCATTGATTTCCAGGGTTTGAGTGGTGAATGGTGTGATTGAGATGCTTGGTCCCTGGGATATTTGAGGAACGATAGATGTGTTTACCACTAGGGTTGCTTAGATGGTTGTCATTTGTTGTTGCGATATCCATGGCACAACTGGAGGATTTGTTATGATGCTTTGGTTTATGGTTGGAGTGTTGCTCATATTCGATTGATTGATGGTTGGTAAAGGGGGAAGGCTCATGCCTTAATTGTTTGGTTGATAGATTTGTAAGTTTTGACTTTGATTTAAATCTACCATAGGAAAAGATGTTCCAAAATTTAGATTGGGAAAACTCACATTTGTTGTACCATTGAGGTTTGTAGGAGAAAATGATATCATGTATGGATTGTACAAAAGCGAATTTTGAAAATCAATTGGCATTGTGAGACTTGGATAGTTTGGTTGAATTGGACTACTCATGACGGATGAATCAAGTTTATATTCCATGTTCCTCTTGTGTTTTGACCTTGTTGACCTCTGAGGGGTTTAGGACCAATGATGAGATAAAGGATGAAAGGGGTGAATGATATGGGTGTTTAAAATTTTAGGAACTTTGGATCAATGCTAGACTTCAAGACTTGATTTGATTTGATTTTGATTGAGGATAGTTTGACTAAGTGTGTTAAATCAAACAAAGTGATAATGCACTTGTAAGCCCTAAGAAGTTGTGTTATCCTCGAGTAAACTCGTACACAAAAGGATAATTTGGCTAGGTGTGTTAAGCCAAACAAGGTGATGATGCCCTTGTAAACTCTAGAAAGTTATGTTCTCCTAGGGTAAACTCACACATGAAAGGATAGTTTGGCTAGGTGTGTTAAGCCAAACAAGGTGATGTTGATTTTTCCTAAAAGTCTAGCATAAGTGATGTTTTCCAAGGTTCCAAAATTTGTTGGTGAAATGGGATTTTGATAAATGTTTGGATGGATGAAGTGTTTGATTTTGATCCTAAATGAACCTAAGAGGACTTGTTTATAAGACCAAGGTTTTGAAGAACATGATTTCCCCTAAGAGTATTTCAAACCAAAAGATCAATGTTTGCATGAAAACCAAATGACTCAAAAGGAACCAAGCACATGTGTGGTTCAATTGTCTATTATCTTGCTTAGGTTAGATTCTTTTTACCACAAACACTTTCTTGATTATGCTTTTCAAACTGAATGTCTATGTCTCAATTCCTTTTCATTCCACAAGGTCCATTATGTGAAAATCAAGGTTTCAAGAGCATAGTTTCCTAGGTTGACTTTAGTATGAGAAAATTATGATGTAAATCCAAATGTTTAGAGACCTCTAAGGATAAAATCCCAGGGAAAGCAACAACATTTGGATTTGGTCAAAGGTATTTTCCCCTCCTAAAGGGTTTGAAATCTGAAGATTTTGTGGATGTTTTTTTTAATGTTTCCGATCAAAGCAATGTGTTTTCGATTCCAAGAACATGTACAATCTTAGGATGAAGAGACAATATTTTTTTGGGATCCCACTTGGATAAATCCAGCTGCACATATTCAGTGCAGATGATTAGATGCTTGACCACACAGACTCCCCCTTATAGTGCACTCGCTTCTCGGGTCAGCCAAGCATCAGTACCCATAAATCTCTCATGGCATACTTTTCATCTCTACAACAAAACCGCATGTATAACGTGGGGCGGATTCAAAGGACATGACCTTTTGCACCAACAAATAGATAGGATTTTGGTCTTTGCTAAACAAGGGTTTTAATTCGGGCATTCCGTTCTTGGGGGACTATCCATGCGGTGAGAGACCATTGCTTCCCTTCTCATCGGAATAATCCTCATGATTCTCAAACTTTCCTCGAGAATCCACACTTATATACCGGTTGGAAGTCGCTTGGCTTTAGCGTGTTCCCGATTGGGTCGTTCCCTTGGGTGATTAATTTTCCCACAAGGCAGACCCTCTAAGATAAACAAAAGCAAATAAGCATATCCCGTAGTTCAATCGACTTTTGTTAAAAAACAAAGGGAGAACACTCGCAATATACCACACTCACACTTGCAAGATTGGTTCAATTTTAATCCCAAAATAAAATGTGGAGGTAATTGTTTTACTCAAATTAAGATCACCAAAAGAGATTTTGATTCTCAAGATCATCGTGAGGTACGAGAGAAGCGCATGCGTCATTTTGATGATATTACTTTGAGTAAACAATTACAAAACAAAACAACACTTGTTCATTTTAAGTCCACAAAGCAAAAAATGAATTTTTTTTATAACACCAAATCAAATGTGTAATTTGCCTTATTCAATTGTTAAATCTTAAACCAAATCTATTAAGTTGTTTCTAAGATTCATTTTAACCCTTTGTTTGCAATTTTTTTTAAAGATTTGTAATGTTCTTTTTAGGACCCAAATGAAATTTAGTGTTTCCTAAGAGCATGAAAGTAAACAAATCCTTAGAAAGGGATTATAAGTTCTCCCAAAGTGTTTAAAAACACTTGATACAATGAGATGATAAAATCGTTAAGAACCCTTGGCCTCCGTTTTCCTTCCTTTACTTTTGATCAAGAAATTTCCTTTTTTGGCAGATTTCAAAAATTGTTAGATTTTTCCATTTTTGGTAATTTTGCATGCATAACTTTGAGAGTCCTATTTTTTCCCAAAAACTTTTTAAAACTAAAATAGGATGAATTTCCAACTAACATCCTGAATTCGAAACATGAACTTCGAGTTATTAACAAAAACAACTTTTAAAAAACTAGAAAAAAACACTAAATTGACATTTTGAGGGTCAAGATGAAAGTTTGAAGCCCCATAAATGTGGCAAAATGGCAACCAACCCATCTAAGATTTGATAGGCAAACCACACGCCACCTCATAATGAAACCGCCTGTAAAATTTCAACGAAAACCCACGTCCAAGTCAAAAGTTATGACCTCGGGAAGTTCCTGCATCACATAAAATGTTAAAAAAATTAGATATCCACAGGTGCGACGCAGTTAGCAAATGCGGCGGAGTTTAGAAATCCCATGGCGCAATATAGCACTACACTTAGATTGAGTGTGGTGCTTTGCAAAAAATAGCGAGCGCAAATGAAGCGTGATTTGAGCCCGTGGCATAGTTTAGAAACAAAAAATCCACAGCGAGGTTTAAAAATTCAAAAAATTTGAGTGGGAAAACAGGTGCGGTGTAGTTTATAATTAGAGTGATGCAATATAGCACCGCGCCTCTGAAAGTGATGCAATATAGCGTCGCGAGAATGTGAGCGTCGCAGTTTCCTGGGACCTGCAAAATAAAATAGAAAAACACATAATTTTCCAAAAAAACATGATTAGAACTTGAGATTTGCCCTCCTTCTAGTGCCAAAATGTGAACCCTGGTTTTGTACCTACGCATATACAACAAACACACACATTATTAGATCAATATGCAAGATTAAAACAAGGATTCTCAATGAAATCCATTTACAAAGATTAAACTAGGAAAATGAAGAACAAAATATGAAAAACAAGTAAAATCCTAATTAATCATGCAAACTCTTGATCCCATGGGGGAGTTGGTGCCAATTGGTATGTTGAAATTAGCCCTTTCCCAACTCCTTGTAAGCTTTGTGTCAATGTGTGGATGATTGAATCTCCTTGATGAGATTTTAGTATAACCTAATTGTGAAATTATGAAAATGGTGAATAGTTGAGTAGAAATGGGAAAAATTAACTCTCAATGTGAAGAGAGTAACTTTGCATGAGATTGTGGATGTTAGAATGAGGAGAAAAGCCTCCCATTTATAGATTTCATTTTGGAAGAAAGAGCAAGATTTGAGCAATGTGGGACTAACTTTCAACCATTGGTCAAATGCCACTTGTCACAATGTGAATGGTTGAGGGTTTTGCAAGTTTTGATCAAAGTGCCCATAAATGCACAAATTTGAATTTTGAAAATGTTGAAATGACAAGGTGGAGAGAGAGTCAAATGGAGTTATGACCACTTGGCTCAATGCAAAAGGACTTGTAAGATGAAATAAATGCCTTGTTGGAAGAACTAAGTCCACTTGGATTTCAAATTCAAATTAGAGGGAATATTCCCCTTTTATGCCATGTGAGGGAAAATAGAGATTTAATAAATGAATTAAATCTATTTTCATATGCAAGTTGCATTCTCTAGAGGATTTTAGTGATTGAGATTAAATTAATCAAGATTTGATCAATTTAATGAGAGATTAGGTGATTTGACAATTTTGACTCAAATTTATGAGTTGATTTAAATCAGAATTGAGAAGAAAGGATTTTAATTAAATAAATGATTTGGTTTATTTAACTAAAGGGGATAATGTTAGATTAAATCAAATAAGGTGTAATTTATTCAATTTAATAAGAAAACTTTAGGGACTAATTAAATTAAACTGATTAATTTAATCAATAGGGAAGAATGATTTATTAATTAAGGGATGAAAAGTGATGTTAAGCTGAGAGTGTGATTCAGGAAGAAATGACGTTAGTAATCAGGATCAAGTGCGTTGGATCGAATTGTACATTTTCCATGTCTACATGACTAGTTTGAGCATAATTGCCTCAAGAGGTTCTCTCAATGGAGTGAATTTTCTTCTAGGTTGGTCATATTGCCTTGGCGGCCTCCTTTGGTTATCTTGTCCTTGCTTTGGCTATTGGTTATTTGGTTGGTTGTTTCAAGGATAATTGAGTTGGTTGTTTGGAATGTTGTTTGGAGTATAGCTTTGTTGTGTTGTTTGAATATTATTTTGTGGGCCATTGGGAGGTTGTATGTTTCGTACAACCTTGGCATTGACCACTCCATGGTTGGTTACATTTTTGTTCTTTGCCCATATCTTTGGTTTATCATTTGAACTAGAAGCTCGGTCTTTGGGGTTGTAGAGTTTAATTACTTCCCTTGCGATGAGAGATCTTTCAATGAACAATCCTTTTTCAATAGTTTCCTAAAAGTCACTAGGGCAAAAACATGGTGAGTTGGTAGTTAATGTCTGCATGTATGTTAGAGACAAAGATGTCTACAAGTTGTTTCCCGGGAGCGGGTCATTTACATTTGTTGGCTTTGCGTCTCCATCTCTATAGATATGAAGAAAATGATTACCCTTGGATTTATTTAATTTTGTAGAGATCGGGGATCATTATATCTTGTTCTATGTTGTATGAGAAATGATTGATAAATTTGTCTGACAACTCATCGAATGTTTTGATACCAAGTGGTAGATGACAGAACCACTCAATAGCGGCCTTGGCGAGACTTTGTGGGAAAAGCCTCATTAAATAGGTATCATTACGTTGTAGATCCATGCAAGCTATTGAGAATTCTTGAACTTGCTCTATTGGATCCCCTCTTCCCCTATATTTGTCAAATTTTAGTATTTCAAAGCTCTTGGGGAAAGTTATATCATATATAAGTTTTGATCAAAGGGATATGGACATATATCTTGTAGAGCATGGCTCTTCTTTGGCTTTCTAATTTGGATGTCCGATATTCTTTGGTTGAGGGTTTGTATGTGCACGCTTATGAACTGTTAGTTGGTGCACTTGATTGATGAGTTTGTGCATTATAGCCTTGTTGTCCTATGACATTTGTCTGGTCATAAATGGGATGTTGTGTATGTATGGGACCTTGATGACCATGTTGTGTGTTGTAGGTATGTTGAGTTTGTGGTACACCTTGATATTGATTTTGAGGTATTCCTTGGTATTGATCATGTGGAACTCCTTGATATTGATTTTGAGGGATACTGTGGTATTGCATTTGAGGCACACCTTGTTGTTGTGGAATAGGAGTTTGAGTTTGGGTTTGTGGGATACCATGACGTTGGGTTTGAGGTATACCTTGGTGTTGTGGAATATGAGGAGTAGCTTGGTAGTGCATTTGGGTTACACCTTGGTGTTGTGCAATTTGAGGAGTACCTTGGTAGTGTGTTTGGGGTATGCCTTGTTGTTGTGGAATTTGAGTACCTTGGTAGTGCGTTTGGAATACACATTGATGTTGTGGATTTTGAGGAGTACCTTGGTAGTGTGTTTTGGTTACACCTTGTTGTTATTGATTTTGAGGAGTACCTTGGTAGTGCATTTGGGGTACACCTTGATGTTGATCTTAAGGAATACCTTGATGATGTGTTTTGGGTATACCGTGTTGTTGTTGTTTTTTAGGAGTACCTTGGTAGTAATTTTGGGGTACACCTTGATGTTGTGGATTTTGAGGAGTACCTTGGTAGTACATTTGGGGTACACCTTGATGTTGTGGATTTTTCTATGATTTCCCTTATTGATATTGTACGTTATTTGAAGGGTCATAATATGATGTTTGTTGCGACATGTATTGTCCTTGTGATGGGATGTTACCTTGTTTTTCCACTACATGTTGTGGTGGTCTTATTGGAAGGCTTCCCATGTTCTATATAGTGTTGTGTGGTAGCATGCTTTGAGTTGAATTTCCTTGATATTGTTCAGCTACCACTGCTTGCTCAATTTGTTATGGTTTCTTATACAACGGGTTATCCATAGATTGTGGTTTAGATTGATCATTGTTTTGTGAGAACAAAGGTGGTATCTTGGGATCCACCATTGGTTTTGGTATCTATCTTACCACCGCTTGATCTCCTAATGGAATGATATTAGGATCTTTAATAATGTACACATTAAAGTCTATGGGTAGTTTGGCACCACTTTATGCTAGTGCAAGGAAATACAAGTTTGTGTTCTTCACAAGCATTTTGTCCATAAGTTTTGCATCTTAAAATCTTGGGAGTACTCTAAGAGTTTTTCATCGATAATTTCCTCATCAATATCATATTCTTCTATGATGATATTTTGAGAACTAAGAGGTTGTTTTTATCTAGAATCATGTTTTGATGTTCAAGAAATGTTTCCTCCTCACTAGGTGGTTGATTTTGTTTAGCTTTAATTGTGGGTTGTCCTTGAGGAGTTGAAAGTTCATTTGGATCATAACCCCCATGATTGAGGTTCATGGTATTTGTTTTGGGTGCACTAGAACTACTCTTGGTGGCTCCCATTCTATTTTTTATCGAGATCTTGTTGTAGTCATACACAAGTTCAAGATGGTGAATTTTGTGATAACTAATTATGAAATGGGATGATGTTCTATTTTTGAGATTTTTTTGTTAAAATGACATATGAAGATGATGCGTGAAAACCTTTTGGTCAAATATTGTTGATGGTTTTCTATGGATTGTATGTTTGATGCTCAAGACCCTAGGATAAGAGTATGAGTGATTTGTTGGATGTTTTGATATGACACTAATCTTAGGACACAAGGTGTACAAGACTTGGATTGATATTTTGCTCTTTTTTTAAAGGATATGTTGATGCTCTAATTGAACTAGCTTTGAGGTTGCAAGCAAAGGTTGATGTTAATATCCTATACAATGATAGCAAGAGGATAATCCAAGTTGTTGTGTTTGATTTGTTGATGGGTATGAAAAAAATGTTGATATGATTTGTTGCAGGTTTGATTGTTTGTGTTTCAAAGGATGATGCATTAACCAATTTTGGACTAATTCTAATATGCACCAAAATGCAGGACAATAGTGGTTTCTATTTAGGATAGTAGCCATAATTGTTTGGACAATAGCGGTTCCTTTTATAGAGCGATTGCGATAATTTGGAGCAAAAGCAATCTTTGTTTAAATATGTGATTAGTAAAACAGAGAGGACAATAGCAGTCTTCACAAAAGTAGTGAAAAGGTAGGATGATTGTGACAATATTCTTAAACAAAAGCAGTAGAAATGAAGTAGCAGTTCTATTTCCAAAATTTCTAGTTTATTGATAGCAATTTGTTAGATAAGTTCGCAAGTTTGAGATGATTGTTTGATCGGATGTTAGATAACAATTTGAGATCTAGTGATGTAGCTCATAGATTATTAGTCAATACATGCTAAGGAATAAAAGGTACACTCTTCTTTGTAGGCTTACCTCACCCCCGAAGGAGTGATTGAATTAAATCTATAGAGGGAATAAATAGGATATATCAAGGAAATGTGCCATCTTGATACTCCAAGTAAAAGAGTCCCTTCCCTTAATGCTTTATTCCTCAACTATAGGTTTGACATGGTAATTAACTTCTCAGAATGATGCTATTCCCATGCACTACTTTGAAGGACATTTTGGGAAACTTGATAGGCTTCTAAAACAAGGTTTTTAATGACAACCGTGAACATTGTGACATATAGATCAAACATAAGCCACTAAAGGCTTTAGCCATTCTTGCCCAGCTTATTATGTTCAAACAAGGATGGGGCACGGTATGCTATTCTCGCCCAAATATAAGCTACTTTTTTTTATTTCAAAAACTTTATATAGCCACCGATAAACATGCTTTTAGAGTCGCTTATATGAGTTCTCCATTCTGGGATGTATCTCATTAGTAGGCCCTTCTCGCAAAAATTAGGTGAACACAAAAAGTGCAAAAAGCACAAAGTGTTTCTCGTCACCCAGGATCATCAAAAGACGTTAGGGGAGAGGATACACACTTGGCTTACCAATCATGGTGAACACAGTAGACAATTCATAGTAAATTGATTTTAAGCCCAAAAAATGAAGTGTGTAAAGATAACAATTTATTTTTTAGATGCACCAAGTTCAAAACATTTGAGACTTCAAGCAAGAAATTCCATTTGCAATCTGAAAAGATGGTTTGTTCAATTTTATGCACCAAATTGAAATATGAAGATTGTAACCAAGTTTTAATGCACCAAAGTAAACATTTCAAGTTGTGTTGTTCATTTTTATCGTACCAATAGAAAATGGGTTCATTTTAATAGCACCAACTAAAAATGAGTTCATTTTAATAGCACCAAAATGAAAACATTCAATTTGTCTTGTTTATTTTTATTGCACCAAAATGAAATGTGAGATTTTTAGGTTCTTTTTAGGTACACCAAAATGAAGTGTGAAATCAATTTCAAGTACACCAAAATGAAGTGTGAGATTTGTAGGTTCTTTTTTAGGTACTTCAAATGTAAATGTTTTTTATATTAGACATAGTAGAATGATCAATAGTTACAAAATGCTCACTGTAATAGGATGAACCAGTTTATAGATACTCTTAAACTAGATAACAATTATGCCAATTCCTCTTTCACATTATATGCATTACAAAAAGTATCCCCGCATAAACAAAATCGGATCTTTATAGTTGTATCACACATACATTATGATATCCCATATAAAAAAGGTGCCTCAACCCCCCTTACATACAAAATTAGTGCCATATACATAAAATTACAAGTTTGTCTAGATGGTCATAAGGATATGCAAAAGACAAGAGTAGAGTTGATTCAACTACAATAGGTGCCTTCCATTACAGGTGCATTTTTCAAGGAGATTAGAG
The DNA here is from genome assembly GCA_007115665.2 of Sequoiadendron giganteum. Classification (NCBI taxonomy): domain Eukaryota; kingdom Viridiplantae; phylum Streptophyta; class Pinopsida; order Cupressales; family Cupressaceae; genus Sequoiadendron; species Sequoiadendron giganteum. Next base: position 737,088,987 of record CM021102.1, read on the forward strand.
CAAGTGTTACCTCCTACCCTTTTGTAAATGGTTCTTCACTATTTTTAGCTTCCTTCCTGATGTCCTTACATACAACTTCCAGTGCTTTAAGGAAGACCTCTAAGATAGGATGTCCTTTCTCCCACATATGACCATAATTAGTGTTGTTGGTCAAAATAGCACAACAACGTTAAACAAAATATTTCTACTCTATTTCTCCTGAAAGAGATAACTTATCTAAAACCACCTATCTCCCAAGGTCTTTGTAGTTTGTTCTCAACTATGTTGTTTCATTCAGTAGTCCATACAACTATAATATTCAAGGGGCATGTTGGTAAAAAGGACACAAACTGCATAATGTAAAATAAATAAAAAAATATAGATCAAAGCATAGAACAATAAATCATAAATGTAAACTCCTTTCAATTAAGACATAAATTTCACAATGAGCCTTTCAAGTAACTAGGAAACTATAAAATGATATAATCCACAGACTATTCTGCACCACTATATTCATTATCAATGCTAATTTAAAACGTACAACCATTAAACCTCAACAATCAGACAAGAACACATTGCTAGCTCATCATTAATTCACAAATCAACAAACACAAACAAATCCCATTTACAGATAATCTAATGAAATAGCTTTAAATTCAGAGTCTTCTATTGATTTGCATGAAATAAGAAACGCTTATGCACAACATTCATTGGCATACAAATTTCTATGATTCATCAAAATTATCATTGAACAATATTCCAGAAATAACACAACTTGTATTGAAAAACTTGTAAAGAAAATGTATCCAAGTGTATTTTGCATAAACTATAAAAACTTCTAAAACTGTAAAACTATTCCTTAAGTCTCCTCTAGGTGGATAATCTTGCTTCAATGAGACGACCTTTACAAAATGGAGAGAAATTGTATAAATAATGCTATCTAGCACTAATCTCTCTCATCACAACCCAGATCCACAAATCATGGGGTGATTGGAACAATCCAAGAAGAGTCTTTATCCTGATTTTCAGTTGCTAATTAGAAACTCCTTGTCAAAACTTGCATCCAAGAAGGGATAGGAGAACTTGTTGAAATCTCTATTTGGGAATTGGTGTCATAACCCAGGAAAATAGGAGAGGGAGACTGTCCAGTTAAGTGTATCTCCTTGATGCTGAACTATCAAGAGAACATATATGTAGCAACTTTTAACTCTGTGTTTTCTGCTCTTCCATATACTCATTATAACTGGTGATTACCTATTGAAGCATATCCGTATCAAGCCCATCCACCCAGTTATCTTCAAACTTTATCCTTGCTAACTCAAAAGAGACAAATTCTTTCATATCCTTAAGCTTGATGAGTTCCCTCTTGGCAGTCTTGACTTCTTGCTTGACATACATGAGCTTATCCATCAACAAATCATCATTATCATCCCCTTTCTGCATCATTTCTTCAAACCTACCACTCCATCTTTCCTTGAGTTTATCAAGGAGGAGTCCATTTGTTTCAAGAATATCCTCATTGACAAGTACAGTAATACTTGCTCCTAATTCTTCAATTTGCTCATTAAGATCTTTTTTGGCCTGTTGCACCTCATTCCTGTGAGTGAAAATGAATGAAGACCTAAATCTGATGATGCTGATGGTTTTTTCCACAAAATATAAATTGTTTTTTTCCAGGATAGATTGCTCCAACAAGGTTTGCTTGGGCATCTTATTAATATCTTTCAATTTCCTCGCATGCCCTGCATATTCTTCCTCTTGTTTCTTAAGAGTCTCAACATGTGTAACCATGTCCTTAACCAGTTCTAATGCTTCTTTATGAACCTTGCAACTTTCTACAAGTAAATCTTCTATTTCCTGGTTCAACTTATTGATCCATCTATCCATCATTTGTACCTTATTCCTCATTTCAATCAAATTATCAACATCTTTCTTCAACAAAATAGATGTCTCTAGAGTAGCCATCTGTGAGGAAATAGGAGAAGATAAGTCCTTCAAGAATTTATGTAATCGATCAACTTGGGACTTAAGCTCATCTTTCTTTTGCTTATCCTGGATCATTCTTGACTTGGTAAAAGAAGCCACAATATCAATAAAGTTCATTTGTTGATTTCTTGTGGGCTTCCCTAGATTAACAATGCCTAATTGGTAACCACCTATTTCCATATCTTGTTTATCTTTTTCAACCATAGGGATAGCACATTCAACCACAATTTCTCTAGTATCTGTTAACCTTGTGGAATGAAGAACCCTGGCTCTCTTCTTTGACCTCTCCTTTTCTATTTCCTTTCTAACATCCTCCCAATCAAGGGGTTGTGGTTGCACTATTTTCTTATTCTCAAGATTGAGCTTCAGCCATGTAGGAGTAGCAGGGGGAGTCATCACTTGTGTAGAAGAAGAGATGACAGGAGAAAGAGGTTGCCAAATCGCTACCTTAGGTTGGGACTCAACCTCTTGTTGTTTCTCTTTCTCTGCTTTCTCCTTTTCCAATTTGTCATCTTGAGCCTTTTCTTTTCTTTCTTGTTCAACTTTGGCTAGCCGTTCTTCTTCTAATCTCCTTTCCTCCAATAGATGATCTCTTTGTTTTTCTAATTCCCCTACCCTGTCCCACAATTTAGAAGCTTCTTACTCAATTTTGGCTTGTTCTTCTTCCTCTATTCTTTTTAGTTCCAATTCTTTTTCATCCTTCTTCCTCCAGGCCTCCTCAACTGCTTTAAACTTAGCCTCAAGCACTTCTCTTTCTCTTCTTTGCTAGGCCTTCTCTTCTTCCAGCTCATGAGCCCTTTGAAGCAAGGCTAACTTGTCTCTCTCTTCCTTAGCCTTTTGCTCAACTGCCCTTTGTTGTAACAACAAATCCTCCTTCTCCTTTTGTTGCCAGGACAACTCTTCAGCTTTTGCAATGGCCTCCAACTCATGTTGTTTAGCAAGTAGATCAACTTTTGCCTCTGCATCTACTTCTTGCTGATTCTTCAACTTGTGCCTTAGCGTCAACTTCTTTGTTGGAATTTTCAAATAGCTTCCACTGATCCTCTAGGGTGAGAACATGTTCTTCCTCAACATTTTGAGCAGATACATCTTTAACAATATCATCATCAGAATGTGTTTCTTCTGAATCTGTGTCAATATCATGAATTTCAACCTCAACCCCTTTTCCCTTCAGTGTTTTTGCTTCCTCATGAAGACTACCTGTGGGTACTTCTTCAATAGGTTCTTGAATGAGAGGTGGTTGAGAAGAGAATCCTTCCCTAAGTTTTGAGGTTTCCATACCTTGTGCTTCAAGAGCTTCTTCTGCAAGTATCTCAGGAACAATATCCCCTCTAGAAATGGGAGGAGGATACTCCAATTGTTCTTTAGGGGCTGCTCTCCTTTTGGTTCTTTGATAACCCTTAGTTTCCCCTGCTTTTCTCTTCTTTGAACCTTGAGCTTCTTGTTCCTTTATTCTCAGGATCACCCATTGGATGCTTCTATCCAATACAGTCCTAGAAATATGCTTGATGTTAACGGATTCCTCTTCCTCCCAATTGATAGGGGCTAAGTCCTTGACGCCAATCTTTTCAACTTCATGTGCTGGATCCAAAGTCACACCATCATCTGAAAATGTGTCAGGAATATCTTCCTTTATTCCAAATTCAATCATCCAAGGAATATGGAGTTTTTCATAATTTCTTCTTCTCACATCATACTCATCATGCAAATCCCACCAAAAATATTCTAACAAACTGCAATGCTTCTCTAACACAGTGGGAAGCAACTTATTAATTCTACACTTTGGATCAAAATGCTTTAGAGATGTGTAGAGTTCCAAATTGAAGTGGCTCAACTCTTCACATATTGCTTTTGCAGCCACGTTGTGAAGACAACAATATTCTCTCAACTTCATGGGAAACTTATGGCACCCAGGTTTGTGCTTGTAGACATGGAAAATGTATAATTTCGTTTTGGCACACTTCATCCCAATTACTAACAACATTTCTTCCTAAATCATACTTTTAGCATTTCATCATAATTCTATCTCTTAATCTAATGAATCATTATTTATCTGATTAGGTCTATCACCTCTTTTGATTAAATTAATCAATTTAATCTAATTAACCTTACATTTTTGTTTAATTAAATAAATCTTTTTATTTGATTAAAATCCCTAAAGTCCTCTCATTAAATAAAATAAATTAAACCTTATTTGATTTAATCTAATATTTTCCTCCTTAGTTAAATAAATCAAATCATTTATTTAATAATCTTTTTCTCTCAATTCTTGACTTAAATCAATTCATAAATTTAAGTCTAAAGTGTCACATCATCTAATTCTTCATTAAATTAATCAAAACCATGATTAAGTTAATCCCTCTCATTAAAATCCTCTAGAGAATGCAAGTTGCACAATAAATCAATTACTTTGATTTATTTAATTCTCTATTTTCCCTCACATGGCATCAAAAGGGAATATCCCTTATTTGAATTCAAAAAGGCCAAGTGGACTTGGTCCTTCCAACAAGGAATTTAAAACCTCTTACATGTCCTTGGCCTTGAGCCAAGTGACATTAACTCCATTTCCCTTCCCTCTTCAAAAAGTCATTTCACAAATTCAAATTCAAATTAAATGCATTTATTGGCACTTTGGCCAAAATATGCACAACCACTAACCATTCACATCATGACATGTGGCATTCAACAATTGGATTGAAAGTTAGTCCCACATTGCTCAAATCTTACTTTCTCTTCCAAATTGAAAGTTATAAATTGGAATCCTCATTTATCATCCACAAATTGCATGCAAAGTTACTCTCTTCACATTGAGAGCTAATATTGCCCATTATCACTCAATCACTCACCATCTTCAAGATTTGTAACAAGGTTATGCTCAAATCTCTTTGGAGATTTGACCATTTCTCAAACCACTCAACATTGCAACTTAGGAATTGAGAAAGGGCCAATTGCAACACTCCATTGACACCAATTCCCCCATGGGATCTTAAATCTATTAGCTTAATTAGGATTTAACTTCATTTCTTGTATTGTGTTCTTCATTTCCTAATTTTAGTTTGAATAAATGGATTTCATAGGGAATCCTTCATACTTGTTTGCATGCATTTGATCTAACAACCCAATGTGTTTGTTCCTCTTGTGTATTTGCAGGTTTAGGGGTTCACATTCCTTCATACTTGTTTGCATGCATTTGATCTAACAACCCAAGGTGTTTGTTGCTCTTGTGCATTTGTAGGTTTAGGGGTTCACATTTTGGTGCTAGAAGGAGGATCGACTCAAGAAATTAATCACGTTTTTCAAAATTTCTGCATTTTTTTACATTTTCTTGTAGGCCACAGGAAAATAGCCGCGTGGCGTCATATTGAGCCGCTTTCATAGGCATGGCGCAATACTTCACTGCTTTCAAAGAAGCGGTGCCATACGAAACTGTGCATAGTTTCTAAACCTCACCACTTTTCTCTTCCCGCCTATCATTTTTTAAAATTTCCTAACTCTATCACTTTCATCTTTGCGACACTATACCGCACTGCCTTCAACACCATGGCACCATATCGCACCGTGTTTCCTCCAAACTCCACCGCTCTGGCTTTCCTGCCTAAAAATTTTGAAATTTTAAATAGGGCCGCTTCCAAAACTACGCCGCTTACCCATATCACACCGCTTATTCACTCTTTGTTTCTGTAGAGCGCCGCCCATAGTCGACCGTGCAGTGCTATATAGCGCCGCTTTTACAAACTGCGTCGCAAAAAAACAGTGAGGTCTAAAATTGACATGTGCTTTTTAAATTTTGGATTTTTTAATTCTTGATCTTGTTTGCTTCCTTTTTGCTCTCTGGTTTTCTGTCATTTTGCAGGATTGGAGCAAAGAAAAAAAGCAAGGGAAGAAGTTCATCATGACCTCATACTCATCATGCAAAAAAGTGTTTTTAAACACTAAAGTGTTCTTCAACACTTTTGAGGGATTTTAAAATTCTGCTTGTTAAGAGAAATTTGTTAATATCTTTGACCTTAGAAACACTAGATTTACTTTGGGTTTAAAAAGAACAAGAAAATTTCCTTTTCTAAGCAAAGTAGGAGATTCATTATGACACCATGCTCATTTTGCACAAAGTGTTTTTGAAACACTAAAGTGTTCTTCAACACTCTTTAAGGATTTTAGATTCTTGTTTAAAATTAATTTGTTAATTTCATTCGCCTTAGGGACACTAAATTTATTTTGGGTTTTAAAATAAACAATCAAATTTCTTTTCAAAAGTTGCCAAAAGGGCTAAAAAGAACCTTAGACAAACATAATAGATTTTGTTTAAAGGATAACAATTGAACAAGGCATCTCACATTTTCCTTTGGTGCTTAAAAAGAACTCATTATTGCTTTGAGGGATTTAAAATGAACATGTGTTTTTTGTGTCTTGTAATCCTTTTTGCAAAGTAGCGTCATTTAAAAGGGCGTATGCGCTTCTCTCGCGCTTCACGACGATCTTGAGAATCAAAAGTCTTTTTGGTGACACTAAGTTGCATAAAATATTGCCTCCATATTTCAATTTGGGTACCTAACAATTGAACAAAACATGCGAGTGTGAGCACAACATATTGCGGAGGTTCTCCCCTTTATTTTTCAACAAAGGTTGATTGAATGATGGGATATGTTAGTTTTCTATTGTTTATCCTAACGGGCCTGCCTTGTGGGAAAAAGTAATCACCCAAGGGAATGACCCAATCGAGAACACGCTAAAGCCAAGCGACTTCCAACCGATATATAAGTGTGGATTCTTGAGGAAAGTTCAAGAATCACGAGGATTATTTTGACGAGATGGACAAAAATGGACTCTCGCCGACATTGGATAATCCCCCACGAACAGAATGCTCGAATTAAAACCCTTTTTTTAGAAAAAATATAAAAGCTTATCTATTTTGTTGGTGCAAAAGGTCATGTCCTTTGAAGCCGCCCCACGTTATACATGCAGTTTTGTTGTAGAGATGGAAAGTAGCCATGGAAGATTCATGGGTACTAATGCTTGGCTGACTCAAGAACTGTGTGCCATGGAGGGGAGCCAGTGTGGTCAAGTATTTAGCCATTCACACAAAATATGTGCAACTGGATTCGTCCAAGTGGGAACCCAACAGAATATTGTTTCATCATCCTAGGGTTGTAAAAAGTGCTTGGAAGTGGAAAACACATTGCTCGGTTCTCGAAAACATTTGAAAAAAAACATACACAAAGAACTTTGAATTTCAAACCCCTTGGAGGAAACAAATACCTTTGACGAATACAAGCACTCTTGCTTTCCCTAGGGATCATATCCTTAGAGGTTTCTAAGTGCTTGGATTCTATTGTCATTTATTTTCAACAAGGTTAAACATTAGGAAACTTTTGCCCAATTTTCCTTGATTTCCACACAATGGACCTTGTGGGATGAGAAAGAAAATGGGACATTAGACATATAGTTTGAAACATAAGCAAGCAAGTGTCTTTGGTAAAAAGAACTCATTAAGCCAAGATAAAAAGACAAATTGAAACTCATGTGTGTTGTTCCAAATGATTTCCCACAAGATCAAAATCCCAAAACCAAAGTTCAAGAAGCTTAGTCTAAAAAATTGTAAGGAGCATCTTGAGAGACTTTTCGAATTCAGAGAAAGAATAGTATACAACTTCTATAGGAAAGCCTCAAAGAATAATCCAACTTTGTATGCGTTTTATTATCAGCAAAATCTCAAACTTTTTGAAAGGTTTGCTTTCCTCCCATAGGAAGTCTAGCATGTTCTTCAACATCGAGGTTTCATAAGAAGGAGTCGTGTCTAGGTCAAGGTCCAAGATCAAATTTGTCATCTTCATCCATCTCTCCATCAAACCAAATCTCATCCCATCATCAAACATTTTGAGAACTCTAGAAAAATCACTCATGCTAAACTTAAAGGGCTAAACCAACATCACCCTATCTTGGCTTAACACACCTAGCCAAAATAATTAAATCTCTTGAACGAATTTTCCTCTAGGATAACGCAACTTCCTAAGGCCTACTAGTTCACAAATCACCTTGGCTTAACACACTTAGCCAATTCATCCTCTTGTGTAAGTTCCCCCAGGATAACACAACTTCCTAGGGACTACAACTTCACTACAATCTTGTTTGACTTAATGCATCTAGTCAAACCATCACAAATCACTCTAAGTCCTAATTGTTTAGCATAACCCCTCAAGAGTTCTTTAAAAGGTTTCACTCACTCACTTCATCCATTTATCCCATCATCATTACCACCCTCTTTGATCTTTGACTTCCCTAGTTCTTCTCTTTTGAGCCTAAAAAGGTTAGGATCAAATGATCCCTATTTTTAATTGTCCAAACAAGATCACAATACAAGAAGAACATGGAAAATATCAGTGAAATATCAACTTCCATTGACATGAGTCAAGTAACCTCCGAAATAAACTTTGCGGGATCAAGCAATCCCCCAAGTAGCTCTCCCTTACCATCACAAAATCCCCAAGAGGAGAGTTATGAAGAGGACATCACAAATGAAGACATGGGGATGACACAAACTGAAATGATGAAAATGGCTCAAAATCCAGAGAACCACAAAATTGTTAGTGCCATGTTCAAATACTTAAGCACGTTAGCGGAAGGAGGGGTCCAGTTCCCTTCCGACCTTGATGCGAACACTAGTACAGACATGCCCCTTACAAACACATCCCTAATGTCAAATGTCAATCAAGAAATACCGCACACCACGTCAACCATCACACCAACCTCACCAATTGTGAACAAAGGAAGTGCTATGTTTTGAGAGTTACAACAGCATCGCCTTGTGACTAACAAAGAGGTAAGTATCAACACCGCACCAAAAAACTCTGTTCTAGTGAACCCATCAAACCCATACATCCCGCTCACCTTTCATAACCCCACAGGTTCATCTTCATTCCATGCTACACCAGCCTATCAACCAAACATACAAACTTCTCTACCGCAAGAAGAAGGAGGTTTGTTTGGAACAACCGATGTTGCTGATCCTTTTTCTTTCTAGGGTAGCATACTGGATCTCTTCCCCCATTTCCATTCACAACCACATCACCTCTCAGATTGGGTTTTCCTCCCCTAAACATCGATAGTTTCTCAGATCCAGGCAATGGGAACATCACATCAAATTCTCTCTTTTTGCCCGCAGCATCACAACATCAAATCGCAACCATCCAAGCCACCACAACAAATATGTCAATCGGTCCTCAAATCTCCCAAAGCATACCTTATCAAGGACCAAGCATCTCAACCACCCCTCCAACAACCCAAATCCCAACCACCACCATAACCCTTTCACGTGCCACAATGGTTGGCATCATTTCTGTTCCAACACCAATCTCACCAAAATCGAACATGGTAAATTCGTTCACCACTCTAATCCAAACCCTTCAAAAGGCCAACCAACAAAGAGTACTCAAGCAAAAGCAGCATGCTCAAGCACAAGCGCAAGCCCAAGCACAAGCTCAAGCGCAAGCACAAGCACAAACCCAAGCACAAGTTCAAGCCCAAGCTCAAGCCCAAGCACAAGCCCAACAACATGCACGAGCATAATACCAAGCGCAACTGCAAGCAATCCATCTGTAAGCATACCAACAAGCCCTGCAAGACTTTTAGGCACAACAACAAGCCAAACAACAAGCTTTGTTGGCACAACAACAGCTCAACCAACAACAAGCTTTATTGGCGCAACATCAGCTAGACCAATAACAAGCTTTAATAGCACAATAACAGCTTGACCAACAACAGGCTTTATGGGAACAACAACAAATGGACCAACAACAAGCGTTGTTGGAACAATAGCAACAAAATCAACAACAAGCATTGTTGACGCAAATGTAGGCCTACCAGCAAGCCTTGAACGCACAACAGAGCTTGCATCAAATTCCCACTAGTACTCCTCTCACCAATCAAACACCTCAAATGCCTCACAACTCATTCATTCCACCTCTCGATCCAAGCAAAGACATCGCAACACAAATTAAACTGCTCTCGCAGCAAGTGTTGGACTTACAAGCAGGAAAAACAACAAGGACACCAAGCGACTTGTGCCCTTATCCTTTCGACATAAGTCTCACCATGATACCATTCCCAAAGGGATTTGAGATCCCCAAATTTGACAAGTATAATGGAATGGGTAACCCTGAAAACCACGTCAGGGAATTTCAAGTGCATTGCATGGAGGTTGCATATGATGACACGTATCTAATGCAACTTTTCCCCTACAGTCTGACTGGTCCAGCCATGGAATGGTTTTCTTGCCTACCCATAGGCATTAAAACATTCAAGGAAATTGTGGAAGCTTTCCTTAAGAATTATGCTTTCAATATGGGTGTGGATGTTAGTCTGAAAGAACTATCCACACTCAAACAAGAAAAAGGAGAGCTATTCGCAACCTTCTTGCAAAGATGGTGATCCAAGGCCAACCAAAGCAAGTGGACCATGCCAGAAGAACAACAAGTTTTCATGATCATATCCAATCTAGATGAAAACTTGACATTCTACTTGAAAATGCAATGCATCACATCATATGATCAACTGATCCCAAAGGCGTTCAACATCGAAAGAGCCCTTACTGCACGAGGAGGCGCATCCACATTCACTCCACCATAGGATAACCACCCATCGAACAACTATAATGATAAACCTCGAACACAGTCGAGGAACAAAAATATCATGAATGACGATGTGGATGATGCTAAAGTGGTCATCAGTGCTCCTAAGCAGAGCATCCAAACACATCATCAACCACAAAATCATAATCGCAACAATGTGCAGACTAATTTAGTAATAGCAAAACAACAACCACCTCCCACTAATCAAATCAATAACTTGGGTAATCAAGGAGGACCACCTCCCCGAGGCAAATATCCCCCCAAGAGGAAGTTCACGGCTCTTGGCGAATCTATCGAGTCCATCATGAATAAATTGGTCAAAGAGAACCTAATCAAAGTCTCTAACTCCGAGCAATACATAAAACCTATGACCAAGCCGTTGTGGTATAATGAAAACCTCCTTTGTGACTTCCACAAGGTCAAGGGACATACCACCGCCACTTGCACGAGACTTAAAAACATCATCCAAGACCTCATCGAGGACAAGATCATCAACATTGAACAACTGGTCGGAAACCAAGACTTGAAAATATACACGAATCTGATGCCGAACCAAAATCAAGGAAATAATCAAGGAAACAATCAAGGGAACAATAAAGGCAAGTAAAAATACGCTAGTGCTAATCTAGTGTATGAGGAGATAGTTGGATGTGTTGATGAAATGGTCACAGTCATAAATGCCAAAGGAGCCAACAACGACTGTGGAGTCACCACACATGGCGGAAAGGTCACCATTGCCGGGGCACCAGCTAAGACCCCCATTTCTAATACCAAAGCCATCCCCTATGACTACAATGTCATTGATCAGTTGAAGAGAACCCCCGCCCAAATCTCCATCATGGAACTATTGAAAATTTCCACTGCTCATAGGAAGATCCTTGATGAAGCATTAGCTGTGTCCACCGTCTCTTCCACCTTTGACACAGAGCAGTTCCAGGCTATGGTGGGTAAAATCGTTACCCCAAATCTCCTTACATTCTCTGACCAAGACTTTCCCCCGTAGCCATCTCATAACCGCACACTCCACCTTCAAGTTCTCATCCATAAAAAGAAAGTCAAAAGAGTCCTTGTGGATGGAGGTGCAAGCCTTAACATTTTCTCTCTGAAACTTATAAAGAAATTGGGATTCACCGAGGATTCCATTAACAAGAACAAGAGCATTACAATAAGGGTGTATGATGTTCAAGAAAGAGTATCTTAGGGCACTATCAAAATTCCTATCCAAGTGGGACCAACAACTATGGAGACTACTTGTCAGGTCCTCAACCTTGACCTACCATACAACATCCTCCTTGGACGTCCATGGATCCACGGAATGAAGGCAGTGGCCTCGACGTATCACCAATGTATCAAGTTCTCACACCAAAATAAAGAGGTCACTATATATGGGGATCCTGAACCCTTCGCCTACTGCAAAAACTTGGAAGCCAAGTTTTACAAAATCCCCCAAGTACCAAAAAATGATGAAGGACCATCCACTTCATACATAGACCCAGCCAACCTCGCTTCCACCTCTGCGACAGAGACACCCGCCATCCTTGACATATCCGACATCAAAAACATGATCCAGGACAATGGATGCGGTGATTACAAAATGCAAAGGAATGCATTTGTTGTAGGAGAGTTACCACAATCTCCTAGATCACATGGTCAACCTCGATCACAAGAAACACCCGTTCGCACCCTTAGGGCAGATCCTTCTGGATTTCGTTGTTGGGGAGATCTAAGTCAAGAAAGTGTTGACGAGGAAGACATTGTAAGCTCAATATACCATGATGTAGGACCCACACCCACCTTATCGATGGAGGAAACAAATAGAGGGCTACAAATGATGCTTGGTATGGGCTATAATAGAAACGAAAGCCTTGGAAGGAACGGTGACGGAAACCTGGAACCCATCATTGCAGAAAGAAGAATGCCAAACCTTGGCCTCGACTATACTCCTCCGTGTATAACCGTATGTGGTAGAGGTACTCCTAGTAGGGTAGTCAAGAACTCTCCTCAAGTAACAACAACTACCCTTAGACCACCTGTATGCCTAGGTCTCCCACTAGACAACTTCACCTTTGACGTCATTGATGTTTGTGCCAATAGTGATGATGATGACACCATAGTGGATCTTCCTAGGCTCTTTGAGGATTCCACCCTACTAATGATCAGTGCCTCCCCAGTCGAGTCAAACCAACAAACCCACTGAATCACCTTAGTACACCCGCAACTCATCGATCACGACTGACGAGGACCGCCAATTCTAGACTCATTCAAAAATGATGAGGCGCTCTCAGAATTCATGGGACTAAGGGATATAATTTTGTGTGGGGATCACAAGGTAGGCTTCAACATCACATTAGACACCCGAGCATATTATGGGGAGACGATCGAGTCCTTCAGTCACAAAAGAAAAATATCGAGAATAAGCTCAGAGTTATTGAGTGAAAACCACACTGTGGCACTCTCTAACCACAGAACAGTAAAAATAAAGGATGCATCCAATGGTGAAAACCTCTATGAGGTGCTAGAGGATGTGGATTCAATCTCCCCCTATTGCTCTACATCAAGAAAAGTCAACAGTCCTGGCAGAGCAGTGCAATCCTGTAAATTTGGGAATAGAAACAGAACCGCAAATCACTTTCTACGTCGAGTCTCTCCTGAAAGAGGAACAAGAACTGCTAGCAACATTCCTGAAACAAAGAAAAGTAAACTTTGCATGGACCTATGCTGACATGCCAGGTCTAGATCCTAAAGTGGTGGTTCATCATTTGGCCTTGCTTGTCAAGATTGAGTTACAAAAACTCCTGGATGTTGGCTTCATACGCCCGATTGACTATCCATAGTGGGTATCTGATCTTGTACCAGTCTCAAAACCAAATGGGGGCATCCACATCTGCACAGGCTTCAAAGACCTTAACAAAGCATGTCCTAAGGATGATTTTCCACTACCCAACATTGACATGATAGTGGATATGATGACCGGACATGAGATGCTATCCCTGATGGATGGCTTCTCGGGGTATAATCAGATAATGATCGCAAAGGAGGACTAGCATAAGATAGCCTTTACATGTCCTTGGGGCACTTACTGCTAGAATGTGATGCCATTCAGATTGAAGAATGCAGGAGCTACATACCAAAGAGCCATGACACTGATCTTCCACGACATGATCCATAAAATTATTGAAGACTATATGGATGATATATTGGCTAAATCAAAGAAGAGACAAGATCACATAGCAACTCTAAGTGCAATTTTTGATAGGCTAGAAAAATACAAGGTCAAACTCAACCCAAAGAAATGTGTCTTTGGGGTACAATCAGGAAAGCTGCTAGGGTACATTGTTTCAATGAGAGGGATAGAAGTGGATCCCGTGAAGGTAAAAGCAATCCTTGATATGGGAGTTCCAATAACACTAAAGCAACTTAGAGTATTACAAGGTAGAATCTAGTCCATCAGAAGATTCATAGCACAACTGGCAGATAAGCAGATTGCCTATTCACACCTACTCCACAAGGGAGTAGCATTCAGGTGGGACAAAAAATGCGAACAAGCATTCAAAAAGATCAAGGAATACCTACTTACACCACCTGTTTTAATGCCATCGATCGTAGGGAAACCATTGATTCTATACATCTCAACAACGACAGCCGCCCTTGGTGCACTTTTAGCCCAACATGATGAAAAGGGAACCGAGCGGGCCATTTACTATATCAATAGAACAATGGTGGGGCACGAGCTTAATTACACGTCAATAGAAAAATCTTGTCTGGCAGTGGTGTTTGCAACCCAGAAATTCAGACACTACATGCTAGCTCATCAAATCAAGCTAATTGCCAAGATAGACCCCCTCAAGTATCTATTGTCAAAAGCAATGCTTACAGGAAGAATGGTTAAATGGGTTATGATACTGTTTGAGCATGATATTGAGTATGTAGAGAGAAAAGTAATCAAATAACAAGTAATTGTGGATTAGCTAGCAGAGGCTCCAATATATGCAGACAACTTGCTCATATCAGAGTTTCCAGATGAGTCCCTTTTCAATCTCGGTGCAGCCGACCACTAGAAACTATACTTTGATGGCTCCCACATGCAACATGGATCAGCAGCTAGAATGTTCTTCATCACCCCACAAGGGGATTGCATACCAAGATCTTACAAGTTGGCATTCCCCTGTATGAACAACATTGCAGAATATGAGGCTTTAACCATAGGTCTCAAAATTGTGGCACGGTGGCGAATCATGGCACTAAAGGTCTATGGAGACTCATAGCTTATCATCAACCCAATCAACGATGAATACCAAACTAAGGATGATAAGCTTTGTACCATATAAGAAGGTGGTAGAGAGCCTCAAGGAATCATTTATTGATATCACCTTGAGAAAATACCGAGGGAAAACAACAGAGCAGCTAATGCAATGGCAGCGATCGGATCTTTGCTAGATATCCCTCGCAACATCTTGAAACATGAATTCTTGGTAGAGCAGCTTCTCGTACCCACTTTCGAGGTACTAGAATCAGAATATGCGTGTGAACGTGCTGGTCCTGGTGATCTTTGGTACCATGACATTTACACCTACCTAAGATTAGGAATCCTCCTAGCCGACATTACCCCGAACCTAAAGCGAACCTTTGTCAAAAGTTCCTTACGATTTGTCATCCTAGGAGAAACCCTCTTCCGTAGAAGCATCGATGGAACCTTGTTATGTTGCTTAAAACCTGAGGAAGCTCTAACTGCTTTGACTGAGGTACACAATGGCATATGCGGTTCGCATTCGAGTGGTATGACCTTGGCTAAGAAGTTGTTGAGAACCGGGTACTATTGGCCGACAATGGAAAGAGAGGTACACGACTTTGTTAGAAGGTGTCTATAGTGCCAACAACATGGAGACCTCATTCATGCACCAGCTCAAGAATTACATCCTATTGTTACACCTTGGCCCTTTTCCTAGTGTGGGCTCTATCTCATAGGTAAAATCTCACCCACCTCATCCAATGGCCACAAGTTCATTATCACCGCCACCGAATATTTCACAAAGTGGGTCAAAGCAATCCCCATGACCTACATCACCAAAAAATAGATATCTAGGTTCATCCTGAACTAGCTCATTTGCCGATACGGTGTCCCCCAATCTATTATCTCAGATAATGGGACACCCTTCAAGAATTAGGATGTCCGTGACTTGTGTGAAAAATTCAAAATCCAACATCACTTTTCCACACCATATTATCCACAAGGCAATGGCCAAGCAGAAGCTACCAACAAAACTATCCTGAAGATCCTTAAGAAAATAGTCAATAACTCTGGTTGTGACTAGCATCTGCAGTTAAATCCCACCATATGGGCCTACCGCACTAGCATCCGCACGCCAAAAGGTGCCACCCCATTTTCCCTGGTTTACGGATCAGAAGCCATACTCCCTATCGAGGTTGAGCTCCTGTCACTAAGGATATCATTGCAAAACCTCATCATAGATGAGGAATACAGGGTTACAAGACTAAATGAGCTGGAATTACTAGATGAACGGTGCATGGACACCCTAAATCATCTACAGGTCTACTAAAATCGCCTGAAATGAAGCTACAACAAGAAGATCAGGCAACACAACTTCCAAGTCGGCGAACTTGTGATGAAAGAGAACCAAAAGAATGTACCAAACCCGAATGGCAAAGGAAATTTTGAGCCCAATTGGCTAGGACCTTTCATCATCACCGCAAGCTATAAATCAGGAGCATATCAGTTATCAATGCCAGAAGGCAAACCTCTGCAGGAGCCCATGAACAGTTGCCATCTCAAAAAGTTTTATGCCTAAAAAACTTGCAAGGTATAGAATCAGAAAATACAAAAACAACCAGAAAAAATCCTGAAAAAATGGTTACCTTGATGAAAACATGGCAAACAGGTGTCTTGGTGACAACAACAAAAAATCAGAAAAATGATTGAAAATAGTAAAGAAAAAATTATCCTCCAGTGAAAACCACTTCGGTGGCGTTTTGGACAAGTACCTTGGTGAAAACCTAGCAAATAGGTGCCAAGCGTAAATAAAACACTCTATATCCACCAAGATCTGCATGACTCACTCGCCCATTCCATCTCATTTCATTAATCACCCATCCACCCATCCGCTCGCATCCATACCATAGCCTGAGCTGATGCCCATATCATATTCTATCATAGCACTACTTGGCATATTCCCAAGGTTAGTTTGTCCTACCTTCATTGAAGTAGTCTATCGCACCACGCTGGGGGCATGTTCCTATAACTGCATTGGTTTGGATTCGTGTATATTCTCGTGATCTCCCTAATCATCAAAAAATCCAAAAAAAATCAAAAATTAGTCAAAAATCCAAAAACATGTCAAAATATCAGAAAATCTTCAAAAAATTCATCATTGAGTCTTGTTAATCTTTCACCTTGTCAAACTACGTCATCTCTGAGCTTGAACGTAGGCAAGGTTGATCTTTGATCATCCCCCGAGACATTTAAGTCAGTCCTTTAGGCGTCCGTCGCATTTGGCAATCCGTTTGCCCATTTAGTCTACATCTTAGGTCAGTCCTTTAGACGTCTGTCGCATTGGCAATCTGTTTACCCATCTATCTTTTCTTTAGGTCAAGTTTGTCATCAGTCGAACTACGTGGTATCTGCGTGTATAACGTAGGCAAGGCTCATCTATGGATCAACTCCCGAGACCCCTAGGATAGGTCTTTAAGTTAGTTTCTTTGTCATAAATGTGAAAATACCAAAAAAATTTGTAAAATCTCAAAATTACCAAAAACAACCTCAAAATATTTGAAAAACCCAAAATGGTGCATTTGTCTCATCTCGCTTTCACCCGTGACTTTCATCATTCCTAATAAAATCAATCATCGCCTCCACCCTTTGGTAAGTCAATCAGAAGCAAGTATAGCAGGTTCCAAAGTGAACACCCAAAATCATAAGAGTCTCGAAAGTCTAAGTCAGTAAGCAAGCAAGTTGGTCAACTTGGAGTATCAATAGCTTATCACCCAATCAATCCTACCAAAACCCTGATCATAACATGTCCTAGGATGAAGCTTTCCTGCGATGGACATAAGGATTAGGTACCCCACAATAGTTTAGGCTTGGCTAGCGGTATGAAGAACATTAGCTTGTTTGGTTTGCTTTATATGGTCTTTTATTGACTTATCTTATGTTACGCTCATTCCAAGGACCTCTCGATGATGCCTAAACAAAACAGGTTTAGAGAGAAAAGAATGGGGCAAGGATTGTTGTCTCTTTTATTTACTATGCTTATGGGATACACTTGTAAAATAACTTAGTTATATGCACTTCATTTAGTATGTGGGGATGATGTTTTCGATATCTTGTTGACCACGTAGGAAGGCTTGCTTTCCTGTGTTTTGGCCCGAGATGCTTAGAATGTCTGAACTATATCTTGAATGAAGTACGTATGCTAAGTGTGAACAAGAATACTCCTATCTGTTTGTCAAGTCAAAGTCCACCACACTAGGTACAAACACCATCCTGGTCCTTTATACCTTGATGCATCATACGTATGAGTGTTATCAAACATAAAGTAATTGACCCTTTGAAAATCCCCTCCTAGCAATGCAAATCACCATCATCCTAATTAACTCATTAATTCTAAATTCTTCTATTTTCCTTTCACACTAACATGGTATCATAACAGTAATCAAAGCATCGCCAATTCATACATCCTGCATCCACCGGATCATTAGCATAAAAAAAATATTACATCATATCATTATCTTAAGTTATGAGGAATAATTTGTTATTCTAAGCATCTTAAGAGAACATTACATCTTACATAATAATTTGCATCCATTACCATTTGCATATAATTACACCATCATTAGCATACAACATGGAAAACATACAAAAATAAATGCATCCATTACATACATTACATCGCATAAGCATAAGAATAGAAACATCTCATAGCATCACATCAAATTAGAATGCATCCATACATCTCATAAAAAGGGCGAATCATCTCATATATATATCATAAAAAAAATACACTGTTATGATACAAATTGGATCAAGTCTACATCGGATACATGGTACAATAAGGCCAAAATAGTGCAGCCCGTAAATCAAAAGTATAAAATTATCTGTGATCAAAAGGGCTAGCTAAACTGGCTGCTGCCCTCCCCCACCTGTCTCTCACCGTGATCCTCTGTTGGCCGCCTCCCTGTCTGCTGGGAGAAGTCTGGCACTCTGCCTGTCGGTAGTGCTGCCGATAGTACTTGGCCTCTCTAATAGCCTCTATGTATTCCCGAATATTAACTGATCGGCCTCGGGATATGGAGGTTGAGCTCTCTAATTGCCTCCATCAACTGATCTCCTGATCCCTCTCGGATTGTGCCTGATCTCTCTCTGCGGTCAGGACCTGTACCTGGCCCTGCAACTGCTAAATCAATACATCACGAGGATCTAGCTCCCCATGGGCTATCCCGCTGGCTGTGCTGCTAGCTGGTGTTGTGGTACCACCTTAGGATGCCCATCTGGTCCTACTAGAGCCTATGCTCCGTCTCTCAGAGGTGATTGCTGAGGAGGTGGTACACCTCCCCAACCTCTACCTGCTGCTTTGCCCCTGGCTCTCTGACATGGAAGCACTGTCCCAGGAACTGTCAATCTCAGTGGAGGTTGAAACCATGCCCTGTACACTGGAGTCACCCCTGCATCTACTGGCCCCTGATCATATGGCCACGACTGGGTCACTAACTGTCTAAATGAGGACACTGCCTCAACTGCTAGAATAGGCAGCCCCCATGCTGTCTCCTTTGCGCTACGGGCGAAGAGGGCCATGTATTGATCATCGAGTCTATCATGCATCTCACCAAAATATCTGGCTACCCTGTCAGGAAGGTATCTCTCTACCATATTGTGCTCCCGACCATGCATGAACCTGTCTTGGCAAGCAAAGAAGAGCTGTTGTACATCATCATACCATGGGCCTATGCCCATCCACGACCTCCATATGAACATTGTCATCTCATCCAATACCTGCCGCTAGTGGGCTATACCATCTATACCCATGTGGGTAAAGTGAATCTCTACCCCGTTGTACCGCCACACCACGAGATCTTCAATATCTATAAACACCAGTGTCACAATCGGGCGAAGCACTGGGATCCACTCCCATGCCCAAATGTGTAGAAGGGTAATCTTGGCTCCAAGATCTCGACCATCCAGGTATGCAAACTCGTGCAAATCTCTGTACAAGGAAGCCAACAATACTGGTGCCCAGGCAAAGCACTCTCGATGAACACACATCCGTTGCCATGCCAATCCCCAACTTGGACTGAAATATTGGCCACGTCGATCGAGAGCTACAAGACTAGAAATAATGGCGGCCACAATCAGCCTGTAAGTAGGGGCTATACCCC
Source organism: Sequoiadendron giganteum (assembly GCA_007115665.2). Classification (NCBI taxonomy): domain Eukaryota; kingdom Viridiplantae; phylum Streptophyta; class Pinopsida; order Cupressales; family Cupressaceae; genus Sequoiadendron; species Sequoiadendron giganteum. Next base: position 737,108,963 of record CM021102.1, read on the forward strand.
AATACCGCTCCAAGTCTATCTGACAGTCACAAAGGATGAGCTCGTCAACACCCATAACACCAAAGTAGGCATCCCTACCCTCCTCCAGATCATAGATCACTCGGGCTCCATGAATGGGTAGTCGCAGGATGCGTCAGACATCATCAAGAGTAATGGTGGCCTCGCTAGTAGGAAGATGAAAGGATGACGTCTCACTATGCCATTTCTTGGCCAAGGCATGTATTATACCCAGATGTGCCCCAGGAGAGACATACACAACGTGCCACAAACCAAGCATCCCAAGCTCCTCCTAAAGATATACGTGCATACCTTGTAATCTCTCAAGTACTGGCCACCGGTGCTCCCTTGAATGAAGTACCTCGCGACTCTCCTGCACAAGGAAGGGTACCACATCAGTTTACCTAAGGAAAATTTGCTACCCGTATCGCATTTCACTTTTGAAACAGCAAAAACAACACTATTCTCAAAAGTGACGTAGTTTGTAATGTTCCAAACTGCGTCATGCAGCAGACTTTGGCACCCCATTTTGACAAACTGCGTCGCGTGGTGCTATTTGTGCATGCGGTCAAGTTTGGTGACCGAAACCCTAAAATCCTAAACTATGTCGTGCGGCACTCTATGCATAAGCGGTTCTATATAGGACCACGCGGCCCTGACTTTGCAGTTTCTACGACGGTATATCGCATCGTGCCGCCTAGACCAAACCTAAACCCTAATTAATGCATGAATAACGAGAAATCAAAAGTCGGATAGGGGTACATACCACGGGTCCTGCGGCGACTGGTCGCTGATGCACTCGTACCTGCTCTGACACGTGCAGAGGAAGTTGTCGTTCTGCCATCGTGACCAGGACTCAGAGCTCAAGGTGTCAAATTTTCAAAGGTTTAAGATTGCAAGTGTATTGAAAGTGACCCCTCGAAGTCTATTTAAGCTTGAAAATTAGGGTTTTTTGACCTAATTTGACCTTCCAACTAGGGTTTTGGTCCCTCGATCCTGTTTTCATCCAACTGAGGGCCATTTTTGCATCCTTTCTGGCATTTTAATGCATTTTTTGGCATTTTGGGGCATTTTTGGCCAGACAGGCACCTTATCATCTTTTTTTCGTGAGATCACCCAAAAAATTAAAAAAATTGTTCGATCTCTCGAGGGGGCAATATCCAACATTATCCTTCTATTGGGGCAGCAGTGGGGCATTTGAAAATTTTGAGAAAATTTCTGAACTTTTGATCATAGAAGTTTATTCCTTGAATCAATGCAATAAGTACATTGCTTCAAAGAGGGGCAAAATGTAGACATGGAAAATGTATAATTTCATTTTGGCACACTTGATCCCGATTACTAACAACATTTCTTCCTAAATCATACTCTCAGCATTTCATCATAATTCTATCTCTTAATCTAATGAATCATTATTCATCTGATTAGGTCTATCACCTCCTTTGATTAAATTAATCAATTTAATCTAATTAACCTTACATTTTTGTTTAATTAAATAAATATTTTTATTTGATTAAAATCCCTAAAGTCCTCTCATTAAATTAAATAAATTAAACCTTATTTGATTTAATATAATACTTTCCTCCCTAGTTAAATAAATCAAATCATTTATTTAATAATCTTTTCCTCTCAATTCTTGACTTAAATCAATTCATAAATTTAAGTCTAAAGTGTCACATCATCTAATTCTTCATTAAATTAATCAAAACCATGATAATTTAATCCCTCTCATTAAAATCCTCTAGAGAATGCAAGTTGCACAATAAATCAATTACTTTGATTTATTTAATTCTCTATTTTCCCTCACATGGCATCAAAAGGGAATATTCCCTTATTTGAATTCAAAAAGGCCAAGTGGACTTGGTCGTTCCAACAAGGCATTTAAGACCTCTTACATGTCCTTGGCCTTGAGCCAAGTGACATTAACTCCATTTCCCTTCCCTTGTCAACAAGTCATTTCACAAATTCAAATTCAAACTAAATGCATTTATTGGCACTTTGGCCAAAATGTGCACAACCACTAACCATTCACATCATGACATGTGGCATTCAACCATTGGATTGAAAGTTAGTCCCACATTGCTCAAATCTTACTTTCTCTTCCAAATTAAAAGTTATAAATTGGAAGCTTCTCTCCTCATTTATCATCCACAAATTGCATGCAAAGTTACTCTCTTCACATTGAGAGCTAATATTGCCCATTATCACTCAATCACTCATCATCTTCAAGATTTGTAACAAGGTTATGCTCACCATTTCTCAAACCACTCAACATTGCAACTTAGGAATTGGGAAAGGGCCAATTGCAACACTCCATTGGCACCAATTCCCCAATGGGATCTTAAATCTATTAGCTTAATTAGGATTTAACTTCATTTCTTGTATTGTGTTTTTCATTTCCTAATTTTAGTTTGAATAGATGGATTTCATGGGGAATCCCTCATACTTGTTTGCATGCATTTGATCTAACAACCCAACATGTTTGTTGCTCTTGTGCATTTACAGGTTTAGGGTTTCACAGTGCTTGATGCTAAATTTTGCATTAACTCCCAATGCTTGATATATAAACTCCATGAGGACCATTATATCAATGCAACACCTTGGCAGTAGGTGAGGATGTCCATCAAATCCTACTAATCTGAAGTAGGAGAACTTGGGGTATTGGATATACCAATGTCCCCATTGAGCAATGAATGCCATGACATCCCTACTTAATCTAAAACCAACATCACCGGTCAATCGATTGATGATAACATACATAAATGCATCATTGACTCTCCTGTAGTGTTCTTCTGCTGTCTGCAAAGTCAGTTGATCATAATGGTTCCATACTTTTTGCTAACCAGGACCTTCTCCCAACACTCCTATTGCATTCAACCCAGGAAGATACCCATCCTTGTAGCTGCATAAATGACATAAGAGGTCATATAGAAGGTCTTTTTTTGCCTTACATTTATCATCTAATTATGCAAAGTGTTAGACAAAATCATACACCAATCAAATTTTTGCCTACCATCAAAGATAGCTTCAATGAATGGGAACATCCACTCCTTGAAGTATACAGAGTCTTTTTTCCCAAATACTCTAGAGAGCATTAGGATTAGGTCACCCACTTCCTTCTTGAAGTCTCCCCTTTTGGGCTGGTCAAGCATCTTAATTAAGGATTTCTTTTCACTTCTTAACCATTTCTTATTCATGTGGTTCCTATTAACATCTTTGTTCTCATTGAATCTTTGCAATGCATCTACCTCTATCAACAACCTTGGATTCATCAGAGTAGGTTTATTGAACATCAATCTCATCATTTGCGGGGATAGTCAATTATGACATTCCCTTGTTGATCCATGCATTGTCTTAACACTGCATTATAGGCTCCTACTGTAGCTAAGATCAGCTCTGTGCATTGGACTAACAGAGGAAAGAATGTGACATGAGAAATTCCAAACTGAACTATCCTTTTAGTCCTCCCAGTGACTTGTTCTGAAAAGGTTTCTACAATCAAATCTTCACAATCAAATATTCCCAAGTTGGTGTCTGTGATGTCTTCCCACCTAGAATCTAACTTGCTAGTTGTGGGAGTGATCATCTGATATTTATATCTCAATGTGCAAGGCAATTGTTCTACTTTTATCTTTTTAGGCTTTACTTGCTTGGAACTTTCTGCTACTTGGCCTTCCATCTATGAAGTTCCTACAGAGGCTCCTGACATCATTCACTTCCTGCATGACAACCCAGGATTAGATCCATGGAAATTATAAAAACTAGGATTAGAGAGCTCACCTTCTATGTTACTCTATACTTCTTCATGTAGTCTCTACATACTTAGCGAAATTAACCACTCACCGGAGGCGAGACCAAGACATGAATCATCATTAGAAAGTTCTAAGTATTACCAAGGCCAAGACCAGAGTCATCATCAAAATCAGGACTAGAATGAATTGCATATCAAGATCAAGACTGGAGTTGGAATGGTTATCGGGACCGAGACAGGATTGAAAACTAGACTCGATACATTAGGAAGTTCCAAATTCAGATCCCATTCTGGTTCTGCTTCCGCTAGAGTAAAAGATGCTTGATAGCCTAAAGTCCATTGGAAGCGGGTTCGAAACTAGATCAGCAGTATTTCAAATAAAAATTTATGGATTAAACCCATTCCTAGATCTGACTCCACCCACTATCAAGCATGATGTTATCCTTAGAAAGTTTACCTAAGCACTCATAATGACTTTAAAACAAGGTTTCCTGATAAGCCAAGGAGGCCTAAAGTAACAATAAAACTTCATCCCTCATATGACCAAGGGGAAACCAGTGACTAGGGCACAATTTTAAATTAACATGGGGTGCGAAAACCCTAACTTACTTGACCAGTCGACTTAGGAAATTAGGGCATCAAAACCCTACACAAAAATCATCGAGCCAACACACAAAAATGGATTGGATGAGTTATTTAACATATCAAAGACCCTTAAGAACCCTTGAATCCTTCAACAATGACACCCTAAACCCTAGGGAACGACGGTACGGACACGACCAAACACGAAAATGACCACGATGAGAAAAAAATAACCATAAAATACATAAAAGAAAGCAAGAAAGGTAGGGAAAGAAAGAAAAAAAGAAGAGCGAATGCAACACCACGAAAAAAAAAACTGAAGATTCACAAGAAATCTCACGAATGCGCAAAGAACACCAAGCAAAAATAAAGAAAATGAATAAATGACAAGGGAAACGGGGTGAACAAGTTCACCTACCTCAAAATGCTACCTAATAGGTTGATACTTGATCCAAATCCACACACAGATGTTTTCTCCTCGACGAAATTGTTCTCCTTCTTCTCTATCTCATTTTTGGTTCGTGAAAATAACTCAGGCAATAATAATGTGCAAAATTAACCTTAATTCAGTTTTAAAAACTTGATTTCGCACGTGTGAGGAGCCTGCAATTAATGTCATTAATGTGGTTGGTCAAGCATGGGATCATAGAGAGAACAAGGACACAACTATTGTGCAATAGAAGTAAAGTGGAGAAAATAAGAAAGCGAGGTGGGATCAACATCGAGACTGTCCAATGAACTTTTACAAAGTTCTTGGTTTGGTTCTAATTCTAGTTCCGATTCTGCCAAGGAGGAAGAAAACAAGGAAAAAAAATGAAAGAAAGACAACAAGGCAGAGATGAGATCGAAAGAACCAAGCCCAAGACAAAACGGACAAAAAGAAAAGTGAAGGTGGAGGCGGGATGGGAACAAAACTTGGAACTTGTAAAAGTTCTTAGTTCAAAATTTGTTTCGGGTCCGACCCCACAAAAGGGAAACAACAAAAACCAAGAAGCAAAATACAAGGAAACAAATGGGAGTGGGATCAGAATAGAGCTAAGAGATGAAACCAAAGTAAGTTTTGAGTCAAGGTTCGATTTTGGTTCTGGTTTTGGTTCTGCCAGAGAACCAGAACCAAAGAACAACTCCTAAGTCCCAAATGAAAGGACACAAGGACAAGAAACAAACAGGGGGACCCATTTTGACCAAAGCAAAAGATGGGGTGGTTATGCAAGGCATAACACTTAGCATCCAAGATGTCTATTTCTACACTTTTGTTCTCCATAAAGCTCCAAAATTTCTCTTTGGATAGTGCAACTATCATGTAAACCTGCATGACAATATTGTGAAGTGTGACTCTTCTAGAAGACTCAGTAAGCACTCTCCTTACTCCCTCAAATCTTTCATTATTTCAGACCTTCTAAATGGCCTATAAAATTTTAGTGGAAATATACAAACAAAGGATATGAAATTCTTTGCTTAATTCATTTCCAAAATCAAATAGAATTTTTAAAGGACACAGTCTAGTATTAGCCTTCCATATATTGATTTCTTTACAAAAGAGCAGCCACAGTTCCTTGGCAAACATACAGTCAAAAAAGATGTGATTGATAGTTTTAGGTACTCTATATAACTTGCACAAATAAATATCATTGTGATCCACCTTATAAGGGAGCTTCTATAGTATTAACAAACATCTGAATGTAGCTTTCTTAGGTTCTGGTTTTTGTTTCCAATTCATTTCAAACAATTTCTACCATTTTTTCTTGCTTAGGTTAAGGCCCCAAACCTTAATAACATGATCTATTATTTCAATATGCTCAGTTAAGGGAGAGTAGATTATTTTGGTATTCATTTTTGGTAAGGCAATTTCATCCTTCCATTTATATTCAATATATTCTTGGTTGTCTGCAGAGTCATCTACTGGGAATTGCATCTCCCTACAAGCCTCTCTAATTATTGAATAGGTTCTCCAATTGCTTGGAGGGTGATTGAATTCTATTTTTAATGTATCTAATTCTTTAAGGTAGCCATCACTGAGGATGCCATTAAAATATTTGATGCCTTTTGGGCCCAGGCCTTTGTTGCTCACCCTTGTAGAAGGGCTAGGGGTTTATTTTTGTGTGCCAAATTCCACCAAATGGGTCTATGCCCCTTAATGGTTTTATTCCAATATTTGAGGAAGTGGCTATTTGTATTGTTTCCTTTAATTATTTCTCATGCTTTCCAAATATATTTGAACACCATGAAACCTACAAGTAAGATAGGATGATTACAACTGAGGATATCACATAAGGGGAGTAGCTTCCAAATCTTTCCTTTCATAGGTACAAAATTCATTATATTTTATCTAATAAGAACCTTCCATGGTTCATACTCTTCCAAAGCCCTTAAGATCCATTTGGAGGCCATATTTATCCCTTGCAACCTCAGATCCTTAAGGCCTAGTCCTCCTCTTGATTTTGTGATGTAACACCACTCCCATTTAATTGTGTGTCTTTTCCTTTTCCCTTTCCCATCTAACCATAAAAGTTCTCTTTTTTGTACTTCATTAATATGGTAGTGGTTAAAAAACCACACTGAAGCAAAGTAAATAGTGTAGGAAGAAAGTATTTTCTAACATATTTGAGTTTTTCCAGCTAGAGATAAGAATTATCTATTCCATTTATCCATTTTTTTCTCGATTTTCTCTTTAACCCACTCTGCATCTCCTTTAAGTTAGGCTCAATGGAAAAAGGTATTCCCAGATATCTTACTAATTTGTGGTGGGGCCCCCACTGCAAGTCAAATATTTTTAGCCATAATGGGGGTTCATCATGCCAACCTAGCATGTAGGATTTTGCTAGTGCAATATTTGCACTCGAGGCTTGAAAGAATGTGTTCAATTTATCCATAAGGTTGTTCATGTTCCCTTCCTCAAGCTTAATAAAGAGAGCAGTGTCATCAACAAACTAAATGTTGATAAGCTCATTATTGTCTGGTAGGGTTATACCTTTAACCATGAGAGTGGTCTAGCTATCCCTTAACAGATAGTGCAAGGCATCAAAAGCGATCACCAAGAGTGTTGGGGCCAAGGGGAAGCCCTATCTAATGGACCTATCTAGTGTGATCTTCTCTGTGAGGGATCCATTTACAACAATCTATGCAACATCATTGAATGAGGTTTTAATTATACCACAAAAAATAATAGGGAAACCAAATGCTTCCATGACCATGAATACAAAAGACCATTCAATTCTATCATATGCCTTTTCAAAGTCCAATAGGAGCATTGTTGTCTCCTATTTAGTTCGATTGGCCCCATTCATGGCTTCCCAATTGGTGACTAGATTTTCCAAGATGTACCCACCCTTAATGAAACTAGTTTGGTATGTATTTATAAATACATGTAGGATATCAGACAGTCTAGCTGCCAAAGCTTTGGCCAATATTTTATAGGAGACATTTAAAAGAGTAATAGGTCTCCAATTTTTGACAAGGGACCGATCACCCTCTTTGGGAATCAATTTTATGACTCCCTTATTTATATTTTTCCCCAAGGTAACTTTAGCCATTGCTTCTTTATAGATTGAGTGCAGGTCATCACAAATCCAGTCACTAAAGGTCTTGCAAAACTCAGCAAGGAGTCCATCCATTCTAGGAGTCTTGTCATTCTTTAGGGAGATG
>CM021102.1:737117037-737408843 GCA_007115665.2 Sequoiadendron giganteum
CAGAGGAGAAGCTCGAGTCCAAAAGGGAAAGTAAGCCTAAACCTAGACCTTTCTTTCTAACAATGATTATTGGTTACAAGTTGCTACATAACTGTATGATCGACTCTGGTGCTAGCACCACTGTCATGCCAAAGCAAGCAGCTGATGCTTTGGGTCTAAAATATGAGCCTCTGAATAAAGGAGTCATGCAACTTGATGGAAATAAGGTGGATACTGTTGGAATAATTAAGGGATTACCTATGACTTTGTTTGCCTACCCTAGTATCACTATAAATTAGGATACCATACTCATCGATATCCCTCCCTTGTTCAGAATCTGTTTGTCCTAAGAGTTCACTGCAAATGTAGGAGGATATCTGGCTTTAGACTAGTCCCACTTAATTCTAAGGACAAATAATGGGGCTAAGATGAAACTGTTATCGAAGACTTTACATCCTGAGCACATTGCTGATGAGGCTTTGCTAAATTTTGAAGAAGCAACACACACTTCAATCTCTCAAGAGGAAAGGTATAATGTCAAATTTCTTGAAGAAGAGGAGGCTACTAGCTCTCAGACAGTGGATGAAGAAAATTTGTTGAAATAATTTATTGATACAAATCCTTCGGGAATTACCACTCAACTGGCCTTAGAACCTATGTTATTCATGAAGAAGGAAAGATCATGCCTAAAGTTACTAAAGAACCCGAGGGTGAAGAATCTTTGAAAATATGGACGTTATATTTTGATGGAGCCAGATGTAAAGTAGGAGTTGGAGCTAGGATTTGTTTGGTATCTCCATCCGACAAAAAGACATTGAGGTATTACCATTTCCAATTCGCCTGTTCAAACAATGAAGCCGAATATGAAGGTCTCATCCATGGTTTAAGCTTTTCGAGACAAATTGGTGCAAAACAGATAAGTGTCTTCAGAGATTCTGAGCTGGTGGTTAACCAAATCCGTAGAACTTCAGCCGAAAAGAATATCCGCATGTGATCTTATCGACATAGGGTCTAGGATTTGATTGACAACTTTGAAGCATTCAATATTCAGGCTATTCCGAGGGAAATGAACTCCGAAGCTGATAGGATGGCAACTATTGGGGCTCAATTCGAACTCGCCACCGAGTTATTTAAAAATAAACATGCAGTGAAAGTAATTATAAGACCCACCATCCCAGATAACAATCAAGATTGGCAGGTATTTGATAGCGATGCTCATATTGCATCATTCCTCTAGTCATCTAGAGAATTTTCCAATCAGTTGCAACCGAAGATCGTCGAAGCTTACGAAGATCAAATCATCCAATTGAAATCCAACAAGCTCTCAAGGGGGCTAGTCACTCTAGAAAGCCTATTCGATTCTGATGATGCAACAAGAGATAAAAGGAAACTCGTGGCGGACAAAAGCGATTATACCGATTTGCATATCGGAGAAGATAGGAAGCTTAAGGTTGGGAAAGAAGTGTCGCAAAAGAATAAAGATAGACTAAAACACTTCTATGAAGAATACCCAGGAGTGGTAGCTTGGTCATATGATGATCTTAAAGGGTACGATCTTGGGATCATCTAGCATACAATTGAACTAACAGAAGGAGCAAAACCAGTTCACCAAAAATAGAGACTTGTGAACCCAAAGATAGAATCTCTCATGTCACAGGAGCTGAACAAGCTGATTGCATCCCGGATAGTGTTTCTAATCAAACATAGCACTTGGGTGTCAAACCTAGTGCCAGTCAGGAAGAAAAATGGAGATATACGCCTATGCGTAGACTTCTGAGATTTAAATAGAGAGTCTTTAAAGGATCATTACCCCCTACCTTCAATAGAGGTAATTCTTCAGACTATAGCTGGTTTTGAAATGTTTTCAATGCTGGATGGTTTTTCAGGCTATAACAAAATTTGGGTAAAAGAAGAAGACCAATATAAAACAACGTTCACCACGAAGTGGGGAATGTATGCTTATGCTAAAATTTCTTTTATTCTCTCAAACGTCGGAGCCACTTTTTAGCGAGCTATGGACATTGTTTTTAAAGATTTAATCCACAAGATTATACTCATCTATCTGGACGACTTAACAGTATTCTCAAAATCTGTTGATGATCATTTTGATCATCTGGAGCTTGTTTTCCAAAAATGCCAAGAGTTTGGGGTCTCCTTGAATCCGAAGAAGTGTGTGTTCGGAGTTTCCCAAGGGAGACTATTGGGATATATCATCTCTAAGGAGGGCATTGCTATTGATCCAAAAAGAGTCGATGCAATCCGAGAACTTTCGTTGCCTATCAACAAGAAAGGTGTGTAGTCTTTTCTAGGAAAAGTTAATTTTATTAGCTGATTTATTGTAGATTTCATAGGCATTGTTCGTCCAATTACTTTAATGCTTAAGAAGGACCAGTTTTTCAAATGGACGACGGAAGCTAGAGGAGCTTTCGAAATTGTAAAAGAGGCTATTTCTTCCGCCCCTGTATTGGTTAACCCAGACTTGTCGAAGGATTTTATTATGTATGTTTTTGGTGGTGGAAATAGTATTGCCACGGTGCTTATGTAGAAGGATGATAAAAATGCAAGGGAGTCCCCTGTTGCTTTTTATTCCTTGACTTTAAAAGAATACAAAGTGAAGTATAACTTTGTAGAGAAAGAGGCCTTCGCCATTGTTAAAGGGCTTAAGAAGTTCCTGAATTTGATATCATATAATAAGGTGATTATTTACGCTCCGCATCTTAGTGTGCAAGAGTATATCATGGAAGGAGAAATCATCGAGAAAAGAGCCAATTGGATCACCAAGATCCTAGAATATGACATTGAAGTCAAACCTGTCAAGACCGTCAAGGGAAAAGGACTGTGTGAATATATCACCAAAAATAGTGACAAAGTTTGAAGCCCCGAAACCTGTTTTAATAAATGAAGAGAGTTCTCAGAGCATTTGGCTTGATGACAGGATAAATTTCATGTAGACTGTAAGGTATCCAATTGATCTCCCAACTTTTAAAAGGCACTTCTATCGCCTACAAAATAGCAATTTTGTTCTTTTGGAAGGTGTTCTGTTTAAAATAAATTTTAATGGCATCCTGTTGAGATGTGTCAATGAGGAGCAGGCTCGTAAAATATTAGATCAATATCATAACAGCCCTGTCGGAGGATATTTTTCTACAAGAACTACGACGATTAAGATTATGTGTGCTGGTTATTTTTGACCTACACTTTTTAATGATGCTTTTTCATTGATTAAGTCTTGCAAGGAATGTCAATTCTATGTTGGAAAGAGACAAAATACTACTATACCTTTAAGGCCTATAGTGGTAGAAGAACCTTTTGCTCAATGGGGTTTAGACTTCATTGGGATAATCAACCCTATCTCTTTAGTTGGGCATAAGTGGATATTAACAACAACTGACTATTTCACCAGGTGGGTAGCGGCAGTGCCACTGAAAAATGCAACAGAGATGGAGATTGTTAATTTCCTCGAAGAACTGGTGGCCAGATTCGGCCCACCTAAAACAATTATCTCTGACAATGCTAAAGCTTTTATTGGCTCAAAGATGAGCCATTTCGCTCTAAAGTATGGAGTGTTCCTAAAGACTTCCTCTAACTACTATCCCCAGGGAAATGGTCTAGCGGAGTCTACTAACAAAAACCTCCTCAGGTTGATCAAAAGGATAGGCTCAGAACACCAAAAAGAGTGGCATAGGAACCTCTAGACAGCACTGTGGGTAGACCAAATCACGCCCAAGCAAATATTGAAGACATCTCCTTACGAGTTGGTGTACAGAAAAGAAGCATTGCTACCTATTGCCACAGAGATTCCCGCCCTACAAATGCTCAAGTCTCTAGAAATTGAACAAAACGGAGCGATGGAGGTGCGATTTTCCGAGTTGCTCAAGGTGCAAGAAAAAAGAGAGCATGCCCTAGAAGCAATGAATAGCTACTAGCAGGTGGTAAAGAAATGGTTCGACAAGAAGGATTCAGACCAAGGGCTGCAATGCGGAGACCTAGTGCTTAAATTTAATGAGCGTAGAGCGAAACCCGGGCAGCATAGCAAATTCGACAGTCTTTGGGAAGGGCCATTCAAGATTTACTAGTGTAAGCAGTTCAACTCTTTTGAGTTAGAAGATATGGAAGGCAACGCCCTGAGTATTTCAGTCAATGGAATACATCTTAAAAAGCTCTATTAATCCTACTTATGTGTTAATTTTGTACATTTGTGTATATGTAATTACTCTTCCCTACTTTAAATCTTGATCTTAAGTGCAAGAGATGGGGAAAAACATAGCAATAATGCAAACAATTGAAAGAAATTTATAAGTAGGTTGCACATTCAAGAAAGATATATTTTATATATTCATAGTAGTTGAAGATTTACAATATATATCTGAGGCCGAGGGCCTAGTATTAATATTTACATAAGTCCGCTGCATGCGGAGCTAGGAGGCTAGAGAAGCAAAATTTGTAACCATCTTTGTCTTCAGGATATTTGTGAGAAGGACCGGCGATCATAGCAGCAGGCGGCTCGGGCTCTGAAAATACCATTCCCTTGAAGTCTTCATACCAGTGAAAACTGGAGAATGGCTCAAGATAGTGTATGCGCATCAGGAAGGAGCAACCGACGTGGGCTCTGGCGCGATGCTCTTCATGGGTTTCCAGCTCAAAGCCGAACAGAAAGGGCTTGGTTGGAACGATGCCTCCATGCAACTACTGCAGGTAATTGTTTCGAACCGAGGGAATCCCATGACCTAGTTGGGCTATGTGCACAATCTGCTCCAGACCTCTGAGGTAGCACGTAGGGAAGACCAGCTTTGTCAGTTTTATAATCTTACGCTTAGAGACGCTGATGTCCAGCAGCGAGGCGACGAAGTGGGAGCAGATGCTAGTGTTCACTCGATATTTCTCTTCATAATGCACACAGTCCTTCCCAAGGATCCATTTGATGGCTTTCACGTACAATAGGTTTTTCACACCTGTCATATGCTTTAGATGCCTGCAGGTAATCTTGCCAAGAAAGGCAGCCTGGGTCTTTCTGCAGGTGAGCCTCACTGGTATTTCCATGACTTCTGCTTTTCTAGCTAAAAGATTAAAAATACTATCCAGCAAGAAGTTGTTAAATTGAAAGGCTAGTCGATGTTGTGATTCAAAATATTGCACAAGGGGCTGATTTATAGACTAGCTAAGTTTTGCTTATCGAAGAAATCATGATTAACAATTATACCAAGTGGGTTGCTTCACCTTGGTTTTTGGCATCGTTGCATGCGAGGTGATGGCGAAGTGCAGGATTAGCTTGCAATTTGCTCCGCTAGGTTGCCACATCATTCGCAGATCGGCCAATTGTCAGTAATACGAAGCATCGCCATCTCATCTAAATCAGATGAAATTATAGAGAGAAGCTCTATTGGGAAATGTGCCCTGTATGAGCATTAATGTCAATCAATATAGATATCCTACAAGGAAATGCTCATAGGGTTGCCTGGGTTCGTTTTTCGAGACAAAAATCCACTTTTGTCACACATGAAAGATTGTCAATTAATGTTTGGGAAGTTTCGCTAGTTGGTGATCTTTTCGCATGAACAAGCTGATAATGCATAATAGCAACTTGTTGTAAATGGCTGGCACGTACCTTTTTCGACCACCATTCTCGAGAAGCGGAAAAGGCAAGTTATGGCATGTAGCGAAATATATTTATTGCAAAAGTTACCAAAGAATTAAGCAATTAAAGCATTCACAAAAAGAGAGAGGTTTTTTAGAGAAGCTAAGTCATTTGCCAAAGGTTTGTACACAGACCCTTGTGAAGACAAAAATAGTCGAAATTGAAAAAAACCCTACAGAGACTTCGGCTCAAGTAAGTCTAAGCGAGCAGATGAGGAATGCACCCTGCGTGCAGCTCTATGATGGAAAGTCTTATGCTACTCCAGGCATACCTACAAAGCCTAGCTGGCCTTTCACTCACCCAATGAACCAGAAGTTATTGAGTGCGGTTCCTCATAGAGACCGGGTAGTGGTTTTGGAAGATTGGGACAATGTCTTTGACCCTGAGTTGTCTAGCAATCCTAAGAGCCTTTGAGAAGCTACATGCGAAAGAATGAAGCATACAGTGGACCAATTTCCCAAACGACTATGGTACTACGGGCTTGCACAGTACATGGTCCCCTTGGTGCACCCTTGCCCAGAGATTATAGCAGCATGCGCGACACTGTTCGACCCAAACACAGGGGTTATCAGTGGCAAGGATTTTCAGGTAGTCATTAGCCCCGTGGCTATTCAAGATATGTTGTGCATCCTGTTTCCTTTGGGTAAGGAAGTTGACGATTTTAACATGGAGAGAATGCAGCAAAAGTGGGGAGAGCTCCAATCAGGGCCATAGTTTTATCGCTCCGAGCTTCAACATCCGAGCAATTCAGCCTAACCCAAATTCTCTTTCGGTTTGAAAACTATGAGAGGTGTGGCACAATCTGTCATTTCTATACTGGCGATGGTGTGCGGGTTGGACTCAGATAATTAGGTTTATTAGTTTCAAATGTCCCTCTACTTTATGCTAAAGAAGAATCGCGAGAACCCGCTTTTTGATTTTGCAAAGGTTATTAGCGATGGCATTTGGCTGCAACTAAAGGAATTTGGGGTCGGCTCTAGGTTCAGGTATTCGTCTTTCCTGGCCTACATAATTTTGCACCAAAATCCAGAATACTTTTCAACATCTATGCTCCTGTCTGTTTTTTATGAGAGTGGCTCAAGGAAGCCGGTTTTGACATGGACCCCCGTCATGTCAAAATCCTTCGATTATTATGCATTCTCGGATGCGTTCATAGCCCCGACTATAAGGGCTTTGGGTAACGCTGGTATAAATATGATCGAACGCATATCACCCTGCTAGAGGTCCTGGCTTGGGAAGTTAACTTCACCCTATAACTGGTTCTTTGGCATGGATTTCACCATGCTCCGCATGCCAGGTTTCGTCCGAGAACCTTTCCAGCTTCCTCATTTTCTCTCTGACAGAGTATTGACCCTAAAGGCAATGAGACAGCTATGTACCCTTGATGATGATTATTGGGGAGGAAAACACTTAACCTCCTATTAGTTGTTGCCAATCATGTTTGGTTCAGTGTCACTGGTTAAGAAGAGGACCCCGCAGATCGATAACTCAGTGATTCTACTTTCAAAATTGGGCCACGTTGGGCTGGTACTAATAGATGATCCCTGGAATTACAAACCTAAAAATAATTTGTTGGAAATCGGCATCAAGATCTTGTATTCACATCGGCCATTTTGGAACGTCCAGAGGGATCCCGAAGAGGGAAACATACGTAGATATGTAGGGCTCGAATATTTTCCTATAGTGGATGGTTGACCACCCTGGTTGAATTTTTATCACATTGTGGGGAGGGTCAACCCAAAGCTAATGATCAACCCCCCTTTGGTCACCCAATTAAAGAAGCTCAATTGGGCACCCGAGAAGATGCACGTTTTCCAGATATACTAGAAGGAGATTTTGGCAGCTGACAAGTTATACAATGAAGTCGCCCTCGATGAGAAGTTTGATGACATTTGGGAAAATGAACATCCGAATGTTGAAAATTCTCTGAACTGTTCAACATCCGTGCAACAATATAGAAGAGAGGAGGCTACTGCAGAATATGGGGAAGAAGTAACTCAAAATTCCTCCACCGTCACCGAGAATCCAGTACTTGAAAAGAATACTAGTAAACAGCCTGTGCAAGAGGAAGAGCCATACATACTAGCATCCATGCCTGCCACCTCCTCTAAATCAAAACGGAAGCCAAGGACCACTAGTGGTAAGAGATGGGTCATTTTTGACCTCAATGATTTCCTTGAGGAGAAGCGACAACGTACTGAGGAGGCTGATGTAGAGGAAGAGCAGCCAGCGAAGGAAGCGGTCAAGGCATCTGTGACTCCGCCAAAACATCAGGTAAACTTTCCTCCCTCTTCTCTCTCCTCTATGTCTTTAGTCTCACCATAGTCTTCCCCTGTTGTCTCATCCATGCCAATCATCTCCACTTCTAGTTTTGTCAGTCTTTCCAGTCTTGCTCCTCCTGTTTTCCCTCTTGCATCCTCCACTTTTCATACTTTACCTAGACTGTAATTTGGTGTTAGCACCGGGCTCGTAGGCCAACAATTTTTATCCCCAAGGCCCAACCCTACGGTAGGTGCGTCTACAATTTTTCCTTACACCGTCGCTTCATTTTCATCCCCTCCGAGTGGCCAATTCATCCCACCATTCTCCCCGACTATTATAATGTGACCTAGAAAGACCTCTGATGCATTAGCTACACTATCTTTTCCACTGGCTGTCCCTCAGGAGTATCCTTTTGCTGGTGGACTGGGTATCCCAACCTAAGAATATTTCTTGCAGGTCGATGTAAATAAAAGTGTCTACGCCAACTGGATCAACAAGCGAAGAGCGAAGGACGCAACCAGGTAGGCGGAGCCCCACTTGCAAACCATTTTCAATGAAAGCTAAAATTACTTGATGTTTGCAACGATCACTCCTAATGTGATCAAGGCAGTAAGTGAGATGCAACCCAGTGACTATTTTGTGAATGATGTCCAGTTAGACTTGCGGCAGGTCCACCCACAAGATAAAGTTGAGCTGATGGAGGAGACTCAAAAAATAGTGACTACTAATTTTCTCAAGCTCGGCCGGTAGGAGAAGAAGAAGGATGATTAGATTGCAGAGTTGAAAAGGAAGGTCGACATCTAGGTAAACAAATTCAAAACCCAAGAGAACGAAATAGGTCAACTGGAGAAGGAGAGGGGTACCTTCGAAGATAAAATCAAAGAGTTGGAGAATTTGGGTGAGGAGGTCATTCCGACTCTTGAGAAGCAAGTTGAGCTACTCCGAGCAAATGAAGAGAAGCTCCAAGGAGAAGAAAAAGAGCTCCAAGCTAAGTATAACCTGCTAACTGAGGGCATGAGAGAGCTTCGACAGAACACCACTGTCGAGATTGCTGAAGTGAGTACCAACTTGGAGCTGGAGGTCCAAAAGACTAAGCAGGCTGAATTGCCCCTGGCAGAAAAGGAAAAGGAGATTTTTACCTTGAAGGAGCAGATGTCCGCATGGGATAAAAGCTTGGCAGAGGCAGTGGTAGGTTTAAGCAGCAAAGAGGCAAAATTGGCTGCCCTAAGAACCCAACCCCTTGCGCCTCGGATGAGCTCCTTGGAAATTGCCAAAGGGCTACATGCATCATACTAGGACAAGGTAAAGGCTTTGTGCCTTACCCTGTAGCCCACTTTAAATTTTATGGTGCAAGCGGTTAGCCTCTGTGGAACGGTGAGTGAATCAGTACAACAGGTTCAAGAGTCAACTTCTAACAAGGTTCCCGAGGCTAGAATATTATTAGGTAAGTTGTATACCGCTTCAGATGAAGCATTGAGTAGCGTGGGCATCAACGACCGAACGATGAAAGCTTTGGGCACGAGTAGCCTCGTCTCCATGCACGAGGCTGTTCAGTAGGTAGCAGATTCTAGAGCTCGGTTAAACCAAGTCACTAGCGACATGCAGGAAATTTTTTCCTATTTGACTCAGAGAGGCCTCCCTTCGCCTTTCATTACGGACCAAGCAGTAGCAGGAGTGGAGCATATTGTTGAAATGATTGAAGAGACGAAGCAGGACCTTTTTCTCTTCCAAACCTTTGATCAATCTCTGACTACTGAGGAGATTGAGAGGATCATGCATCAACTGACATAGCTTTTCTTCCAATTGGAATTGGAAACTAAAGTATCAGGTGGATTGCCTTTCAAGGCAATTATTGATCTCAGACTGGCCCATGAGCATCTACGAGCTCTCTCTGCACCGACAAATGAGGTATGGACCAACCTGCAGGCCACCCTATTGAGGTTGTGAGCATTCTTGTTGCCGAGCCAAAGGTTTTTGGGGTTCTCCTTTCCGCGAGCGAAAAGCCCCTATGAGTCGCCAAACTGTTCAACAAAAAACTGCCGAAGGCCTTTGTAGTTTTCTATTTACCTTTACGGTTGTGCCTTATTTTTCCAGATGCTAACTACCCTCGGAGCGCTCCACGTGGCTCTCTCGCGAAGCTTTTCATTTTTTCCTTCGTTTTGCTTCTCTACAGCCTCTAACTACGTGCCACGTGGCTTGCGTTGGCTGTCTTCCGAGTTGGGCTCGCCTCGTACTTTTTTGCTCTCAGAGCACTCCATGTGGATCTCTTTCATGACTTTTTGCTGGGTGCCTTTGCTACTTTCTATCGAGCTTTGTCTGAAAGACACGTGGCATTTTTGTTTCTACGTCGGTTACCTTGGGACTGCCGACGGATCTTTTATGCTTCCTGCTGCTGCATGTCCTCTCTTGTTGCTGCATGGTTTTCCGTTTCGTGTTGTGGCCTCGCTAGTGTGTTGCTGATTGATGGATGTTTACTGTGGTGGCTCGAGATAATATGGGCCGAAGATCGCCGCACGTGGTTTGCTCTTTCATAATGCATTTTCAGGTGGTGGGATGGCCAATATATGGGGCCTGGTTTTCTTTTATTGTTGGTTGATTAAGTTTATAAAAAACTCCCAAGCATTGGGAAGTAAGCCTCGTGTAATAGTTGATTTTAAATCAAAGACTTCGGACTGTGCCAAATAAATTCAGCCTTTCTATTTTCAAGCGTTTGTTGGAACTATTGACCTATGCTTTTATCTTCATTTTGTATGAATGCATGTTCTTTAGTTTTTGTAACCTCTTATAGCTAGAATGAATACAAATCATGTTTCTACTACTCTTTTGTGTTAATAGAAAGTTATGCTTGATTACATTATACAAATTAGAGGGTATTTTTGCATGACAAGTGCTTTTGAGAAAATTATTTTAAATAACAACAATTTAGTGATTCGGACACTGCATTATACCTTTGTCTTTATGACAATTCTCTAAAGATGCGAGGTGAATTAATGAATTTTACATTTCTCATGATCTCCTTACCTTTACTTTACCCATTAAACGAAGAGCCGGCTTTGATAAAATCACGAGAGAGTTGTTAGCTAGCATATAATGTCCCCAACGGATTAATTTCCATAAAGTTGGCACTGCAATGCAAATATTAGTCAACATGTACATCTCATACCATGAATTTCTATGCCCATCGGCGACCTCCATATGAACACTTTCTCATCATCCAATACATACCAATGGGCTATACCATCACGGCCTTATATTGGGTGAGAATGAATCTACGCCCCATTATGCGCCACCATAGCAGATCGTCCAAATCTATCTACCAACTGAATAATCTGTCGAGATTGAGCTGGATCATCCCATGCCCAAATGTGTAGAAGGGTAATCCTGGCTCAGATCAACCATCCGGTATGCAAACTTGTGCCGTCTGCGTGGAAGCCAGCACCATCTTTAGAGCGCGAACGAAAGCACACTCTCCAACGAGCATATCCGTTGCAGCGCAATCCCCAACTGTGAAATACTCGACCGCTGTCGGGGAGCTACCAAGACTAGAAATAATGGCGACCACAATTATCTGGCAGTGGGGCTATACCTAATATCCCGAGTCAGCACGGTCGTCACAAGCGATGACTCGTCGACACCCATAACACCATGGGACATCCTACCCTCCTCCGGTCATAGATCTTTCGAGGCTCCATGAATGGGTAGTTCGCGGATGTACCCGGACATCTTCAAAGAGTAATGGGTATTTCGCCGATAGGAAGATGAGGATGACGTCTGCCATTATACCGACAGCCAAAGGCATACATCATACCGGATGTTAGAGCGAGGAGGGCATCGCCAGCGTGCTAAACCCGAAGCATCCCAGGCGCTCCCTAAAGATATCGCGTGCTGCATACGTAATCTCTCAAGATGCGGCCAATGGTGCTCCCTTGATTACCTCACAACTCTCACCGCAAGGAAGGGTACTGTGTCAGTTTACCTAAGGAAAATTTGCTATCCGTATCGCATTTCACTTTTGAAATAGCAAAAGTGGCACAGTTTGTAATGTTAAAAACGGTGTTGTGTAGTAGACTTTGGCCCCCATTTTAAGAAACTATGTCGCACCACACTATTTGGGCATGTGGCCAATTTTGGTGACCGAAACCCTAAAATCCTAAACTGCGTCATGCAATGCTCTATGCATAAGTGTTTCTATACAAGACTGTGTGGCCTCGACTTTACAGTTTATGCAGTGCAATATCACATCGCGCTGCCTAGACCAAACCTAAACCCTAACTAATGGACGAATAATGAGAAAATTAAAAGTCAAATAGAGGTACATACCATGGGTCCTATAGCAACTGGTCGCTGATGCACTCGTACCCACTCTGAAACGTGCAGAGGAAGTTGTCGTTGTCCCATTGTGACCAAGACTCAGAGCTCAAGGTGTCAAATTTTCAAAGGTTTAAGATTGCAAATGTATTGAAAGTGACCCCTCAGGGTTTATTTAAGCGTAAAAATTAGGGTTTTTTGACCTAATTTGACCTTCCAACTAGGGTTTTGGTCCCTCGATCCTGTTTTCATCCAACTGAGGGCCATTTTTGCATCCTTTCTGGCATTTTAATGCATTTTTTGGCATTTTGGGGCATTTTTGGCCAGACAGGCACCTTATCATCTTTTTTTCGTGAGATCACCCAAAAAATTAAAAAAATTGTTCGATCTCTCGAGGGGGCAATATCCAACATTATCCTTCTATTGGGGCAGCAGTGGGGCATTTGAAAATTTTGAGAAAATTTCTGAACTTTTGATCATAGAAGTTTATTCCTTGAATCAATGCAATAAGTACATTGCTTCAAAGAGGGGCAAAATGTAGACATGGAAAATGTATAATTTCATTTTGGCACACTTGATCCCGATTACTAACAACATTTCTTCCTAAATCATACTCTCAGCATTTCATCATAATTCTATCTCTTAATCTAATGAATCATTATTCATCTGATTAGGTCTATCACCTCCTTTGATTAAATTAATCAATTTAATCTAATTAACCTTACATTTTTGTTTAATTAAATAAATATTTTTATTTGATTAAAATCCCTAAAGTCCTCTCATTAAATTAAATAAATTAAACCTTATTTGATTTAATATAATACTTTCCTCCCTAGTTAAATAAATCAAATCATTTATTTAATAATCTTTTCCTCTCAATTCTTGACTTAAATCAATTCATAAATTTAAGTCTAAAGTGTCACATCATCTAATTCTTCATTAAATTAATCAAAACCATGATAATTTAATCCCTCTCATTAAAATCCTCTAGAGAATGCAAGTTGCACAATAAATCAATTACTTTGATTTATTTAATTCTCTATTTTCCCTCACATGGCATCAAAAGGGAATATTCCCTTATTTGAATTCAAAAAGGCCAAGTGGACTTGGTCGTTCCAACAAGGCATTTAAGACCTCTTACATGTCCTTGGCCTTGAGCCAAGTGACATTAACTCCATTTCCCTTCCCTTGTCAACAAGTCATTTCACAAATTCAAATTCAAACTAAATGCATTTATTGGCACTTTGGCCAAAATGTGCACAACCACTAACCATTCACATCATGACATGTGGCATTCAACCATTGGATTGAAAGTTAGTCCCACATTGCTCAAATCTTACTTTCTCTTCCAAATTAAAAGTTATAAATTGGAAGCTTCTCTCCTCATTTATCATCCACAAATTGCATGCAAAGTTACTCTCTTCACATTGAGAGCTAATATTGCCCATTATCACTCAATCACTCATCATCTTCAAGATTTGTAACAAGGTTATGCTCACCATTTCTCAAACCACTCAACATTGCAACTTAGGAATTGGGAAAGGGCCAATTGCAACACTCCATTGGCACCAATTCCCCAATGGGATCTTAAATCTATTAGCTTAATTAGGATTTAACTTCATTTCTTGTATTGTGTTTTTCATTTCCTAATTTTAGTTTGAATAGATGGATTTCATGGGGAATCCCTCATACTTGTTTGCATGCATTTGATCTAACAACCCAACATGTTTGTTGCTCTTGTGCATTTACAGGTTTAGGGTTTCACAGTGCTTGATGCTAAATTTTGCATTAACTCCCAATGCTTGATATATAAACTCCATGAGGACCATTATATCAATGCAACACCTTGGCAGTAGGTGAGGATGTCCATCAAATCCTACTAATCTGAAGTAGGAGAACTTGGGGTATTGGATATACCAATGTCCCCATTGAGCAATGAATGCCATGACATCCCTACTTAATCTAAAACCAACATCACCGGTCAATCGATTGATGATAACATACATAAATGCATCATTGACTCTCCTGTAGTGTTCTTCTGCTGTCTGCAAAGTCAGTTGATCATAATGGTTCCATACTTTTTGCTAACCAGGACCTTCTCCCAACACTCCTATTGCATTCAACCCAGGAAGATACCCATCCTTGTAGCTGCATAAATGACATAAGAGGTCATATAGAAGGTCTTTTTTTGCCTTACATTTATCATCTAATTATGCAAAGTGTTAGACAAAATCATACACCAATCAAATTTTTGCCTACCATCAAAGATAGCTTCAATGAATGGGAACATCCACTCCTTGAAGTATACAGAGTCTTTTTTCCCAAATACTCTAGAGAGCATTAGGATTAGGTCACCCACTTCCTTCTTGAAGTCTCCCCTTTTGGGCTGGTCAAGCATCTTAATTAAGGATTTCTTTTCACTTCTTAACCATTTCTTATTCATGTGGTTCCTATTAACATCTTTGTTCTCATTGAATCTTTGCAATGCATCTACCTCTATCAACAACCTTGGATTCATCAGAGTAGGTTTATTGAACATCAATCTCATCATTTGCGGGGATAGTCAATTATGACATTCCCTTGTTGATCCATGCATTGTCTTAACACTGCATTATAGGCTCCTACTGTAGCTAAGATCAGCTCTGTGCATTGGACTAACAGAGGAAAGAATGTGACATGAGAAATTCCAAACTGAACTATCCTTTTAGTCCTCCCAGTGACTTGTTCTGAAAAGGTTTCTACAATCAAATCTTCACAATCAAATATTCCCAAGTTGGTGTCTGTGATGTCTTCCCACCTAGAATCTAACTTGCTAGTTGTGGGAGTGATCATCTGATATTTATATCTCAATGTGCAAGGCAATTGTTCTACTTTTATCTTTTTAGGCTTTACTTGCTTGGAACTTTCTGCTACTTGGCCTTCCATCTATGAAGTTCCTACAGAGGCTCCTGACATCATTCACTTCCTGCATGACAACCCAGGATTAGATCCATGGAAATTATAAAAACTAGGATTAGAGAGCTCACCTTCTATGTTACTCTATACTTCTTCATGTAGTCTCTACATACTTAGCGAAATTAACCACTCACCGGAGGCGAGACCAAGACATGAATCATCATTAGAAAGTTCTAAGTATTACCAAGGCCAAGACCAGAGTCATCATCAAAATCAGGACTAGAATGAATTGCATATCAAGATCAAGACTGGAGTTGGAATGGTTATCGGGACCGAGACAGGATTGAAAACTAGACTCGATACATTAGGAAGTTCCAAATTCAGATCCCATTCTGGTTCTGCTTCCGCTAGAGTAAAAGATGCTTGATAGCCTAAAGTCCATTGGAAGCGGGTTCGAAACTAGATCAGCAGTATTTCAAATAAAAATTTATGGATTAAACCCATTCCTAGATCTGACTCCACCCACTATCAAGCATGATGTTATCCTTAGAAAGTTTACCTAAGCACTCATAATGACTTTAAAACAAGGTTTCCTGATAAGCCAAGGAGGCCTAAAGTAACAATAAAACTTCATCCCTCATATGACCAAGGGGAAACCAGTGACTAGGGCACAATTTTAAATTAACATGGGGTGCGAAAACCCTAACTTACTTGACCAGTCGACTTAGGAAATTAGGGCATCAAAACCCTACACAAAAATCATCGAGCCAACACACAAAAATGGATTGGATGAGTTATTTAACATATCAAAGACCCTTAAGAACCCTTGAATCC
This sequence comes from Sequoiadendron giganteum, assembly GCA_007115665.2. Classification (NCBI taxonomy): domain Eukaryota; kingdom Viridiplantae; phylum Streptophyta; class Pinopsida; order Cupressales; family Cupressaceae; genus Sequoiadendron; species Sequoiadendron giganteum. Next base: position 737,132,951 of record CM021102.1, read on the forward strand.
TTCAACAATGACACCCTAAACCCTAGGGAACGACGGTACGGACACGACCAAACACGAAAATGACCACGATGAGAAAAAAATAACCATAAAATACATAAAAGAAAGCAAGAAAGGTAGGGAAAGAAAGAAAAAAAGAAGAGCGAATGCAACACCACGAAAAAAAAAACTGAAGATTCACAAGAAATCTCACGAATGCGCAAAGAACACCAAGCAAAAATAAAGAAAATGAATAAATGACAAGGGAAACGGGGTGAACAAGTTCACCTACCTCAAAATGCTACCTAATAGGTTGATACTTGATCCAAATCCACACACAGATGTTTTCTCCTCGACGAAATTGTTCTCCTTCTTCTCTATCTCATTTTTGGTTCGTGAAAATAACTCAGGCAATAATAATGTGCAAAATTAACCTTAATTCAGTTTTAAAAACTTGATTTCGCACGTGTGAGGAGCCTGCAATTAATGTCATTAATGTGGTTGGTCAAGCATGGGATCATAGAGAGAACAAGGACACAACTATTGTGCAATAGAAGTAAAGTGGAGAAAATAAGAAAGCGAGGTGGGATCAACATCGAGACTGTCCAATGAACTTTTACAAAGTTCTTGGTTTGGTTCTAATTCTAGTTCCGATTCTGCCAAGGAGGAAGAAAACAAGGAAAAAAAATGAAAGAAAGACAACAAGGCAGAGATGAGATCGAAAGAACCAAGCCCAAGACAAAACGGACAAAAAGAAAAGTGAAGGTGGAGGCGGGATGGGAACAAAACTTGGAACTTGTAAAAGTTCTTAGTTCAAAATTTGTTTCGGGTCCGACCCCACAAAAGGGAAACAACAAAAACCAAGAAGCAAAATACAAGGAAACAAATGGGAGTGGGATCAGAATAGAGCTAAGAGATGAAACCAAAGTAAGTTTTGAGTCAAGGTTCGATTTTGGTTCTGGTTTTGGTTCTGCCAGAGAACCAGAACCAAAGAACAACTCCTAAGTCCCAAATGAAAGGACACAAGGACAAGAAACAAACAGGGGGACCCATTTTGACCAAAGCAAAAGATGGGGTGGTTATGCAAGGCATAACACTTAGCATCCAAGATGTCTATTTCTACACTTTTGTTCTCCATAAAGCTCCAAAATTTCTCTTTGGATAGTGCAACTATCATGTAAACCTGCATGACAATATTGTGAAGTGTGACTCTTCTAGAAGACTCAGTAAGCACTCTCCTTACTCCCTCAAATCTTTCATTATTTCAGACCTTCTAAATGGCCTATAAAATTTTAGTGGAAATATACAAACAAAGGATATGAAATTCTTTGCTTAATTCATTTCCAAAATCAAATAGAATTTTTAAAGGACACAGTCTAGTATTAGCCTTCCATATATTGATTTCTTTACAAAAGAGCAGCCACAGTTCCTTGGCAAACATACAGTCAAAAAAGATGTGATTGATAGTTTTAGGTACTCTATATAACTTGCACAAATAAATATCATTGTGATCCACCTTATAAGGGAGCTTCTATAGTATTAACAAACATCTGAATGTAGCTTTCTTAGGTTCTGGTTTTTGTTTCCAATTCATTTCAAACAATTTCTACCATTTTTTCTTGCTTAGGTTAAGGCCCCAAACCTTAATAACATGATCTATTATTTCAATATGCTCAGTTAAGGGAGAGTAGATTATTTTGGTATTCATTTTTGGTAAGGCAATTTCATCCTTCCATTTATATTCAATATATTCTTGGTTGTCTGCAGAGTCATCTACTGGGAATTGCATCTCCCTACAAGCCTCTCTAATTATTGAATAGGTTCTCCAATTGCTTGGAGGGTGATTGAATTCTATTTTTAATGTATCTAATTCTTTAAGGTAGCCATCACTGAGGATGCCATTAAAATATTTGATGCCTTTTGGGCCCAGGCCTTTGTTGCTCACCCTTGTAGAAGGGCTAGGGGTTTATTTTTGTGTGCCAAATTCCACCAAATGGGTCTATGCCCCTTAATGGTTTTATTCCAATATTTGAGGAAGTGGCTATTTGTATTGTTTCCTTTAATTATTTCTCATGCTTTCCAAATATATTTGAACACCATGAAACCTACAAGTAAGATAGGATGATTACAACTGAGGATATCACATAAGGGGAGTAGCTTCCAAATCTTTCCTTTCATAGGTACAAAATTCATTATATTTTATCTAATAAGAACCTTCCATGGTTCATACTCTTCCAAAGCCCTTAAGATCCATTTGGAGGCCATATTTATCCCTTGCAACCTCAGATCCTTAAGGCCTAGTCCTCCTCTTGATTTTGTGATGTAACACCACTCCCATTTAATTGTGTGTCTTTTCCTTTTCCCTTTCCCATCTAACCATAAAAGTTCTCTTTTTTGTACTTCATTAATATGGTAGTGGTTAAAAAACCACACTGAAGCAAAGTAAATAGTGTAGGAAGAAAGTATTTTCTAACATATTTGAGTTTTTCCAGCTAGAGATAAGAATTATCTATTCCATTTATCCATTTTTTTCTCGATTTTCTCTTTAACCCACTCTGCATCTCCTTTAAGTTAGGCTCAATGGAAAAAGGTATTCCCAGATATCTTACTAATTTGTGGTGGGGCCCCCACTGCAAGTCAAATATTTTTAGCCATAATGGGGGTTCATCATGCCAACCTAGCATGTAGGATTTTGCTAGTGCAATATTTGCACTCGAGGCTTGAAAGAATGTGTTCAATTTATCCATAAGGTTGTTCATGTTCCCTTCCTCAAGCTTAATAAAGAGAGCAGTGTCATCAACAAACTAAATGTTGATAAGCTCATTATTGTCTGGTAGGGTTATACCTTTAACCATGAGAGTGGTCTAGCTATCCCTTAACAGATAGTGCAAGGCATCAAAAGCGATCACCAAGAGTGTTGGGGCCAAGGGGAAGCCCTATCTAATGGACCTATCTAGTGTGATCTTCTCTGTGAGGGATCCATTTACAACAATCTATGCAACATCATTGAATGAGGTTTTAATTATACCACAAAAAATAATAGGGAAACCAAATGCTTCCATGACCATGAATACAAAAGACCATTCAATTCTATCATATGCCTTTTCAAAGTCCAATAGGAGCATTGTTGTCTCCTATTTAGTTCGATTGGCCCCATTCATGGCTTCCCAATTGGTGACTAGATTTTCCAAGATGTACCCACCCTTAATGAAACTAGTTTGGTATGTATTTATAAATACATGTAGGATATCAGACAGTCTAGCTGCCAAAGCTTTGGCCAATATTTTATAGGAGACATTTAAAAGAGTAATAGGTCTCCAATTTTTGACAAGGGACCGATCACCCTCTTTGGGAATCAATTTTATGACTCCCTTATTTATATTTTTCCCCAAGGTAACTTTAGCCATTGCTTCTTTATAGATTGAGTGCAGGTCATCACAAATCCAGTCACTAAAGGTCTTGCAAAACTCAGCAAGGAGTCCATCCATTCTAGGAGTCTTGTCATTCTTTAGGGAGATGATGGCTTGCATGATTTCCTCTTTTAAGATATTCTTGCCAAGATTCTTAGATTTTGAATCTTTGATCCTCTTAGGAATAATATGCCTTAGATATTCCCTGGCCCTAGTGTTGCTTTCATTGTTCCCCTCTGAAGTGAATAGTCCTTTGTAAAAATTAAAAAATTGCAGTCTTATATCCTCCTATTTAATGAAGTTGTTGCATTCAGTACAGATTTGTTCAATCTACCCTCTTGCTTGTCTTTCCTTTATGAGTCTGAAAAAGAATTTTGAGCCCTTGTCTCCATTCTCAAGTCAGTTTAGCTTGGATCTCACCATTAAGCTTTTCACTTTCACTATCTGCAACCTTCTTAGCTCATTTTTTATAAAGGCGAGGTTGCCCAACAAATATTCATCCTTGGGGTTCTCTTCTAGCTTGATTTCAGCCTCAAGTAACTTTTCTTGTAGAAAATTCTCCTTTTTTCTCTTATTTAGGGCCCTTTTTTCCCTATTTTTTGGAAGATCCTTCTTCATCCTTTCACATTTAGTTCTCATCTTTCAATGGCTCCCAGTTCTTTGCACATCCACTTATTTATAGATCTTAAGGATTCAATGGCTTTCTTGCAGTCATTGTCCATTGGCAGTCTAGTATTGAGAATGAATCCATTCTTAGTGCCTTTCACTCTTGGCTGGTCATCCTTAAGCCTTACCTTCACCCTAATAGGGTGATGGTCAAAGAGGGTATAAGAGATAACCTCTACTTTGTAACCCTCTTTTACTAGTTGGATTGAAAATAAATCCTTATTCAAGTAGAATCTGTCTAATCTACTATAAATTCTTCTTCCCTCTTTTTGTGCATTGCACCATGTGAACCATATGCTGGAGCAGTCTTTCTTTTGTCCATTGATTGGGTCTTCAACATTGAGTTTCCCTTTCATTATTTGCCAAAAAAATCTCTCATTACCTTTCCAATCCAAGTTGGTTCCTCCCCATTTTTCTTCACTTCTTTCAACCAGGTTGAAATCACCCCCCAAGAATCCATGGGATGTCTTGTAGGTTACATAGCCAATTCCATAGGTTAGAACTATCTTTGTATTCATTAGGATCATAGATATAGTAGATTCCAAACTTGGAATCACCCTTCCTAATGGTGGTCCAAACAACTCTATTACAAGGGGAAACTCCTGAGTCCTCCACCAGCTGAGCCCACTCTTTCTTGATCAAGATGGTTACTCCCCCCTTTCCTTTTTTATGTTTAGTAGTGTACTGGGAGGCCTCCCTCCAAATGTATTTGAGGGTTGTTTCCAAGGAAAATCCAACAAAATTTACCTCTTGGAGGAGGACAAACTATTTTTCTCTCCTTTGGTTTAGGAATCTTCTCACAATGTGCTTTCTATCCAGTGACTCCAAACCCCTAACTTTCCAAGAGATGCAGTTTATTTCCATATTAAGGATTATTGGGGGGGATTCCTTATCAAATTTTAAAATTTTAAAGCACTTTGGGAGTTTTATTTCTAGTTCAAGTCTTTTGGCAATGGGAATAGGGACAAAACCACTATTTTTCCTTCTTTTTTCTTTGAGAACCTGAGGGGTGTCCATGGTTAGAGAGCCAATGTCCCCTAATCCTTTCTTTTTTCCCATATATTTGATCTTTTTTCACTATAATCTCCATGGGATCTCTTCCCCTTTTGTGGTATCCTTAGTTGGGAGTGCTCCTATATCATCTATAGAGTCCATACCATAATGAGAGGTCCATCCATCTAATGTTACCACTTCCTCAAGCATGGAAATACTCCCAATTCCTTCCTTTGGTCCAAAGGAGGCCATTATTCCATGATCATGGGTACTCATTGGAATCTTGATCTCCCCAACTCTTTCATTTCCACTTACCAGATAGATAGTGGAGTGATGGGAGTTAACTTCTTGGTAGTTACCACTTGTAACAATGTGATTTGCAACACAATTGACTAATTCATTCTACAAGGTGAGATCCATTTGGTGGGGGTTGGCCTCACATTTTAGATTATTTACCTCCACTGCCCTCCAATTATCTTGAGAAGGGGTGGTAATTTCTACTAAGTTTAGATCTGGAGTTGTGTTATATGGAAGAGCTATTTCTATACCATTGGTAGTTATGTTCTTATTGTTAGGGATAATATCATTCACCCTATCATTAGCCTTATCATCAATGAGAAGGCTATTTCTAGTTATGTTTTCCACATGACCATTTAATCGAACCCTTTCTAATGCAAGCTATTGAGCATTTTTCTTTTCAAACCCTTGAATTAAAGTATTGCTGGTTTGGATTTTTTTATTACTTTCTGTACACAATCCCTCGTTCATTGAAATTGAAACCTTTAGTTCTTCCATTAGATTTTTCACCTTGGCTGAATTCTAGTTTGGGCTCCCCCCAAATTCTTTTATGTTTCAATGATGTTGATTCTTGTGTCCCCGCCCCTGTTATTCTTAGTGAGGGAAATTTCAAATTCATCACATGAAACTGAATGATCTTTCATATTGGTTTTCGGATTTGCATTTCTAGTTTTATCTTCTCCACCCATTTTTGGGGGGAAGTTAGTTGATTTTTTGTTTGAAATCTTATCTTTATTTTTTATTCTAATCAAAGGGAAATTCCTCCTTATATGACCTTATTTTCTACATTGATAGCATGCATTTACCCCCTTATGGTTTCTAATGCACACAAAAATGTGGCATTCTTAATCTTTATCTCCACTTCATCAAGGATATCAATCCCTAGAAACAATGAGATCAAGCCCCTTGCATCAGAGTGTGGTAGTTTCGTTCTGGTGTCATCAACCCTCACAATGTTTCCATAGGGTTCTAATATGAGGGATAAAATTCTAAAGCCAATGTGGAACTTGTTTTATCTCTACCCATCTAGGGCTTGAGAGGGCCAAGACCTCCTCATTCATGACCTAGGGATCCCAACGCAAGGCCCTCGGAAAACCACTCACCCAACTTGCCAAAACTATTTTTTAATCACAATTTCCTGTGCTTTAGGGTTATTAAAGAAAATTGCATACAATCCCTTTTGCACCATTTGACAAAAGTAAAAATGTAACCCTATTTTTTTGGTCCAGACATTATTAAACCAATCATCCATGTAAGCTCTTGCAAGAATTTTATTAACATCAACGTCAGCGAAAAAGATGGCAAAATCAACCAATTTATTATCTTTGAATGAGATAACACTTTCTAAATCATCATTTGGGATTAGGGTATCTCTTTTAGGGGCATGTGAGAGGTGCTTACCTTTCCCTTCTCCTTCTTCATTCATGCCCTCATTAGCTCTCTCCACCAGAAATTTGGCTTCCTTTGGAATGGAAACCCTAACATCCGCCATAATATCCCTGAAGGACTTCATCTACGAAACACCAGGGTTAATGTATTGTTGGGCAGAGGTTTGTATCTTTGGGGGGTCTTTTCCCACATCCATATTAATGGTTTTCTCAAAGGAGAGCACACATGAGCATCAAACCAAACTTTGACAAGGGTATAAACTACACATGAAGGAGGCACCACAAACAAGCAATCTAGCTCTCCATGTGTGGAGGATGTCAAGCCTCCTCCACAATAGTGAGGGGGGAGCCTTCAAACCCTTCAAACACACTCCATACACACAAGACCACCCTTCAATCCAAAACCTCAAATGTAAATGCTTTAATAAAAAATGCTTTGAAAATTAAAAAGGCATTGGACCGTTCGTCAACCCTACAAGCAAACAGTTAGTTGTTCACACGAAAACACGCTATAACTCTGCAAGGGATGCACCAAAAATGTTAGAAAATCTCCCAAGCATAGAAAACAATTAGTGGTTAGTTTAGGTAGACCGAAAATCTAACAAACTTTACAAATTGAAGCAGAAATAGAAAGCAGAATAGTAGCGGACCTGTTACCTTCAATAGTGGCCTTTTCACTGGAACAACTGTGGCTCATTCAAAGAATAGCGACAAGGAAAAAGTACACTAGTGATTCTATTTAGGACAAAAATGACTTTATAAATGTTAGTTCCCTCATAAACTTGCAACACAGAACAAACAATAACGACCTTTCTGACAATAGCGATTGGGTTTAGGACGATAATGGTTAGATTTAGTACAATTGTGATAAAAATAAAGCGATAGTCGTGTTCATATTTTGGGACTTTCGTGACCCAGATAGCAATAGTGTTTCTTGTAAAAGATGTCAACATTTTGAAACTTGTAACTACTCACGAAACCTTATGAAAAAATTAGTGTTAAGGACCTAGGTCCCACCAGGCGTGCCAATTAATGTAAGGGAGGAAATAAGCATAAGGAAACAACAATGAAATTAAATGAATGAGATCAAAACAAAGACAAATCCCAACCTACACATGAAATTAAATTATAAAGCAATGAATCAAGTAATGCAATCACAAAAGAGAACATAAATTGAATTCACAAATTTCACTATTACCATCCCATGTTGAAGTGTAATTTGTATTGATGTCAGATTGCTCGGATCAATTTGAAGCCTCCATTGTTGTGCAAAAGCTTCAAAAGGTATGTTAATAGTGATAAAAAATGTATGTATTTGCTCTTAAGAATTCGATAGTCAATTCAACATGATTTCTCCACACAAATTCTCCAGATTCTCCAATCATTTTTTAGAAGGAAGAAGGTTGTTTTATATATTTTTAGTTTTTAGATGGACGATCAACATTCAATAGTGAAAAATCATGATCAATGGTTGAGAACCGTTGAGAGGAAATAGATTGATAAGTCAACTCCTCTTATCAATCCAATTAAGGATTTTTATTGGATAATCAGTGGGATTATATTGGAATGATTGGTGGGATTGAAGAAGTGAGATTGAGTGTTTAGTGGGATTGAGAATATTAGGTTGAGTTAGGAAATAGATGGGTTAATTAACCAATTAGAGTGAGAAATAAGCAGTCATGATTTACTCAATCAAAAAAGGGGTGAGGATAATTAATTAATATTGGAGATGAGCGTGCAAGTTGCTTTTTGACTTTAACAAATAAAGATATATTTATTTGTTGACCATGTTGAATGATTTTGAATAATTGATTTAATTACTCAAATTTAGAGAAGGGAAAGTGGTTTAATTAAATTATTAATGATAACAATTTAATTGATTTAGATGAATAAGGTATGTTAGGACATAATTAAATAATTGATGTTTATTTAATTAATCAAGAGGAATAAAGTTAGATTAATGATGAAATAGTGAATTAATTAAAGAATTAAATATTATTCAATTAATAGATAGAAATAGGGTTAATTAGTGAAAAGGACATGAAATGCAATTGTATTAATGCTAATGATGCTGATGGAAAATGCATCTTAAGATATGTGATATGTATTAGGTCATTTTTACATTTCTACAGGTGTGTCTTCCACATATTGAAATTGGGCTTAAAATTGATCATACACATTTGGATTTGGGCTTCAAATAAACTCCTTGTCTTTTAATCCCCAAGATCTACTTACATATGCTCTCCTCTCACATCCTAGTGATGACCTTGAGTGCACTAGAAATTTAAGTGATCTTTCTTTTCTTTTTAGGAGGGCTACCTAGAGAAGTGATCATTCTAGGGTACAACCTCAACACCCATGTTCTAGTGGATTATAAAGAGTGGGGGGTGAATCGAAAGAAATGCCTCTTAGAAGTGAAATATTGTCAATCTAGGCTAAGCCTCTAAGAACTTGATACCTTAGAGAAATGAAGGTGGAGAATGGGTTACCCTTTCCTCCTAGCTGTTTGGCGGTATTTCCTTTCATCTATGGATTTAAGCCTCATGTACCTTTGTGGTATATAGAGGATACCCCTAGTTGAGCTTGTAAAGCCTATTACTCAGTTTTTGGTCACCCCTAAAAAACATGCTCATTTCAAATTTTGGATAAGTTAGAAGTCAAGTGGAATTTTGAGAAAGTGGTATAACTTGGGTGATGTTTTATGAAGTTATTCTAACTCTCCTTTTGTCCACCATGTAACTTGTCTTGCTTTTTTTGAATGCACCAATAGTATTTTTTCTAATTATGTGAACTTCAAAAGTTCTCGCTTTGGTCTATTTTCGAGCTAAAGCAATGTGGCGGTGTGTTGCTAAATTCATCGAACTCTCCCATTTACCACCCAAAAAGAAACAATTAACTTGTAAATGATTTTCAGAAAGCGGGTGGTGTTTTATAGCTAAGGATCAACCTAGGTAGTGACTTACAAGGTTGTGTGTACTATCCACTTCACCACCCATATAGCCATCCCTTTTCAAAATTTGAAAAGCGATTGTGATGGGGTAGTGATGTGAAAGCTAACACCTTCCTACATGATTGGGAAACGTTATTTAGTGCTTGTCTACTTGCACACTTCTCATGAGGAATTAAAAGGAAATTCCTGCAAAGAATAAACATTCTTCAGTTGTGACACTCACATTGGGAGACATGACAAAAGAAAGCACGCCAATGCAGATCTCCGCCCTTAGAATCCAGGGTCATTTTGAGGTATTTTCATCCTTATCTTTCCCTTTTGAGCTTATGGTTCTCAAGCTTGTTTTTCCCTACATTTTGAATTATTCGATGAAAATCCATTTGAACCCTAGTAGTTTAGAAATGACAAGAATTAAATGTCAGGGTTATGAGTACATCTCAAGGTTAACATGTGACATGCCTAGGATAGGAGACACCAAGCTCAGGCAAGTAAATATGAATGAGATTAGAGAAAAATTCAATGCTCCCAATCCACCACCCATCACACAAGGAGTAATTGAAAGTGGATTGGTAGAGGAAACCACCTTTCCTATAGCCGTCCAATGCCCAAAGTTAATTCTTGAACTAAGGACAACTAGTTGGTGGTTAAAATTCAAAGAGCCATTATTGCCTCATGCTTGAGAATTCTCAAAAATGAACCCTACTCGCCCATGGATTTCACCAATGCTCAAATTGAGTTTTCACTCAAAAAGGGGTACTACCAGAACATAATGGCAAAGAACTGGTTGGTAAAACCCAAGGGAGGAAAATCTCAGTTACCTCAAAGCTTACACAGGAACCATTTTGTGGAAGAGATATCCAACATGATTATGTTGCTACACAGAGTCCAGGGAAATGAAGATACCTTTGGTTTTCAAGAATGGATGTACTTCTTCATCCAAATTATACTCACAGGGACCCAATTTCTAGAATAGGCGACACTCATCAGTGATAGATTACATAGCCTACTTGTTTACTTTACTGTTGATAGGGAATTTTACGTGTCCTCTTATTTAATTTATGCCATTTCAAGTACCATACTATGGCCAGGCTTGAGGCCAAGTGATCTCTCTCGTGACCAGGTACCAATTTTTGAGTACCTTGATAAGTTGTAGCTAAATAAGAGCTTTTCTCACCATAGGAGGATATTAGACACTTTCACCATGCGAGTGACTAGAGAATTGCAAGGAAAAATTGAGATGTAGCTTTCACCTGAGGCTATGTATTTTGTCAATTTTTATGGTATCCATTTCATCCAATTTCAGAGGTTCTTATATATTAGGGTTGGTGGTTTCATTGGTTTTCCCATCAAACTCCCAAGGCACCTAGAAGACAATTTTGTGATGATTGAGGTCTGCAGATAGTTGGCGGATGTCAACAAGAGATGCCAAGAGTGAAGAAGAGTGACAGTGCAATTTCTAGTTGATTTCGGCCCCTACAACTATGAATCCATGTCAGATGCCCTGAACATAGAGAGAGAAATAACCAGGTATAATTTACAGACCTATGATGAATATTTTCCTTTTGACCTTAAGGATTATGTGAAGGACAACTTGAAACTACGTCTTGGTTTCATCCATCTCTCAACTTTGGAAGACTATTGGGCAAATTATTTTGATGAATTCAAAGTAAGGAGAAGGAATTGGATGAGATTGTCTTTAAGACAAATAGTCATCTATAATCTAGGTTGGGGTGTACAAGGAATTTAAGATGATGAGTAGAACCTAGTGGACCCAGTTTTTACTGACTCAATAGCAAGTCGGCCTATTCCTGCAATGGATTGGAGCAATAAAGAAAGAGAAACAATTGAAGCAAGGACTACTGATGTTTTGTAAAAGACTCAAGAGTGGGTTACTAAAAATAAAATAGAGTAGTCTCATCCCCTAACTAGATCATAAAATACCCAACCAGAAGGAGGCAATAGTCAACCTTTTGTGATTGCAGGAACCTCTAGAGTTTCCTCACATTCAATGCTATCTGGGTCTCAAGGTGACGGTGATGAAGAACCTCCTAACAGGAATGTGTTTCAATCAACTTGTAGAGAAGACTCCCGAATTCACCTCATTTGGATTAGGATAAAGGAGATGAAGGAGAAGAAGATGAATTAGGTAATATTGATATTAGCTCTTCCTCTTCATCCAATTGATCATTTCCTATCAAGGAGGTTAATGAAACTCCAAAACAAAGATATTTTCCACTCCCATCATAGGATATTCAGAAAATTACTCCTCCTATGAATAAAATACTATTTGAATCCTCTAGTTCCAAGACAACCAATATTCCTACTACTCTTGTTTGGCTGGAGGATACGTTGTCAAGGAAAAGGAAGGAGATGTAGCTAGATCTTGGTTGGAAAATTGCTCTAAAGGACTCCAAAGCCTAAGAAATTGACAATTATTGCTCGGTTATCGATGATGTCAGGTCAAGAAATTTATGTTTGGAAGTTACACATCCTACTACACAAAAAGAGGTCATTCAGGCAATTGCAAGTGACTTCAACATTGATAGAATTAACCTAGGACCTCCTACAAGAGATGGAGATGTGCACAAATTTTAGGTGTCTATAATGAGAATGGTTGAAAGGTCGAAGAAGGATAAAGAAAGTAAAGATGAGTTGAAGAGGCAAATCCAAGTCTTGACCGAATGTTTGAAATCAATTTTTGATCTTCCTCCTCAACCAATATTTCAAGCCGAGTCATCCTTTGATCCCTTGGCCCTAATAAGAAGTGAGGTAGTAAGTAAAATGAAGAGCTGCAAGAACGTTGGCAAAGTTGTTGAGCAATGGAGTGACGCTTTAACTAGAAGACGTAACCAAATCATTTATGAATCTCTTAAATATCTCTAAAGGGTGAATGCTTCGAGATCAAAAGTTCAAGAGGAGATTATCATTGCTAAGAAAGAGGAAAGGGAATGGAATCAATATGAAAATGAAATCAAAGATATGATAGGATTTCAAATGGACAAGTTAGCCACTGAGAAAATCATACCCATCGTCATCAATGCTCGTTGCATGATCTAGAATAAAAGTGTGAAATGGAAATTACAGGTCACAAAGTAGGGCCTACAAAAGCTTCAGGAGGTCCGAACTGAATGTAATACAATCTTAGAGGAGATTCATAAAAACCTTGTTGCTGTCAGATTGCAACCTAACAGGGGAGGATATAGGAGTAATGATAATGCTAAAGCCTTGGAGAGTGACTTTCAAAAAATAGTTGATGGAGTTTTCAGCTCCCAATCTTTTGACCCCAAGCACTTAAGGAAATTCAATAAATTAGATCTTATCCTATCTTGGGAAACAAGACTCATGAAAATCTATGACTAGAGAATTGAAGCCGCCCAAGATATCTAGCTAGCATGTGTTGAGAAATGTGTCTCAACTTCCATCTTGAATCCCCTGTTTTCATGCCTTGGTGAATTTTTTTTTGTTTATGCAGTTTACCGCCATACCGCGCATGGCTCTTTTCCTACCTCAGTGGTACCGTAGTGAAGGCCTTGGCGGTTTATCGCGTTACCGCTCGCCGTCTGTTCCCTGGACGCGGTGGTCACGGTTGGCATTTTTTGGTCTGCCTGGTCAATCACCGCCATATCGTAGGTGATTAAGCTACCGACCGTGGTGGCCATAGTGTTGCCGCCTGCAGTGGTCTTGGCGGTTACTACCATACCGCAGGCAGTGGTTCCACTCTCCGTGGTGAGACCACCTGCGGTTGGGTCCGATGGTTACCCCCTTACCATGGGTGGTTAAGTGATTGATCACGGTGGCCACAGTATGACCGTTAGCGGTCCCTTTGAGCAGTCACCGCCACACCGCGGTCCTATCCGATGACTGCAGCGGTAGTGCGGTGGTGTTTTTGGAGGCGATGCGGGCGAGCTCGAATGAACTCACCGCTATATCGCAGGATGACTCAAACCTGGCTGCGGTAGCATGGTAAGAGCTCGGCTGAGCTCGGTTAGCTCACCGCCATACCGCGAACTGGTCGAATGAGCTAGACGGTAGAGTGGTAAGTTCTTGGTGAGCTCGAGCGAGCTCGGGGCCAGTTTGACCGGTTGGACTAGAATGTCAAAGAGCGATAGCGAATGCAGGAAGGACACATGGCAGGATGACAACAGTTTGATTGGATAAAGGCCAAAGTCATAACAACAGTTATTGCAGGTTGTCTTAGGGTGGTGAACATGACTCGATTTGGGTAAAGAAGTTAATGCCTGAGCGGCTCGATGCAGGGAGATCAACATGGGCAGATCAGTTGCGTGTTTGGATGACAGATTCATGAACTTGATGGTTGGTGACTGGTTGATAACATTGAATGCAACGTATGACTTAAATAATGGAGTACATTATTGTAGGTGTATGAGGTGATTCAAACTGTATGTTAGAAAAAACATTGTAACAGTGAGATAGTTCTAGAAGTGCTGCTGTGAGTTGGTCAGAGAAGATTGTATATTGTATGTAACTATTTTTTTTACTATAATACAATTGTCTTGACTTTGTGTGGTGGGTTTTTTACCTGGAAATATTTTTCCACGTATATCTTGTGTCAACTGTGAATGCTTAATTCTGTTATCTATTTTACTGGTTGTATTCATCTCAAGTAGCTTTAGAAAGCTATTAAAATAAGTTTATACTCTTCTCCTCTGTTGTATCAGTGTTAAGGGAATGTATTCCACACTATTGGGTCATTAGATCCTGCATGTTTTTTCCTTCAAGTGGTATCAGAGCCTAGCCCGTTGTGTTATCCTTGAGAGAAAGCTCAGTTTTTTGTGCTAATACTGTTTCAGTGGGAGTATTTGCATTGTTAAAACTTGTTTCAATTTGAGATGGCAAGTACATCTAGTAGAGTAGATATTGAAAAATTTAATGACAACAACTTTGAGTTATGGAAACTCAAGATGGAAGACTTGTTGGTGGATAGAGACCTCTGGATTGCAGTGTCTGGAACTAAGCCACAAATTATGACTCAAGAGGCTTGGGATTTGGATGATAGAAAGGCAAGAGGTCTGATAAGACTGAGTCTGGTCGATTTTGTTCTCCTGAACGTTCATGAGGAGCAGTTTGCAGCTTCTTTGTGGAAGAAGCTTGGTGATATTTACCAGGGAAAGTCTCTGGTAAATAAGTTATTCCTGAGGAAGAAGTTGTACTCCTTGAAGATGGATGAAGGTGCATCTGTTGCAGACCATCTGAACCCATTTAACATGAGTGTCACTCAGCTGGAATTTGTAGGTGTAAATATTGAGGAGGAAGATCGTTGCATGCTCCTGTTGTGTTCATTACCTAACAGTTGGGATCATCTGGTGATGGCTATTGGAAGCACAACCATTGCATTCAAGATGGATGACGTGGTTGCTTCACTCTTGTCTGAAGAAATGAAAAGGAAGTCTTTGAGATGGCCAAAGAGGCTCTTGTTGTTCGAGGTAGACCAAAGGAGAAAGGCAAGAAGAAAGACAAGAAGTCAAAATCCAAATGTATAGGGAGATCGAAGTCTCCTGGTAAAAGGTTCAAAGTGAGATGCTGGAATTGTGGGCAACCTGGTCATATCAGGAAGGACTGCAAGGAGAAGAAGAAGAAGAATGCTTCTGACAATGAATATTATCAAAGTGATGCAAATGCCTTCATTGCAGCAGCCTTGACAACTCAGCCATCAGATGATGTTTGGTTGGTTGACTCAGGTGCATCTTTTCACATGACATCCAATAGAGAATGGTTCTCTAAATATGAGAAGTATGACGGTGGAAAGGTGTACTTGGCAAGTGATTCAACACTGGAGATAGTTGGCAGAAGAGTCAGAATTCATTTTCCTGATGGGAGAGTCAAAGGTATTAGTGGCATACTTCACATACTAGGTCTGGCTCGAAATCTTTTCTCTGTCAGTAAGTTAAATGATGTTGGTGTAGAATTTTCTTTTTCAAGTAAAGGATGTTAAATGACTAGAGATGCAATGGTGCTGGCTAAGAGTGTTCGTATTGGCACTTTGTACAAGCTAGATGCACATCATGTTCTCTGTAACAGTGCCTCTATAAAGTTATGCAATGTTGCACCTGTTGAGAAAGATGAAGACTCTTCTCTGGCTGCAAATGCTATGGAGGTAAAACTCCCAGCTGAGAAGACTATGCTATGGCATCATAGACTTGGTCACATAAGTGAGAAAGGTTTAAAAACTTTGAAGAATAAAAATCTTGTAGAAGGGCTTGATGATTGTAACCTTGAGTTCGATTTTTGTGAACATTGTATTTATGGAAAACAACACCATGTTTCTTTTTATTCAAGTCCTCATAAATCTTCTGGTATACTGGATTATGTTCATTCAGATGTGTTTGGTCTAGTTAATGTTCCTTCTTTATCGAAGTATAGATATTATGTTTCTTTTATTGATGACTGTTTGAGAAGGGAATTTGTATACTTTCTTAAAAGTAAATCAGAAGTGTTCAGTCAGTTTAAAGAGTTTAAATCTTTGGTAGAAAATCAGACTGGAAGAAAAATTAAATGTTTGAGGACAGACAATGGCGGTGAATTTTGTTCTGCAGATTTTGAAAGGTATTGCACTGATCATGGAATTAAAAGGCATAAGACGCCTTACACTCCACAAAAAAATGGAGTTGCTGAAAAGCTGAATAGGACGCTGATGGCAAAGGCAAGGAGTATGCTGAGTAGTGCTGGTCTGGAGCAGAAGTTCTGGGCTAAGGCTGTGGCTACATCTTATCTAATTAATAGATCTCCTTGCTCTGCTCTTGTTGATAAAACACCTTTGGAAGCATGGTCTGGTAAGAAGCCCTCTCTGAGGCATGTCCATGTGTTTGGCTGTGAGGCATATGTTTATGTGCCAAATGAAAAGAGATCTAAATTGGATAACAAAGCTGTCAAATGTATTCTCATCGGCTATGAAGTTGGTGTGAAGGGATACAAACTTTGGAACCCTATTACTGAGAAGGTTTTGTACAGCAGAAGCGTGATTTTTTGTGAGCTAAAATCTTCAGTAAGTGATCAACAACTTGAGACAGATCAAAGTGACAAGGAGAAGGATGCAGTTGAGATTTCCCAAACTTCGGAAAGGGAAGAGCTGCATGGTGTACCTGAGATTGAGGAGAGCTCAAGTAGCTCCAAAATTTCTAATGATGAAGAACAACCTTAGCCTGTAAGAAGATCTACATGAGAAAAAAGACAACATGAAAGGTATGGTTTTTCACTGCTAAATTCGAACTGTGCCTATGCTTTATTAACCAACATTGATGAGCCTAGGATTGTGAAAGAAGCAATCAACATGCCTGATTCGAATTCTTGGCTGCAAGCCATGAATGATGAGATGGATTCTTTGGAAAAGAATGAAACCTGGAACTTAGTACCACTGCCTAAAGGGAGAAATCCTATTGGTTGTAAGTGGATATTCAAAAAGAAAACAGACCTTGATGGCAGTGTTGAGAAGTATAAGGCAAGGTTGGTTGTAAAGGGTTTTTCTCAAATTGAGGGAATTGATTATGGAGAGATTTTTTCCCTTGTAGCAAAGCTGACATCAATCAAATTTTTGTTATCATTAGCAGTTGTATATGATTTTGAAATTGAACAGATGGATGTGAAGACAACATTTCTCCATGGTGAGCTAGAAGAAGAAATCTACATGTCCCAACCTAAGCATTTTGTTGGAAAAGGTAAACCAAATCTGGTTTGTAAGTTAAATAAATATCTCTATGGTTTAAAACAATCTCCTAGAATGTGGTACCAGAAATTTGACACGTTTGTGTTGTCAATTGGATTTGTGAGATCAAAATCTAATCACTACATTTATTATAAATCTGAGAATGATCGTGTGTTTGTTATTACCCTATATGTGGATGATATGTTATTCATTAGAAATAGCACGACTATGATTTATGATCTTAAATCCTAGTTGTCTGCAAAGTTCAAAATGAAAGATCTTGGTGCAACTAGGTACATTCTTGGAATGGAGATAACCAGGGATAGAACAAGCAAAAAGCTTTGGGTCAGTCAGAGTAAGTATGTGAAAATAGTTCTAGAGAGGTTTAGCATGGATGATTGCAAACAACTTGTTGTTCCAATCACGCATGAAACTAAGCTATCTGTTAAAGACTATCCAAAGTTTGCTACTGAAATGGAGGACATGACCAGTGTGCCTTATGCAAGTGCTATCGGCAATTTGATGTATGTTATGGTCTGCACAAGACTAGACATTGCCCAAGCAGTGGGAGTTCTGAGCCGATTTATGGAAAATCCGGGAAGATCACATTGAGATGCTGTGAAAAGAGTATTTAGGTATTTGAAGGGGACTTCAGACTACACCCTATGCTACCATGGTAGTTTGGTTGCATCACAAAGGACTTTCAGCATTCATGGGTATGTTGATTCATATTGGGCAGGGGACATTGACAACAGGCGATCCACCAATGGATACTCTTTCATGCTTAATGGTGGAGCAAGCGACAGGCTGTAGTTGCTTTATCCACAATAGAGGTAGAGTACATGGCTACAACTCATGCCTGTAAGGAAGCTGTTTGGCTGAGGTGTTTGTGTTCAAACATTGGATTTAATGCTAGACAGATTTCAATCTGCTGTGACAGTTAGAGTGCCATTTGTTTGATAAAGAATCCAACCTTTCATGCCAGGACCAAACACATTGATGTGCAATATCACTTTGTGAGAGATATGGTTGGAGATGACAAGGTCAATCTAGAAAAGGTCGACACCTTGAAGAATGTTGCAAACGCTTTGATGAAGCTGATTAGCATAGACAAATTTAGATGGTGCACAAAATCAATGGGCCTTAGGGCCTATGACATACAGTAAGTTTTAAAGTCATGACGGAGCTGGAAGTGTTCGCCAAGTGGGAGCTTGTTGAGAAATGTGTCTCAACTTCCATCTTGAATCCCCTGTTTTCATGTCTTGGCGAAAAATTTGTTGTTTCTACAGTTTACCACCATATCACGCTTGGCTCTTTTCCTAACTTGGCAGTACCGCGGTGAAGGCCTTGGTGGTTTACCGCGTTACTGCTCGCTATCTGTTCCCTGGCCGTGATGGTTGCAGTTGGCATTTTTTGGTCTACCTGGTCGGTCACCACCATATCATGGGCGGTTAAGCTACTGATCGTGGTGGCCGCAGTGTTGCCACTTGCAGTGGTCTTGGCAGTTATCGCCATACCATAGGCGATGGGTCCAATCTCCATGGTGGTCGCGGTGAGACCACTTGCAGTTGGGTCCGACGGTTACTACCTTACTGCGGGTGGTAAGTGACTGATCGCGATGGCCACGGTATGACCGTCAGTGGTCCCTCTAACCAGTCACCACCACACCGCGGTCCTCTCCGATGACTGCAGTGGTAGCGCAGTGGTGTTTTCGGAGGTGAGGTGGGTGAGCTCGATGATGTCGTCGGTGAGCTCGAATGAGCTCACCGCTATACCGTAGGATGACTCAAACTTGGCTACGATAGCGCGGTAAGAGCTCGGTTGGCTCACCACCATACCACGAGCTGGTCGAACGAACTCGACGGTAGAGCGGTAAGGTCTTGGTGAGCTCGGGCGAGCTCGGGACCAGTTTGACCAGAATGTCAAAGAGCGATAGCAAATGCAGGAAGGACACGTGGCAGGATGATAGTGGTTTGATTGGATAAAGGCCAAAGTCATAACAGGAGTTATTGCAGGTCGTCTCAAGGTAGTGAACAAGACCCAATTTGGGTAAAGAAGTTAATGCCTGAGCGGCTCGATGTAGGGAGATTGACATGGGCAGATCGATTGCATGTTTGGATCACAGATTCATGAACCTGATGGTCGGTGTTTGGTTGTTAACATTGAACGCAATGTATGACTTAAATAGTGGAGTACATTATTGCAGGTGTATGAGGTGATTCAAACTGTATGTTAGAAAAAACATTGTAACAGTGAGATAGTTCTAGAAGTGCTACTATGAGCTGATCAGAGAAGACTGTATATTGTATGTAACCATTTTTGTTAATGTAATACAATTTTCTTGACTTTGTGTGGTGAGTTTTTTACTTGGAAAGGTTTTCCCACGTATATCTTGTGTCAACTGTGAATGCTTAATTCTGTTATCTATTTTACTGGTTGTATTCATCTCAAGTAGCTTTAGAAAGCTATTAAATCAAGTTTATGCTCTTCTCCTCTGTTGTATTAGTGTTAAGGGAATATATTCCACACTATTGGGTCATTAGATCCTGCATTTTTTTCCCTTCAGCATGGAGGTTATGAAGGGAATATAACCATTTTGTACCATAAGGAGCTTCTACTTGTCACAAAGGTTTTCCAAGCTTTATGGAAATGACTTGTCATGTTTGCAGATTTCAGAAGTTAAGCGCCATTGTCTTAGCTTTGAATTGCTTTTATTTCTTGAAATGACTTTTACTTTAATTAGTTACGGGCAAGGAAAGAAGTGGATACTATTTCACTTTATATATGTGTTGGTGTATGGATTTGTCACTTCAATTAATACTCCCTGGCCCACACAAATGACAACCTGGCCAATAGTTGAGTCACTTGCAATGTTATTTGCAAGTGCTCTCTACTTATTTTACAAGGCGCAGCTACCTTCGAATAATATGCAATGAATGGGAATACATGGTATGATTTTAACCTGAAAACATAAAGGAGACTAACATCTACCCATAACCATGAAAATAGATGCGACGATAAAGCTTAAAATAAAGAAGGTGAAAATAAATGATGCAAAGCCCACTTATTCCACATTTACGAATGCCATTCAAGAAAGGATGAATTAATCCAAATTCAAAGCCTTAGAAATAACACATACATAGCTTCATGGAATAGGATGAACAATGAAGATTAATTACAAAGATTCAAAGTTCATTTGTAATAAAAAGAAAATATTAATGAATGCACAGATCAAAAATATCTTCTTTATTTCTCCAATGCCAAAACTTGAGTTCAAAGCCTCAACCTCCCCGTACAATAAGACTATGTCCTAAAAGCTAACTGACCATTCTTTACCCCTTTTCCTCTTTTTTCTCACACCCTTTTATAATTTCACCAAAGCCAATATATACAAGAAAGGTAATCATTCATTGCCAGAAAATAACGGTTCTTGACATGACTGGTACCAAGAAAAGACTTTGAAACAAAAACGGTTTCATTACACAAAATTTGCGGTTACCCCTACCATTTACAAAAATATTCCAATCAAAACAAGAAAACTAAATTAAATCAAGTGCTAGGGTGACTTGAACCACTAGTTGCATTTCCATAAGAAGGTTGTGCAACTCAACACATTCTTCTTCTTCCTCTAGGATGAAAAATACTCTGTGATATTTGACATAGTTGGTTTTCTCCTTCCATGCGATCGAGCGCAATTGGGAGATGATATTAACTTGTTCTTCTTCGGGCCAATTCAATTCAAGTTGCACAATAGGAATAGGCTCCCCATCCTAGATCTCACCACTCACAGGAAGCCCCATTTTGTGAAAAATGCCTTGGTTGATTGAAAGGTTGAGCTCAGAAGTACCGCCACCTTCTCCTGTAGATAGGCTTATTTAGTTTCGTCGATAGATAATAATGACCTTTTATCTATTAAAACTATGTTGCCACCTCAGTAAATTCACTCCACTATGCTTTCCATTAATGTGTTATTAATTTTATTTCTTGAGAAAAGAGACTTAAGATTGAGTTCATGTTTCAAAACGCTTGAAAAGAGATTCCCAAGATACGTCATACAAACAATTAAGTGAACTAGCGGCATTTTGAAAATCAAGAAATCTGTCGAAGAGTCATGGGATCGAAGAAAAGTAGAACCTTTGAACCACATGTCAGGAGTTTCGAAGTTCTCAAAACCTCTGATATGCTGATCACCTCAAACTCCACTGAAGAGGAACAAATTGAGAAGTCAGGCGATTACGAAATTCTTGAACCTTGGAGTTGGTGATGTGAGGAGTTAAAGAACTCGTAAGACTCCTGACAATGAAGAGGAATTGGGTGATCAGGAAATTTAAGAACCTTGGAACTAGGAAATATTTGGTCCAAAATTTCCATAAACTCCCAACATTAAAGAGTCCAATTTTTTCAATGAAGTTTACCTCTTTAATCTGGAAATATCTTGTTGTCTTCAAGTCAATTGCAAAAAATAACCCAAAGGCATCAAGAGGACAAATGCATTTAGTCACTATAGGCATAAATGAAATTTTGACTGAGAAGAGCTCAAATCTTGGGGTAACATTGGCTCCGACTAGGGATTGTATTTTTGTAGAAAATGCAAATAACACTAGAAGCTTTGGGGTAGACCAATCCAAGTCCATTGGGAAACAGATTCAAGGGATAGCATAAAGACAAGGTATTGCTTTGTAGAAGAGTGGAGGGAAGACTGGGCACAGACAAAAAATGAGCAAGCCAAAAGTGAGACCAAAATAAAAGACTTTAAATAAAAGCAACCTAAGACACCTATGCACCTGGAAAAGGTGCGACACTCCAAGTTTCCTAGGAAAAACTACGTGAAACCATTAAAATAGTAGGGAGAAATAGATTCCATTGTGAAACAAAGGTGTGTATGCATGAACCAACTGCAAAATCATTGACATATTGAAAACCATGAATGCAAAGTTGAAGCTTTTGAAATGAAATGAATTAGAAAGATGCCTGCCAAACAACCATTTCTCATCATAGATTTTTGAATCTTCTTGAAACTCTTGATGCTTTCTCTGTATATTGTTGACTATATTTTCATGACTGAACAATAAACTGCAAAAAAGCATTATATTTTTCATTTGCAAGCAAAAATAATTAGAGTTCTTAGAAATAAAAGTTGCATCACTTTCAATACTCCCACTATCAATCTCATCATGCATAAAACCACTCTTGATATCTTGATTCACTTCCAGTTTGGAAGAAATATTAGCCTCATAAAACATGGGATCCTCTTTGATTAAAGGGATTTCATCTTCCTTTATTGCAACCAAATCAGAAAATTCCTTATCCACAACTAAAGAGATAGACAAATCAATACCTGGCACTTCAACAAGCAAATATTTTCCTTCAATAGATGATAAAAATTAAAATATAATCTCTTCTTCATAAAGAGGGTCATCATTTGAAACTTTTAACTTTTCGTGTGCTTGACCATTCTTTTGCTTTCTAGATTTTTTTTCTCTTTTGTAATTTCAAATCTCAAAGAATCATTAATTAAACAAAAATACATTTCACTTTCAACACAAATCCCATTTACAAAAGCTATGAGAGCCAAATTTCTCTCATATTCAAAATGAAATGACTCAAAGGCATATTCATCACTGACTTGTGATTGAGATGATTATTTTTTATCAACTTGGTCATGAAAATAAAAGGATGCATACTCTGACTGTGAGTCAATTTGGAAACTTTTATCTTCACATCCTTCAGAGGAGACTGACTGTGATTCAATCTGGAAACTTTTATCTTCACATCTTGCACATCCTTCAAAGGTCATAATATTCAACTCTCCTCAAAGGCATATTCATCACTACCTGTGATTGAGATGATTCTTTTTTATCAACTTGGTCATGAAACTCAAAGGATGCATACTTTGATTGTGAGTCAATTTGGATACTTTTATCTTCACATCCTTCAGAGGAGAGCTAATCCTTAATAGTTCCAAAATTAAAAATTTCTAACTCTAGAGAAGAAAGAAATTTCAGCAATTCATTGTCAACCTCATTTAATACTGAATTTTCAACTCTTTTAGTAATGTCTTGATAACAATAATTCTTCTTCAGTGATGTCAAATTTTCATGAGGTTTAATCATCATCATTTCTTGAGCATCAAGAACTGAAAAATAGAAAGGGATAGAGAGACCTGGGGAATCATCATCATTAACTCATAGTTCTTCTTGGAGTTTCCTTATCTTGTTCTCATGTGCTTGTAGTGAATATTTTCTTTCTTCAAGCTCCATTAGTTTGAAAAACCTAACATGAGGGCTTCTCAACAAGAGTGCATATTTGTGATCCTCTTCAACACTTAACCTAGTTTTCACAGCTAATGCTCTCTTTGCAGTGTTCCCAAAAGTCATGAAGCACTTTATCATCCATAGTGAGGACTTATAGAATAGTAGGCTTGGGTATCTTCCCATTTCTTCAATTTTTTTGATTTTGCATCATGATCTTTTTAAATTTCAAATGAAGTCACCAATCTCCCTGCACATAGAGGTATCTTCAAAAATCTTAGGAATGAAAGCACTAATATTTCAAACCAAGGTTTCCCCAACGGAGTCGCCAAAAATCTATTGGTGTACAGATTTGTTACTTCAATTAATACTCCTTGGCCTGCACAAATGACAACCTGGCCAATAGTTGAGTCACTAGCAATGTTATTTGCAAGTGCTCTCTGCTTATTTTACAAGGCACAACTACCTTCGAATAATATGCAATGAATGGGAATACATGGTATGCTTTTAACTTGAAAGCATAAAGGAGACTAACATCTACCCATAACCATGAAAATAGATGCGATGATAAAGCTTAAAATAAAGAACGTGCAAATAAATGATGCAAATCCCACTTATTTCACATTTACGAATGTCATTCAAGAAATTATGAACAACAAATTCACTTTTACTGATGAATTAATCCAAATTCAAAGCCTTAGAAATAACACATACATAGCTTCATGGAACAGGGTGAACAATGAAGATTAATTACAAAGATTCAAAGTTCATTTGTAATAAAAATAAAATATTAACGAATGCACAGATCAAAAATATCTTCTTTATTTCTCCAATTCCAAAACTTGAGTTCAAAGCCTCAACCTCCCTGTACAATAAGACTATGTCCCAAAATCTAACTGACCATTATTTCCCCCTTTTCCTCTTTTTTCGCACCCCTTTGTATAATTTCACCAAAGCCAATATATACAAGAAAGGTAACTGTTCATTCCCAGAAAATAACGGTTCTTGATGGTGACCGGTACCAAGAAAAGACTTTGAAATTGAAACGGTTTCATTACACAAAATTTATAGTTACCCCTACCAATTACAAAAATATTCCAATCAAAACAAGAAAACTAAACTGCCTCAGGTGCTAGGGCGATTTGCACCACCAATTGCATTTCCATAAGAAGGTTGTACAACTCAGAATGTTCTTCTTCTTTCTCCAAGATGAAAATTACTCTGTGATATTCAACATAGTTGGTTTTCTCCTTTCATGTGACCAAGTGCAATTGGGAGATGATATCAACTTGTTCTTCTTCGAGCCAATTGAAGTCAAGTTTGGGTTGCACAACAGGAACAGGCTCCCCATCCTAGATCTCACCACCACATGAAGCCCCATTTTGCGAAAAATTCCTTGGTTGATTGAAAGGTTGAGCTCAAAAGTATCACCACCTTCTCCTATAGACAGGCTTATTTAGTTCCATCGGCAGATAATAATGCCCTTTTATCTATTAAAAACACGTTGCAACCTCAGTAAATTCACTCCACTACACTTTCCATTAATGTGTTATTAATTTTATTCCTTGAGAAAAGAGACTTAAGATTGAGTTCATGTTTCAAAATTATTGAAAAGAGATTCCCAAGATACGTTGTACAAAAAACTAAATGAATTGGCGGCATTTCAAAAATTAAGAAATTTGTTGAAGAGTTACGGGATCGAAGAAAAGTAGAACCTTCGAACCACATGTCGGGAGTTTCAAAGTTTCGAAAACCTCCAATATGTTGATCACCTCAAACACCACTGAAGATGAACAAGTTAGGAAGTCGAGCGGTTACGAAATTCTTGAACCTTGGAGTCGGTGATGTGAGGAGTTAAAGAACTCGTAAGATTCTCGACAATAAAGAGGAATTGGGTGATCAAGAAATATAAGAACCTTGGAACTAGGAAATATTTGGTTCAAAATTTCTACAAACTCCCAACATTAAAGAGTCCAATTTTTTCAATGAAGCTTACCTCTATAATCCAAAAATATCCTGTTGTCTTCTATTCAATTGTGAAAAATAACCCAAAGGCATCAAGAGGACAAATGTGTTTGATCACTATAGGCATAAATGAAATTTTGACCGGGAAGAGCTCAAATCTTGGGGTAACAATATATTTATTTTTAAACTCTCTCTCTCTAGACATCATCAAAAAGGACCTAATATTATACTGCTACTCGAAATACAATTTTTTTGTGAATTAATATCTCTAGTTGTTTGCACGCATCTAGTTTACAAAGATATTTGATATTCTTAAATCTGTGTGTTTGGATATATCTCGGTGTTTATACTATTCATGTGTGTTGGTGCATGCATCTATCTTTGTAGCTTATTTCATTTTACAAGTAATATTGGGTTTATATTTTTGTTACTTCATCGTAAGCAAACTGGTCTTTGTGGCAGTAATTTAATAATCTATTTCATGCAAACTAGTCTTTGTGCTAGTATCCTTATAATCTATTACATGTGATCAATGTCTTTATTAATTTTTCCTGTACTTGATATTAGGAATCTTCCTTCTATCAAGTTTTTCCTTTCTTGCTTTCAGGTTAAAAGCATACATATGTTTATTTAGTTTTGCTAAATTCATTGCATATCATATGAGGGAGTTGTACCTAAAAAATTCAGAGGAAAGTCATAAATAAAATTGTGAACTTTCTAGAGCCGTTGGGAACAATCACACCTTTCGAGAAAAGCGAGTCATTATTTCTCAAGGTGGCCAATCTATTAGCCAACAAAGTCCATAGTTGAAATTTTGGCCATCATTTCTTGTGTATACAAGGATTGATACATCCACTTGAGTAAGATTGTTGGTGTGTCTTATGTGCTCGAGTGTTTAAATCTCCTTCTCTATTTGAAGCCAAAAGGGGACAAAATATCTAAATTGAGCCATAGGAAAAGTGTTCATTTATTTTAATTTTCTTATTGCATTAAATAATCAAAATTCAAAACAAGTAAACAAGCAAGTCTAGAGGTTGTTAATGTTCTTAGTGTCCTTGAATTCTTGTTGTTATATCTCTTTCCAAAAGACATCATTCTCAAACCAAAACCATAAACCAAAACAACCATCAACAACACAACCAAAACTACCTTCCCCCTCTACCTCCACTTTCACAACAAAATATGGGTTCTCACCACCAACAAATCCCCAACCAACAAACATACCATTACCAAAATAACCATCGACAACACAACCAAAACTACCTTCCCCCTCCACCTCCACTTTCACAACCAAACATGGGATCCAAACTAGGCAACTAATCAATAGACACTTTAACTCAACAACTCCAAGACCTCCAACAACAATTTTCTAATCTTCAAACTAGGGGTTCAAACAAGAGATATGCATTAGAGGACATATGCCCTTATCCTTTTAATAGGAATACTCCATCACAACCAAACTACCAATCATATCAATCTAACTTGGACCAAAATTTATTTTATCATGAGTACATACCGTAAAAAATAATTGATCAATCACATCAATCCAACCTACCCATGTCTCAAAACTATCCAACCTCCACATATTCATGTAAATCACCCCAATCACAACCACAAAACTTCCAATTCACAAATCCCTTCTACCAAAAACCCAACATACCACCTCCTACCTCAAAAAATCACATGACAAACACAAACTTCAATTGGCCAAACAACACCTCACTTCCACATAGCCAAATAATAAGCAATCCCACCCCATCAAATAATCAAGAGAACACATAAAGAACTACACCCAAGATGATGTACACCACCTATAAGCTAAAAAGAACATATAAGCCTTTGAGGGAACCTATTGAATCCATCTTAAGTAAGTTAATTGACTCTAATCTTATCACACTTCCTAAGTTTATTAGTTATGAACCAATAATTATCAAACCAGCATTGTGGAATGATAATGAATATTATGAATATCACCAAAGCAAAGGTCACAAAACAAGCACTTTCCATAGTCTTAAGGATCTTATCAATCAAGGTGATATTACTATTGAATATCATCCCAATAATTCACCTAATGAGAAATTAAGCATATGTCAAGACACACTTTCCAAGCATGATCAAAATCATCCACCTATGGTTGGCAATGGATCATTCCAAAAATATCACACCAATGATACATCCACCTTATATGATTCAATTTCTCCCACCATTCCTTCATCCCATAAAGCTTTGCAAACATAATCATCACCATCTCCATCAAATAAATCATCCAATAATGAAACCTTTCAAGCTTATCTCCAAGGGCTATCCACAATAGATAATCATGAAATCCAAGATAATTCATCTCTTCATACAAATTCCCTCTATGATTCTGAAGTACCAAATCCAACACCATCATTCACTCCATTATAAATCAAGACCACTCCAAAGAGCTACATTCCAAACCCATCCCTATTGTGTCAAAATATTGAATCCATCCAAGATTCCCCTATACATATCCAAACTTATACCCCATCTTTAGAATTAGATCTGTGTCAAGAAAATAATCCAAAGCAAGCTAACATAGATTCCCCTCCATATCAAGATCAAATCATCCCTTTCATTCTTGCACATGATACCCTTCTATCCCAAGAAAAATTATCCCTTCCATATCATCTCATGATCCCCATCCATCGCAAGAGCAAAGGATCCCTTCCATATCATCTCATCATCCCTCTCTAAATCAAGATCAAAGTACACCTTCCACCCCATCTAGTAATACCCCTCCTAATCAAGACCAAGATGTCTTGTCCACTCCATCACTTTATCCCCTTCTACCTCATAATCCCTTTCCATATCAAGAGCAATATATACCTTCTACCCCATCCCATGATCCTACCCCAAGTCAAGATCAAATTTTTCCCCCGTCTCCCTCTCATGATCTAATTATCCCTTCATCTCTATATCATGATCCCAATCCTCCACAAGATCCCATCACCCCTATCTAAGCTACTTGATAGGCCAAAACTAGGGTAAAGAACAATAAAGATTTCAGCTTGGTCTAAGTGTCAATTTGGGGATTGTAAATTTTTGAGAGGTGTTGTGGAAGTATGTATACCTAAGGGAAGAAAACAACAAATTAAGCGGGGATGAATGCAGTTAGAACACACATAAATTTCCTAAATGAAAATATGGTTTAACTTTTCTATTCCACCTTTCTGACAGGAACTCGCTAGGAACTTTGACAAGAATTGTTATAAAAACAACAACAATTTGTGATAGTAATAGTAGCAATCTGTGACAATAACAACAAAAAATTGTGATAGTAACAACAGTAATTTACAAAAGAAAGTAAAACACACTTTAAGCTATTCCGCACCAAATTAATAATACGGAAATCAAACTTTAATGAAATATTACATTTAAAACTTAAATCACAAAATATTCTATCAAACTGAACTATAATAAAGATGTTGGAATTTAAATCACACATTATTAAAGTTTGAAAGCTATTGAAATTAAATCAAATGGAAAATAAATAACACACACAAATATTAATAATAAAAATAAATAAATGTCATTGTGCTTCACTAGGGAGTGGGCCCTTGCTCCGTGGTTTGCAGGTGAGATGGGACGAGAGCTTTTCTACGTTATTGTGATCAGAAGAATCATTTTATTTTTATCAAAAATGATACAATAATCTGCATACAATATCCCCCTTACAACATGCTAATTCACCCCCTTTATAGTTATTACATTGTCTTATAAGACATGAAATAAATTACAAGTTGTCTTATAGTTATTTTTTTGCATTTGCTCCTATTCTCTTGTCATCTTTTATGGCACTATTTATGGCTTGTGGATTTGAATAAAACCAACCATAAAAATAGGAGTTTGTTGTGCCATAAAAATAGCTATTTGTTTTTCCTTCATTCATCATAATTTTATTATTTACAACATCAAATAATATATGCTATTTCGTGCCATATGAGTAGCACAATAAATAATTATTTAAAATAAAATTAATTGCTGAAATTATTTTTTGTTATGCAGGTGACAGGAGGTTCCTGTGACGAATGTGACAGGAAGTCTGTATGTTGATGACAGGAAGTCTGTATGCTGATGACAAAAAAATTACATGCTACAAGATATATTTTCCAAGGATTGAAATCATAATGCTTATTAGCAAATACAATCAATAATTAATTTCCATATTTTATCCAAAACTATATTAAATACCGCTTATATGTATTACATCATATGCAACATAAAATGGTAAAAATGGTATGATATGGAATGTGGGAATGGGTATGAAGGTGTACGAAATAGGCTAAAATGCGTCATAAAATGGGACATAATTGGCTCTCATCATTCCCCCCAACTTAACATATTGCATGTCCTTGTGCAATTGTTATTTCTGAGAGGGTAGCCTTAGGATTGTGACTTTGGATTTCCTCTTCACTCCTTTACTATTATAGCTCATTCACGATCATAGTTACTTTCAATTTTTCTATACCTCTTTTTTATATTAATCATCATGGCTTTGCTTTTGTTTGCCAACTTTCATTTCATTTTTTTAACATTCATACCTCTTTTGATTTACTCTTTTTTATCATTTTTTTCTCTCATTTTTCTTTGACATTTTTCTCATAGCATTATGTATTGGAAATACTATATATAAGAGGTATCATAAGAAAAAGAACTATCTCCATATTTAGGAGCTATGTAAAATGGGTGATATAGTAAGCAATATGAATGATTATGAAGGGTGAAAATAATGGATACAATGATAAGATAATGGATACTATGTGAGGTAATTAAGGTGAAAGAAAATAATGGGAAAAATGATAGGGAATAAGGATGAGGAACCTCCCCCCGACTTAAATGGTTGACCATGTTCAGGAAACAAGGAGAGGATAGGTAGGAATGTTGCGTGATATGATTAATACATTAAGAAATATTAATAAAATTATAAGATAAAATAATGAAAAATAAAATTGATTGTTTTACCAACTTGCATGTCCATTAATGCCAAGATCTGGTAGCCAGTGTAACTCTGTAACTCTGAATCCCCAACAAGTACTGTTGCACATGAAAGGGCTCCTTGATAATGAAGCACTATGGAGCATACTGATGGTAGTTGAATCTATCTGCACATTTTCTAACACCTCAACTGAATGTGTAACTTTGTGCTACAGGTGATCAAAGTTATGCTGACCATGACAAATGAGAGCACATCTACACAAGTGAGCAACATGAGGTGTTAGAGGCACTCAGACAACCATTAAAGCAATAGAATATACCTGTAAATTGATTAGTCCATAAAAATAACATAAATTATTGCAATTTTTCTTCTTTTAATGTTTTATTCTTTATTCTTTTTTTTTTTAAATTTTGATAACGACAAGTGACCGTTGGCAAGCTAGTTTTCAATCACTTACCTCTTAGTGGCATTGTGAGAACAATTTTCACTACTAAGAATTTTACTCCACGAAAATTCACCAGAAATTGGTTTTCAAATTATAGTTGTCTAAAAATACCCGAAGGTTTTCATTGTTAGAATTTACTGTTTTTTTTCCTTTCTTTCTTTTCCATTTTTTACAATTTTTTCATTTTTTCAACTTTTCATTTTTTTAGATAACTTGCATATAATGACCAAAGATAAGGAACCCCTTATATGGATGTTGAAGTGACACCATCAAAAACCTAAGTTCCTTTTATGACCCCACAAAAAGTCACTACTGAAACTAGGTTGTATGTAGAACTTGAAATGACGACCAACAAGAAAGATACCTCCATCAAGATCGACCATGCATAGTTCATAGCACAATTTCTACAAACAATATTCATCCATTTAGTCCATGCCACCATCTCTAAAATCTGACTGTAGAACTTTTGAATTCATTCCCAATCACTTGGTGGAAGGAATTACTTACAATAGAAAGTAATCATTCATAGATAAGGCTATGTAGTGAAAGACCAATGGTAGTGTCTCAACTTATCCAATATTTTCATATAGTTTTACATAGGTGGATGAGTCAATCCTTATGATGAAGTATGATGGTCTACAATATTCTCAAGCTCGGTGTGCTTGTCTTCAAGTGACCTTTGGATTTGTGGCTTGTGAAGAATTAGCCAAGAACATAGTATCTTGTTTCTCATACACCAATTTGCATACTTTCCTCCACATGATCTGGCATCAAAGTTGATATCAAAGAGAACTTGTGTCCATGAATGTTGAACACCTCACCCAAAACTCCTCTTGCGATCTCCAATAGTGAAGCACAAAGGAAACTTCAGGTGTTCCATATAGCTAGCAAAGCCAACAAAGTGTGTTATTAATTCTCATGAAGAGAAGCAACACCAACTGGTATTGGTGAAAAAGTGTTGTGTAACCACAACAACTTATAACCATATTCTCATGACCAAGCAATTCAAGTATAGTGTAGACACCAAAAATAGTTTAGGCCTGCGAGTACACATTCGACATAATTTTCTATAGTTTGTGGTCTTGATTAAATAATGTTTATTATTTAATTACCTTTTCTAACACATATTTCCTCTATTAATTAAATACCCCTTTTTAATTAATTCATTAATTCATAATGACCTTTATTCAACTTGATTAATTAAATAAATCATATCTATTTAATTATGTCGCTAACTAATTAAACCCCCTTTATCCATAAATTAAATATTTGTTATTTAATTATCCCCTTTGTCATACTTCAACTATAATTAAATATCTTTATTTAATTATTCAATTTAACCCTCTTTAACTATAATTAAATATTTATTATTTAATTATTCAATTTATCCTTTTCAAACAAACAAATTAAATAAATTATCTTTGTTTATTTAATTAAATTCAATTCATTTTCGAATGTTGAATTAAATTAACATTTAATTCATTTATTAATTATTTATGTCACATTCTTCATCATTCAGTTATCTAAGTCATTCACTCACCTTCTGATTCGAGATCTATTTTTAGTTGTCCAGTTATCTTTGGATGCAACACGTATTTATCTCTGCAAGAAGACTCTCTGTCACAACTAGTTGATTAACTAGTTCTAACTCCTATTTTCATTTGAATGCATTATTCTTCGAGTTCTAATTTTGTCTTTGAAATACAAAGTCTATTTCTTCTGTTTTCGAAGACTCTTAACTGAAGATTAAACTCATGTTCTAACTTAGTCTTTATCCTGCAGTCTTTTTTGACTCATGTTCTAACTCATGTTCTATCTGAGACAGAACTCACATCGCATGGCATTCATTAATCTCATCCGTCGATCTCTCTTTCAATCTAAGCTGATCGTTTGAAAACCCAAAATCTATAAAATGGCCTGTCATTATCATTATTCCTCCTCCCGAAATCATACACTTTTGAGAAGAAACTTATCTTTGATATTTTTCTTAGACATTCGATGAAGTTATGCTTGCATTCAAACATAAAAATCTGAGGGCAAGAATACTGAAAAGGCAAAATGGAGAAGAGCAATCAAGATAATTCGAAGGAGTGAACACATATTCGGTGAGAGTTTCCATTAATTTGTTTAGTTTATTATGTTTGCTTATTCGTTCTTTGTTGTTTGATTTAGATTAATTTTGATTAGATAAAGATTGACATCGTTTATTCTAGTTGCAGATTATCTTATTCGCAGATCTTTAATCTATATTACATATAGTAATGCAATATCATCCATTTAATAACTCCACCATTAATAAGTAGTTAAGTCATTTTTGTAAATGAAGGGTATAGTTATTAATGTGAATAAATAATAAAATGGATGAATATTATTACAATGAATGCCTGTGTATACATAATATCAATGATAATTAACACAAGAAGACGTACCTATATTTGGTCCAAGTATTACATAATGGTATTATTAGAAGCACCAAAGAAATAATCAATGAGAGTTTATTAAAATCAACCAAGAATTGCCAAAATTCAAGGGATTCCTCCCCCAAACTTAACTTCATATTGCAAAGGCATGAGAGCATTAAGATAATCCAAAGAATGAATAAATATAGTGATATATTTAAGAATACCTCGAGCTTTGTTTAATGAAAAATCAACAAATTCAATGTATTCCCCCCAACTTAATTTCACATTATAAAATCATGAGGGTATTAGGATTATCCACGTAATTAATAACACCTTGATCCTTATTTAATGAATGATCATCCATTTGTAGCAATTTTTCTATGATAATTAATACATTCAAACCCTTCTAGTTCTTCTTAATCATAAAATTAATTATTGGACCTAGATCAATAAGTGTGTGAGGAATACATAGTTTTACCATAGGCCTCCAAAGATCTAAATGTTTGAGTATAAAAATATTTATAAATAAATTTTGTAGGATTCATTATGTATCTCACACAACTCTTGAATCAATAAGGCATATAGTTCACCATTTCTTATTTCATGATTAATTTCAACACACATATTTATCATTTCAATGATAAAAGTAGAATCACATTGAATTATTGCCTTATGTAGGTGAATTAATTCTAAAAGTTATCATTCATTAAGGAGATAAGAAGAACTAAGTTGATTATCTTTTAATGGATCATTTTGTTCTTCAAATTCAATTAAACGAAAATCACATCCTTTAGTTGTGTGAATAGACTGCAATTGTGATTTACCAATTTCATGCATATTAATGAAATTTAAAGGGATCAATGAAACCTCATTATTATATGCAGATTGAATCACCTTATTAGATAATAGTAATTTATTAGGAATTACAATTTCCCTTGGTGGATATGTTGGGGTGGATCATGGGTGGGATAATGACAATGGTAAAAGTTCTGTGGTATCTAGATTAGATGGTGAAGATGGTAATATAAGACGGATATGGTGGAGATGGTACTATATGGGATGGGTGTGGTTGTTGTGAGCATTCATTATGCCATTCTCGGTAGTATGGTGATTGTTTTCATTCACCACACATACTAGATAGGGAAGCATTTTGTGAAGAAACATATTGCCTTCTTGATTCAATAGAATTATAAGATATTTTAAAATTATTTAGCATACCATGATCTACCTGATTTGATGTGTGCAATTGTTCTTGTGTTACAAAAAAGACATTCTCACTTTCACTTTTATTTTGTTGAGGCTCACACATATCTTGGATCCCCTTCACTACGTTATCTTGAACAACTTGGCATGTGCATTTATCTTCTCCCTTGCAACAATCAGAATAACAAATGGTCAAATTATCATTTTCAAAATTCCATTGTCCTAAAAATTCATCCATTTGTTCTTGCTCAACTATGGAAATAACATTTGTAGATTTTTGTGACAATGGTATTGGAAGATCAAGATTATATAAGTTGCATTCGTTAGGTGGAGGGGGTATAAAAACATCACTTTGTGTCAGCGTGATTCCCCCACCAATTTGTTCTTTTGTTTTTAAATTTGAAAGTAGAGGTTTGGGGGTGTGAGCCCCCAACGGGGTCAAGGGGCAACATTTTTCCTTGAAAAGTGATGTATTTGAATTGCCTTGAAAATGCAACATTTTTATTGTTTTATGTTGTTTCTTCAAAATTGCTTCTTTCTATCAATTTACTCACAACAACTGGTGTGAATATATAAATGGTTTTAATTTCTAAAATCTACCTACAAATTCTGACAATGCATCTATATGATTTAAACAATGCATATTAGGACTAATCCCCTAGAAAGGCTAGAAGTTTCATGGGATTTCATCCTAATGCATTGGCCCTAACTTAACTCACTGGGTTTTCTGGCCTTTAACACCTCTCCTTGGCAACTACGCCAAAATGATAGGCCAAAACCGGGGTAAAGAACAAGAAAGATTTCAACTTGCTCTAAGTGTCAATCCATGGATTGTAAATTTGTGAGAGGTGTTGTGGAAGTATACCTAAGGGAGGAAAGTAGAAAATTAAGTGGGGATGAATGCAACTAGAACACACAAAAAATTCCTAAATAAAAATTTGGTTGAACTTTTATATTTTGCCTTTCTGACTGGAACTCGCTAGGAACTATGATAGGAATTGTTATAAAAACAACAATAATTTGTGATAGCAACAACAAAAATCTGTGACAGTAACAACAACAATCTATGACAGTAACAATAGTAATTTACAACAAAAATTAAAACACACTTTAAGCTATTCCATACCAAATTAATAATATACTGAAATCTAACTTTAATAGAATATTACATTCAAAACTTAAATCACAAAGTTTTCTATCAAACTGAACTATAAAAAAGATGTTGGAATTTAAATCACACAACTATTAAAGTTTGAAAGCTATTGAAATTAAATCAAATGAAAAATAAATAACACACACAAATATTAACAATAAAAATAAATAAATGTCGTCGTACTTCACCAGGGAGTGGGCCCTTGCTCTGTGGTTCGCAGGTGAGATGGGATGAGAACTTTTCTACGTTGATTAGAAGAATCATTTTATTTTTATCATAAATGATATAATAATCGCATACAATATCCCCCTTACAACATGCTAATTCACCCCCCTTTATAGCTATTACATTGCCTTATAAGGCGTGAAACGAATTACAAGTTGTTTTACTATTCAGGCCCTTCCACTTAGTTCCGCGCATAGATTTGTTGCATTATTTTTGTAATATTATGCATATGCTTTTCCACACCACCATTTTTTTTTCCAACCTATTTTGTTGCATTTACTCCTATTCTCTTGTCATCTTTTATGGCACTATTTATGGCATGTGGATTGGAATTAAACCAACCATAGAAATAGGAGTTTGTTGTGCCATAAAAATAGGATTTTGTTGTGCCATAAAAATATCTATTTGTTTTGCTTCCGTTCATCATAATTTTATTATTTACAACATCAAATAATATATGTTATTTTGTGCCATATGAGTAGCACAATAAATAATTATTTAAAATAAAATTAATTGTTGAAATCATTTTTTGTTGTGTAGTGACAGGAGGTTCCTGTGACGAACGCGAGAGGAAGTTTGTATGCTAATGACAGGAAAATTGTATGCTGCAAATATATTTTCCAAGGATTGAAATCATAATGCTTATTATTAAATACAATCAATAATTAATTTCCATATTTTATCCAAAACTATATTAAATACCGCTTATATATATTTAATCATATGCAACATAAAATGGTATGATATGGAACAAAAATGGAATGTGGGAATGGGTATGAAGGCATATGAAATAGGATAAAATGTGTCATAAAATGGGACATAATTGGCTCTCATCATTCCCCCCAACTTAACATATTGCACGTCCTCCTGAAATCATTATTTCTGAGAAGGTAGCCTTAGGATTGTCACTTTGAATTTCCTCTTCACCCCTTTACTATTATAGCTCATTTACGATCATAGTTACTTTCAATTTTTCTATAGCTCTTTTGTATATTAATTAGCATGGCTTTGTTTTTGTTTGCCAACTTTCATTTCATTTTTTTAACATTCATACCTCTTTTTATTTTTACTCTTTTTTATCATTTTTTCCTCTCATTTTTCTTTGACATTTTTCTCATAGCATTATGTATTGGAAATACTATATATAAGAGGTATCATAAGAAAAAAAAAACTATCTCCATATTTATGAGTTATGTAAAATGGGTGACATAGTAAGCAATATGAATGATTATGAAGGGTGAAAATAATGGATACAATGATAGGATAATGGATACTATGGTGAGGTAATTAAGGTGAAAGAAAATAATGGGAAAAATGATAGGGAATAAGGATGAGGAACCTCCCCCCAACTTAAAGGGTTGACCATCCTTGGGCAACAAGGAGAGGATGGGTAGGAATGTTGCGTGATATGATTAATACAATAAGAAATATTAATAAAGTTAAAAGATAAAATAATGAAAAATAAAATTGATTGTTTTACCAACTTGCATGTCCATTAATGCTAAGATCCGGTAGCCAATGCAACTCTGCAACTCTGAATCCCCAATAAGTAGTATTGCACATGAAAGGGCACCTTCACAATGAAGCACTATGGAGTATATTGATGGTAGTTGAATCTATCTTCACATTTGCTAACACCTCAACTAAATGTGTAACTTTGTGCTACAAGTGATCAAAGTTATGTTGACCATGACAAATGAGAGCACATCTACACAAGTGAGCAACATGAGGTGCTTGAGGCACTCAGACAACCATTGAAGCAATAGAGTATACCTACAAATTGATTAGCCCATAAAAGAACATAAATTATTGCATTTTTTGTTTTTTGTTTTGTTTTTATTTCATTTTTTATTCAATTTTGATAACGACAAGTGACCATTGGCAAGCTAGTTTTCAATCACTTACCTCTTAGTGCCGTTGTGAGAACAATTTTCACCATTAAGAATTTTATTCAACGACAATTCGCTAGAAACTGGTTTTCAAATTATAATTGTCTAATAATGCCCGAAGGTTTTCATTGTTAGAATTTATTGCTTTTTTTCTTTCTTTTTTTTCATTTTTCCATTTTTTTAAAAAAAAATTTAATTTTTTCAAATTTTTATTTTTTCTAGATAACCTGCGTGTAATGACCAAAGATAAGGAACCCCTTATATGGATATTGAAGTGACACCATAAAAAACCTAAGTTCCTTTTATGAACCTACAAAAAGTCACTGCCGAAACTAGGTTGTATGTAAAACTTGAAATGATGACCAACAAGAAAGATACCTCCATCAAGATTGACTGTGCATAGTTCATAGCAAAATTTCTACAAACAATATTCATCCATTTATCCCATGCCACCATATCTAAAATATGACTGTAGAAATTTTGAATTCATGCCCAATTACTTGGTGGAAAGAATTACTTACAATAGAAGCAATCATTCAAAGACAAGGCTATGTAGTGAAAGAACAATGGTAGTCTCTCAACTTATCCAATATTTCCATATATCTATAGATAGGTGGATGAGTCAATCCTTATGATGAAGTATTATGATCTACAATATGCTCAAGCTGTGTGTGCCTACCTTCAAGTGGTCTTTGGATTTGTGTCTTGTGAAGAATTGGCCAAGAATATAGTATCTTGTTTCTCATACACCAAGTTGCATACTTTCCTCCACATGATCTGGAATCAAATTTGATATCAAAGAGAGCTTGTGTCCATGAATGTTGAACACCTCACCCAAAACTCCTCTTGTGATCTCCAATAGTGAAGCACAAAGGAAACTTAAGGTGTTCCATGTAGCTATCAATGCCAACAAAGCGTGTTATTCAATGCTCATGTAGAGAAGCAACATCAACTAGTATTGGTGCAAAAGTGTTGGGTAACCACGACAACTTGTAACCATACTTTAATGACCAATAATATCAAGTATAGTAATGCAATATCATCCATTTAATAACTCCACCATTAATAAGTAGTTAAGTCATTTTTGTAAATGAAGGGTAGAGTTATTAATGTGAATAAATAATAAAATGGATGAATATTATTACAATGAATGCTTGTGTAGATATAATATCAATGCTAATTAACACAAGAATGTGTACCTTTATTTGGTCCAAGCATTATATAATGGTATTATTAGAAGTGCCAAAGAAATAATCAATGAGGGTTTATTAGAAATCAACCAAGAATCATTAAAATTACATTGATTCCCCCCAACTTAACTTCATATTGCAAATGCACGAGAGCATTAAGATAATCCAAAGAATGAATAAATATAGTGATATATTTAAGAATACCTCAAGCTTTTTTTAATGAAAAATTAACCAAATATTTCCAAATTGAATGGATTCCCCCCCCCCCTCCAACATAATTTCACATTATAAAATCATGAGCATATTAGGATTATCCAAAGAATTAATAATACCTTGATCCTTATTTAATGAATTATCATCCATTTGTAGCAATTTTGCTATGGTCATTAATACATTCAAACCCTTCTAGTTCTTCTTAATCATAAAATTAATTATTAGACCTAGATCAATAAGTGTGTGAGGAATACATAGTTGTACCATAGGCCTCCAAAGATCTAGATGTTTGAATATAAAAATATTTATAAATAGATTTTGCAGGATGTCATTATGTGTCTCACACAACTCTTGAATTAATAAGGCATATAGTTCAGCATTGCTTATTGCATGATTAATTTCAACACACATATTTATCATTTCAATGATAAAATTAGAATCACATTGAATTGTTGCCTTATGTGTGTGAATTAATTCTAAAAGTTGTGATTGATTAAGTAGATAAGAAGAAGTAAGTTGATTATCTTTTAGTGGATCATTTTGTTCTTCAAATTCAGTTAAACCTAAAATCACATCCTTTAGTTGTGTGAATAGATTGCAATTGTGATTTACCAATTTCATGTATTTTAATGAAATGTAAAGGGATCAATGAAACCTCATTATTATATGTAGATTGAACCACCTTATTAGGAATTGCAATTTCCCTTGGTGGATATGTTGGGGTGGATGGTGGGTGGGATAATGACAATGGTAAAATTTGTGTGGTGTCTAGAGTAGATGGTGAAGATGGTAATATAAGACGAAAATGGTGGAGATGGTACTATATGGGATGGGTATGGTTGTTGTGAGCATTCATTATGTCATTCTTGATAGTATGGTGATTGTTGCTATTCACCACACATACTAGATATGGAATCATTTTGTGAAGAAATATATTGCCTTCTTGATTCAATAGAATTATAAGATATTTTAGAATTATTTAGCATACCATGATCTACCTGATTTGATGTGCGCAGTTGTTCTTGTGTTACAAAATAGACATTCTCACTTTCACCTTTGTTTTGTTGAGGCTCACACATATCTTGGATCTCTTTCACCATGTCCTCTTGAACAACTTGGCATGTGCATTTATTTTCTCCCTTGCAAAAACCAGACTAACAAATGGTCAAATGATCATTTTCAAAATTCCATTGTCCTAAAAATTCATCCATTATTTTCTCTTGCTCAACTATGGAAATAACATTTGTAGATGTTTGTGATAATGGTATTGGAAGATCAATATTATATAAGTTGCATTCGTTAGGTAGAGGGGGTATAAAACATCACTTTGTGTCAGTACGATTCCCCCACCAATTTCTTCTTTTGTTTTTAAATTTGAATGCAAGGGTCTGGGGGCGCCAACCCCCAACGAGGTCAAGGGGCAACATTTTTCCTTGAAAAGTGATGTGTTTTAATTGCCTTAAAAATGCAATTTTTTTATTGTTTTATGTTGTTTATTCCAAATTGCTTCTTTCTATCAATTTACTCACAACAACTAGTGTGAATATATAAATGGTTTTAATTTCTAAAATCTACCTACAAATTCTAACAATGCATCTATATGATTTAAACACAAATTAGGACTAATCACTTGGAAAGGCTAGAAGTTGCATGAGCTTTCATCCTAACGCATTGGTCCTAACTTAACTCACTCGATTTTTCGGCCTTTAACACCTCTCCCCAACAACAACACCAAAATGATAGGCCAAAACTAGGGTAAAGAACAAGAAAGATTTCAGCTTGCTCTAAATGTCAATTCGGAGATCGTAAACTTGTGAGAGGTGTTGTAGAAGTATACCTAAGGGAGGAAAGCAACAAATTAAGTGGGGACGAATGCAACTAGAACACACATAAATTTCCTAAATGAAAATCTAGTTTAACTTTTCTATTATGCCTTTCTGATAGGAACTCACCAGGAACTATGATTGGAACTGTTATAAAAACAACAACAATTTGTGATAGTAACAACAACAATCTGTGACAGTAACAACAACAATTTGTGACAGTAACAACAATAATTTACAACATAAAGTAAAACACACTTTAAGCTATTCCACACCAAATCAATAATACTAAAATCACACTTTAATGAAATATTACATTCAAAACTTAAATCACGAAATCTTCTATCAAACTGAACTGTAATAAAGATGTTGGAATTTAAATTGCACAACTATTAAAGTTTGAAAGCTATTGAAATTAAATCAAAGGGAAAATAAATAACACACACAAATATTAACAGTAAAAATAAATAAATGTCATTGTGCTTCATCAGGGAGTGGGCCCTTGCTCTATGGTTTGCAGGTGAGATGGGACAAGAGCTTTTCTATGTTGTTTTGATCAAAAGAATCATTTT
This sequence comes from Sequoiadendron giganteum, assembly GCA_007115665.2. Classification (NCBI taxonomy): domain Eukaryota; kingdom Viridiplantae; phylum Streptophyta; class Pinopsida; order Cupressales; family Cupressaceae; genus Sequoiadendron; species Sequoiadendron giganteum. The sequence goes on from CM021102.1 coordinate 737,174,582, forward strand.
ATTTTAATTAGAAATGATACAATAATCTTCATACAATATCCCCCTTACAACATGCTAATTCACCCCCCTTTATAGCTATTACATTGCCTTATAAGGCGTGAAACAAATTACAAGTTGTTTTACTATTCAAGCCCTTCCTCTTATTTCTATGTGTAGATTTGTTGCATTATTTTTGTAATATTATGCATATGCTTTTCCACACCACCAATTTTATTTTTTTTCTGACCTATTTTGTTGCATTATCTCCTATTCTCTTGTCATCTTTTATGGCACTATTTATGGCTTGTGGATTGGAATAAAATTGGCCATAAAAATAGGAGTTTGTTGTGCCATAAAAATAGGATTTTGTTGTACCATAAAAATAGCTTCTTCTTTTTTGCCTCTGTTCATCATAATTTTATTAGTTACAACATCAAATAATATATGCTATTTCATCCCATATGAGTAGCACAATAAATAATTATTTAAAATAAAATTAATTATTGAAATTATTTTATGTTGTGTAAGTGATAGGAGGTTCTTGTGATGAATGTGGCAGGAAGTCTGTATGTTGATGATAGGATGTTTATTTGTTGATGACAAGAAGTATGTATGTTGATGATAGGAAATCTACATGTTGGAAGATATATTTTCCAAAGATTGAAATCATAATGCTTATTAGTAAATACAATCAATAATTAATTTCCATATTTTATCCAAAATTTTATTAAATATCATTATATATTTAATCATATGCAACATAAAATGGTAAAATGGTATGATATGGAATGAAAATAGAATGTGGGAATGGGTATGAAGGCGTATGAAATAGGCTAAAATTATTCATAAAATGAGACATAATTGGCTCTCATCACTACTCATGAACCCCACACCTATCAAATGTGTTCTTCCAACTTCATCCAATATGGTTTCCTCTAAGAACCTGTCACTCCTTCCATGTCATATTCTCCTCAAAATGGACTTGCATCTTATTTTCAAAACAACAAGTATCTCGTTAGAAAAAAAGATTTTTAAAAAAATGCATTAACAAGGCAAAGGGTTAGGCTTGCATGAGCAAGGCATATTAGAACCCATACCTATCAAAATCCAAGAAAATCCTAGTTATCATGGCCTTGGCCTTTGATATAAGTCTCTAGCTGGTGGTACTCCTTCCATCCACCCTAAATCCAAACATTCATATTCTTCATCCTCCAAATCTAGTTTGGTCCTTATATTCCAAATCCCAAGCCTTCATCCATATCATCTATCTTGGGCCCTTATGTTCCAAATCCCAAGCCTTCATCCCTTTCATCCATCTTGGGCCCTTATGTCCTAAAACCAAGTCCTTCATCGCTTCCACCCATCTTGGGTTTGTACATTCCACCACCTAGCATTCATATTTTAAAACCCCATTATCCTCTTTATCCATCACCTCATATCCCTAATCAAGATCACAAAATTCACACATTCTTAAAATCCTTCCAACTTCCTACCTACATCATCCCATTCACAATACCTTCATATCATTCCTCTCCATCCACCAATCCCATTGCTCTTGGAAGCAATTTGGATGCCAAATCTCAAATGCGTAAAGGCAAAGATCTACAAAAAACAAAGGATCAATAAGTCCCATCAAAAAGGAATGCAAAAACAAAGAAAAATATGATCCAAAATAAAAAATTTAAATCCCAAAGGCCACAAAGGCCCATGAAGCAAAAATAATGTCAAAAACCACATGGATTCTAAAAATAATCATGGAATCAATGCATCCCAAAAAAAAATCAAAATTGGCATCCAAACTTGCTTATCCAAAAGCTTCATCCAATCCTAAGTCCTTCACCCCATCTAATAATCCTTTCTCACCTCCATCCATTTTGGGTCCTTATATCCTAAAATTTACATCCACTCCTCCATCTAATTCTCAAAATACAAATTCCACTTCTCTTCCACAACTCCACCACCCTTCAAGGTGTGTGGCATTGTTGATCTTTCCAAAATTTCCATCTACTCATCCATAAGTCTTCCATCAATCGATCTATTATCCAACATCCATTTTATATCTTTCAATCCCTCTCATCCAATCCTTTTCATAAATCCACATCCATCCACCATCTTCTCATCCATTTTATCCCCCTTACTATCATTCTACCAATGTCTATGAGCATACCTCCAACTATCCATGGTCTTATAGAGCACATGTACAAGGGATACCATCCATGGAACTAGATTCTTGAGTCCTTCCTCCATCTCCCTATCATGCATCCACTATCTTCCAAATCCACTTATCCATATCCTTATCCTTTTCCATCTAGCCTATTCCCAAAAGAATTAAAAAAAATCAAAAAACAAAAACAAAAATAAAAAAGTATAGCAAAATCATTCGTTCAATGGTGAAAACCACTTCTTGTAGTGCCTTGGATAAGTATTGTAGTGTAGAAAATTGTACCCCTTTCTAGGAGAAAGTACAATTTCACACTTAATTTGGACCTATTTTATTGACCTTTCATTTATGCATTTTTAAATCTCATTTTTGGGCCCCTAATATCCTTTATTATTCATCCCAAGGCCTATTTTATTTATTTCCCAACACCATAACCCGCATTGAATAAATGCTATTGATTAAATTAATGCCTCGACATTTATGGAGTCCTAAAGTTTTAGGTCAAGACCCATTCGCCCATGGGAAAATGGGTCCTCATTAAGTGCCTTAAACTCAACTTTAAACATGTTTTTGGCAGCATTTGAAGGTCTCAAATTCAAATTTCAAGTGTCAGCTTTCAAGATCTGATAATTGGAAAATTAGAGAGGAGGCCTATAAAACTAAGTCTTTTAATGATTTTATACTAGAAAGGAAGAGAAACTCACATGAGATCACAAGTATTCACATTCAAGAGCAAGGAGAATTTAATCGACCATTCAAAAGTGAAGTCTTGGAGCAACATTTTAGTTATTTTTTTAGGTCTTCAATCTCATTTTGATATCAAGATCAAGCATTAACAAAGATTGATGATAGATGCCTATGAAGGATCGTGATGGATTCTAGGTTTTGGGAGATGCACTATGACATTCAACCAAGCCTAATGACTTGTTTCCTAAGTGGTTCCATCTTCTATTATTATCTTAATTTCTTCCTAAAGGAAGGTATATTCAATTTTGTGACTTATTAGAGTGATTTGGATCTCCCAAATTAGGACTTCATCATTGTTCATATTCATTTTAGGGATCTTGTTCTAACACACTTGAATAGGGTTCCTTTGCATTTTAAGTTTCCTTAATCTTAGACACATTGAGGTTAGGTATTGCACACACATTTTATGTGTTTGATCTATATTTGTCGTCAAGGTTTAATTACTAAACTTGGGGTTTGATCGAGGCAAACCCTTATCCACCAACAAACAACAATCTTGTTTTGTATAAATTTGACAGATCTAGATCTGGGAGTGAAGGATCAGAGTTACAGGGAAGAAGTGTAGGTTTTAGACTTAAATCTTAGATCCAAAATTAGGACCCATTCACCCTTGGGCAAATGAGTCCCTATTAAACTTGTAGAAACAACATTTTGTGACAGGTGCACAACATTTATAACTTCCAGATTTTCCAAAAACTTTGTTGGTTCCTTCAGTTTTATGCTCAATCTACTAAATCCAACTGATAGATTACATTTTGGAGTTGATTTTCTATTTTAATATTTCTCCCCAAAGTGTTGTTTGACCTAGACCCCTGTCCTGATATAAAAAGGAAATTTGAAGATTCCTTCATAGAATTGATTCTCCTAAGGGTAGTTAGTCAATTCTTTGTGGGGATCTCATTTCCTAATGAAATTAGAGAAGTAGGACCCCTTTTCCCTCTTTGGATCTGCTTTTCCATTTTGGGAAACCCTAGCACCCTATTTTTATGTTTCATTTTGGTGAACCCGACCTTGTACAACAAAATTTTGAAAATTGGAATCCTTTTAACCCTAGATCTGATTTTTGCACTAATTTGAATTAGGTTTGCATTAGTTGCATTACATTTAGGGTTCTTTAATCTTGCATTAGTGAAAATTGCATTTAGAGTTAAATTTTCATGTTTGCATCACTTAAAATCAGAAAAAATCAAAAAAATTACATTAGATCTACATTTATTTTGCATAGTACTTACGTTAAGATCAACATTCAATCATTTAAATTCATATTTCATATTAAAAATAGTCACATAGTTCATCACTTGACTTTAGTTTTTACTTAACGAAAATCAGGTTTTGTGAGGACCAAAAACCCCTTAAATACTTGTTTTGAGGGGACCATAAACCCCAAACAACACAAAGCCAACTACAGAAAGATAGGACACAAACAATCAATAGCCCAACATCAATAGTCTACCACAAGATACACACAGAAAAATGAACTGTAGAGAAACAACTTTGAAGGGGCCAAAAACCATTCAACAGCCAAGAAATCGTAAGGGCCTACAACACAATTTTTTTAGAGAAACTTCTTGAGTTAGCTAGGCCCTGAACACAAACTATAGCAAATGAACCATGAAAATCCAAGGGCATCCAAAGCACCCTTCAAGAACATAATCAACTTTTTTATAACAACACCCCTCAAATCCACTAATAGTAGCCTCCCAACAACACCATCCCCCCTGGGATGCCAACCCAACCTCCACCTCAAGAGGAGGGGGCTCACTTCCAAAAGAGAGGGTGAAGTGAGACCCAAAACCCCTAAAAACACCACACTCCTCCTTACCCAATCAACAACTCAATAAGAGCCAATATAAAGGAGAAGAATTGTCAAGCAACAATACAACTTCCAACTCCACCTCAATAGAAGAAGGATTCACCTCGAAAGGAACAGTCTCCCCCTCAATAAAAGACTCAATCCATAGATCCCAGCTGAAAGTGAAGTCAAAAGGGATGGAAAACACCACACCCCAAGGCATCCCAAGCATTAGGTATAGGATGAAGTAAGCAGGGAACTCATCAAACAAAGCACATAGTTGGGGTCCAAGATAACACCAAAATCATAATCCAACTGGTCATAAATAAGCCATAATCTGCACCCCAAAGAAATAAAATGGGCAGAGATCCAAGCCCATGGATATCATAAGAAAACTAGGCCCAAATGGAACAAGGGAGCCCCAATAAGAAGGAAACTGAGAGACGACCCAACCATAAATCCCCCAAGCTACCCCAACACGTTGGTTGGAGCCAAAGACATTCCAAAACTCTACAATGCCAACCCAAGGGAAACACCACCAGTCCACAAAAGAAAAACCCAGAGAATCCACAACACATCAAAGGAAAGAGATACCACCCCAACACCACCAAGAGGATGCCAAAAAAAGGCCAAGGGAAACCCATAAGGAACCAAATAGAAGATAAGCCAACATATAAATCCCCCAATCCATCCCATTATCCTGAATAGGACCAAAAATAGGCTAGTCCTCCACCCAATCCACCTCACGGGAAGAACCCCCACAACCACACACTACCAACGTCCACCAAGCAACATCAAGGAGGCAATAAGCCCCACACCACACCCCCATAATAGGAAAGTTAGGAGGAGAAAGAAAACAAGGGACTAGAACCCTCCAAAAAAGGACAATAGAGCCAATAGCTCCAAACCACACAAGGCATCCCACACAAGCACAGAGAGAAGTCCAACACCAAGTATGAGCATCCTCCAACCACCACAAGCCAGGAATCAACCAACAAACAACAGGGTGTTATGTCTCAAAAACACAGGTTTGAACCACGAGAGGTTGCCAAGCTCTCACAACGTTTTTGGCTAACGTACAAGGCCAAATAGTGAATTTGAACCTTCTACTCTTTAGGCTTTGCTAAAACTAGGTGGGTAAACCTATATAAATGAGGCAGAATTAAACTATATATTACCTGCTTAAGTAATCTATCCACAATGGCAATTGGAAGTGGAGAGATAAAATCTTAATAACTACTCCTACTACATAAAATGAAAGTGTTTATATATGTGTTTTTTTTTATATCTTTTGGGATGTGATAGATCAGTGCCTTCTATCCACATGGGCAATGGAGTCAAAAATAAAGAATAATATGTGTTTCCCTTTCTGACTTAACTCTAGTTGCTAAGCACTTTGAAAATGAGATTCTATGACTGGCATAAAACTTCACTAAATTTATGACTTGCATAAATTGTGCCAGAATATTTCCTTACCAGGTTCTTCTTTAATTATCCAAAAGAAATCCTTAAATCACTGTGACTTATTCAAAATAATTTAAATCTGACTTGTGGACACCAATTAATTAAATCACACAAAATGAGAATACATTTTGACACATCAAAAATATACTTGATATACTAATTTAAATGATTAAAAGATCTCAAGTTGGAGACGACCAGATAAAAATATGAATCATTACATCACAACAAATGAACACCAAGAAAGGACTTCACCAGTTAAAAACATTATCTCCATTGTTGTGCTTCAAGAAAGTCTATACATTATGTGCATCCCCTATTTTATTTTCTCCTATCTTCTAACTCCTAAAACTGTTTTTCCTGATTTTTCTATACATATAGACAATACATATTTTAGGGTTATGACCCTTCAGTTGTTTCAGTGCACCTTTTGGCATTCTTTGGTGAAAATAAAATATTTAATTAGTTGCCTTTTTGGAAAATTCAATATTTTAACCATAATCTGTATTTTGTTTTGTTCACATGCTCATGTTTTTACTCCCTCCTAACATCTTAGCACTTTGCCCGCTCTTTAATATTTCATTTCTCCATATTACTATGAAGCTTCTTTTGTCCTTACCGCAACCACCGCGGTCACCATTCTGACCCTCTACGGTATGGCGGTATCTCCCCAACATTGCTCTCTAGTGCCCCACCATGCACTATAATTTGGCTTCCCACGGTATAGTGGTGACCAACCTTGACCGTCACCTCCACCACTCTACTGCAGTCTCCTCATCGTTCTTCTCCTCCTGTTCATACTGCTCTACAACGGGCTAACATTTCTCTCCATGCAATATGGCGATTTCCACATGCTCTGTTCTTTCTATCGCCCTACCGTAGTCTGCCTTTTGCCTCCCCATGGTATCGCGGTGGCTTACATTGACTTTCATCTTCACCATCTACCACCCTACCGCAAGCTCCTTGTTGACCCTCCGTGATATGGCAGTTATCCTCATGTACACCATGCAATCGCAGGCTCTGCTCCAACTCCTTGCGGTGCGGCGGTAAGGGTGTAATATGGTTGCCCTTAACCACTATACCATGAGCTACTTTGTGAGAGGCCACAATAAAGCAATAAAGAGTGAAAGCTATGAAAGGTGAACAACATGGCAGTGGTATACCAGTTAAGAGCCTTTTTAGCATTATAGATGGGGGTAAAATTATTTTTCATGAAAAAGATAGAAAAATATTTCGGTTCAAATGGAAAAAACCCTTAGAATCCATTATGAAAATTATGGTTCTAACAACAACTCCTGTTGGGGATAAGTGATTTGCTAATCACTGCAAGAAACCAGAATATCACTGGGAGAGTAGACCAAGACACCAAAGGATATGAAAAAATGAAGACGATCGAAAATGGAGGAAGTGGAAAAATGAAGGAGATGGAAAATGGAAGATGACTCTACACTATTGCACATGGAAAGAAAACATTGTTTTCAATGAGGGAATTATGGGATTGTCCATGTACTGGAAAGTCCCAGCCCCTTTTAAATTCCTAAACTACTGTGCATGGAAAAAGAATGTTTAAAGAGGTTTATTAAGAATTGTCCATGCACTGGCAATCCTTAATCTTCTTCATCTGCTATGGTCTAAAATTCAAACCATAAATGATGGCCCAAGGCCACCCAAAAGAAGGACCTATACTTTCCTCTGTCATAAACTTTATTTTGTTTTGAGTTCATCAGGTTCCTCTTGAAAATGTTCATTCCATCTGCCCTGCTACATGTATTGTCATTGAAAACTTTCAGAATATCATTGTGTTCAACCTGACTCATGTTCCTTTCACCACTCTGCAGTTCATAATTTCTATTATCATATGATAAATCTTTGTCACCTTCATCATACAAAGTGTATCTACATTCAATGGAACATTCATTATCTTGCTCATTATTATGTATTGCTAAATGATCTTGCAGTTGTATTGGGACTTGAAAATATGAATGCTTCTCTTGGGAGTCTAAAAATTCTTTCTCATCCACATCTTCTGAGACAATCAAATCAGAAATACTTTCCATCTCTTCCCTACCACCAGTTGGTAGTGACACATATTTTTGATCCATACAGTCATCCTTATACATATTTGAACCAATCAATGTTGAACACTCATCATCAATGATATGCAAACCAATATCTTTCTCTTGTATACAAAAAATTTTCAAGTCACATACCTCTTCTTGGACAGATAAGGATTCTTTATCATCTTCAAAGGTGTCTTCATCACTTTGAGAAATGCACATGGAGTCATATGAATTATTGCAAATAGTACTCTCACCATCAAAGAAAATATAGGTTGGACCCAAAACTTTAGAATCATCCTTGTATGCACATTTCTTGTATTAAAGAGTTAACAAATCTGAAACCTGCTCACTACTGAGTGAACATGTTTCTTCCAAATCTTCTACTATTTCTCCCACTTCTTGATCTCCATAAGAGCTACAAGAATCACCCTATTGTAGATCATAATCCACAGGTTCATCTTCACAATCTAAGTATTCAATAGATCCCTCATAATATGCATTGTCACAATCTGTTATGCAGGAGAGACTCTCTATATCTTCATTATTGGAAGGCATGATATCCTCTTCTATTTCATCTTCTAATGCATTATTTTCAATGTTATGAGAGTGCATACATGGCTGCCTCTCCATATCATTTGAATCATTGTTGATGTATTCCCCAGATGGTGTGTCCCCAACAACATCATTAATGTTGCAATCATCTCCCAAGGTGGAAGATTGGTCCTTAGCACTTTTATCTTCATTTAAAACTAAAATATCATAATTGAATTCCCGACTTGCACATGTTTCCTCTTCTTCCTCAAATTCTTGATTCTGATATACATTTTGCTGCAGGTTTTAATTTACATTCCCATGGAGGAAGACATTGCTTTGCACATTCTAATGAGGGGCTTGGTATTCAGGATAAGCATTCATTTGTTTTGATGGTTATAGTGAATGAATGTTCTATTGTGCATAATATATATTACCTCCATTGCCAAAATTCCCAGTTTCATCATGTGGCACTTATGGTGTCCAAGGTCTGTTGGCATTTGTGTATTCATTCTCACTGTAGGATGGCCTATTTTGTGATGCATTTGGAACACATTTGACTCCCAATTGCAATAGTTGTTGGTTCAATTGTAGTATTTTTTGTTTTTAATGTAGTGTTTGTTGTTTCAATTCTTTCAACTCTCTTATCAACTGCTGCCTTCTTACTTCTTCTAACATCTTGACAAGAAAATTGGAAAAGTATCACTTGTTCCACAATGTCTATGCATTATCTATCAATTTTAAATAGAGTCGCCACCTACCTTTGCAAAAGTAGGAAAATAATTCCTTTGAAACCTTTTTTTATTTTCCCTAGCGGAATCTCCTCACTCCAAATGTGAAATTTATATTGACTCTTTAAATGGAAAGGCTGGAACCAAATTTTCTGACTTTTGTCCCCAGTAGAGTCGCAAAACTGTTATGTCTCAAAAATGAAAGTTTGAACCACTAGAGGTTGCCAAGATCTCACAACATTTTTGGCTAACATATAAGGCCAAATAGTGAATTTGAACCTTCTACTCTTTAGGCTTTGCTAAACCTGGTGGGTAAACCTATATAAATGAGGCAGACTTGAACTATATATTTCCTACTTAAGCAATCTATCCACAATGGAAATTGGAAGTGGAGAGATAAAATCTTAATAATTACTCCTACTACATAAAATGAAAGTGTTTATATATGTGTTTTTTTTTAATATCTTCTGGGCTATGACAGATCGGTGCCTTCTATCCACATGGGCAATGGAGTCAAAAATCAAGAATAATATGTGTTTCCCTTTCTGACTTAACTCTAGTTGCTAAGCACTTTGAAAATGAGATTCTATGACTGGCATAAAACTTCACTAAATTTATGACTTGCATAAATTGTGCCAGAATATTTCCTTACCAGGTTCTTCTTTAATTATCCAAAAGAAATCCTTAAATCACTGTGACTTATTCAAAATAATTTAAATCTGACTTGCAGACACCAATTAATTAAATCACTCAAAATGAGAATACATTTTGACACATCATAAATATACTTGATATATTGATTTAAATGATTTAAAGATCTCAAGTTGGAGAGAACCAAATAAAAATATGAATCATTACATCACAACAACTAAACACCAAGAAAGGACTTCACCAGTTAAAAACATTATCTCCATTGTTGTGCTTCAAGAAAGTCTATACATTATGTGCATCCCCTATTTTATTTTCTCCTATCTTCTAACTCCTAAAATCGTTTTTCCTGATTTTTCTGTACATATACAATACATATTTTAGGGTTATGACCCTTCATTTGTTCCAGTGCAAACTTTTGGCATTATTTGGTGAAAATAAAATATTTAATTAGTTGCCTTTTTGACAAATTCAACATTTTAACCATAATTTGCATTTTTTTTTGTTCACGTGCTCATGTTTTTACTCCGTCCTAACATCTTAGCACTTTTCCCACTCTTTAATATTTCATTTCTCTATATTACTACGAAGCTTCTTTTGTCCTTACTGTAACCACCATAGTAACCATTCGGACCCTCCACGGTATGGCGTATCTCCCCAACATTGCTCTCTACCGCCCCACTATGCACTACAATTTGGCTTCCCGTGGTATAGCGGTGACCAGCCTTGACTGTCACCTCCACCACTCTATCACAGCCTCTTTGTCGTTCTACTCCTCTCGTTCATACCGCTCTACCACGGGCTAACATTTCACTCCATGCAATATGGCGGTTTCCACATGCTCTGTTCTTTCTACTGTCCTACCACGATCTTCCTTTCACCTCCCCACGATACCACAGTGGCTTACATTGACTACCATCTTCACCGTCTATCACCCTATGCGGGTTCCTTATCGACCCTTTGTATTATGGCAGTTATCTTCATGTACACCGCGCAACCACGGGCTTTGCTCCAACTCCTTGCGGTGTGGCAGTAAGGGTGTAATATGACTACCCTTAACTGCTATACTGCAAGCTACTTTGTGAGAGGCTACGGTAAAGCGGTAAAGAGTGAAAGCTATGAAAGGTGAACAACATGGCAGTGGTATAGCGGTTAAGAGCCTTTTTAGCATTATGGATGGGGGTAAAATGATTTTTCATGAAAAAGATAGTGAAATACTTGGGTTCAAATGGAAAAAACCCTTAGAATCTATTATGAAAATTTTGGTTCTAACATAGGGGACGCGGTAGCCAAATGCCAAAGAGTCCACCCATGGAAATCCTTCCATAGGCCAAGAAACACCCAAACCCTAGAGAAATGGCAGACACCAGAAAGGTCCCCTCCACAAGCAACACAAGGGAAACAAAAAAGTCATTGTCTACCAAGAAAAGATGCCTAACCAACAGGCCTGCAGAGAGAAGAGAACAAGTCTCCAACCAAAACAAATGCCTCCTGGAAGGACCCTAAAGCACTCGCCAAACAACCATCCTCCACTACGGCCATAACAAAGAAAGCCACAGCAGCCACTGAACCATCTGGATCTACATCCAAATCCTCGCCATCTTCAGCGCCTTCCTTCGAAGAGTTCAAAAACCTCTCCCATAACTCTTCACGCCCGATCGCTTCCTACCATTGTGCTCCATAGCATCATTAAACTTGCATTTATAGACATTAATCTGGAAAATTTGTTACAGATCATAAACAAAAATCACAAATGATACACTTAGATTCTTAAAATTCAAATTTTAAAAACCCTAACCTGGGACCCATTCAACCAGGGGCGAATGAGTCCCTATACAGACCTTGTAGACAAGGTTTTGGGTGCTTTTTAGTTTCTATTTTACATTTTTGTTACCATTTTATGTTCTCAGAATTAAATTCCTGAAACAATTTGTTTATGCATTCAAATTATTAATCATTTAGTTAGATTTTGCAACATTGTGGAAAACATTTCTTGCATATTTAATCTAAAGTTAGTGTTATATTTCTATACTTTTCTTTCATTTTCAACATCATTGCATTATTAGATAGATTATTCTACATTTTGAAATCATTAGAAAACAAAAACAAAAACAAAAACCATCAAAAGAAACAAAAAAAATAAGAACACATTGACAAAACTCTTAGAGAAGCATAGTCATTTGATCATGTCAAATCTCTTTTTCCATGTTAACCTATCCTTCAATCCCTTTAATAGAGATAAATTTGACATGTTAGATGAAGCCCTTGAGGACTTCATCTCACAAGGTTCATCCACTAAGGCTTGTCATGACAAACCAAAAAAAAGAGATGTTAACATAATCACACCTCAACTTATCCTTTACCCACCCTCACATCAGCCTCAAGTTCAAAAAAAACCCATGCTCATCTTGGAACCACCTAAAAAGTAACCATTAAAACCAGGAGATATCTTGAAATTTATAAGAAAAATTGATAGTAACAATGTTTCACATCAACCGAGTTACAATACTATTGCTCATACATATAAAAAAGGAACAATAGGCAACAAAAAACCACTGTCATTTTATTACCATTGCCTCAACCTATCTTGCCTAGTGCTCCTTGCTTACCTTCGCATAATGGAAAGGAGTATGATCTTGTTGAGCAACTTAAGAATACTCCCACTATGATATCCTTATGGGATCTTATTCAAGCCTCACATAATTACCATAGTATGCTTCAAACAACCTTGTAGTAAGTTGTGGTTACTTCTAATTTACAAATCCAAATGATGTGGCATCCCTTGTTCAAGGAATGAATGTGGTTGATCTAGATATTGTTTTTCACCAAAGCGAGTTACCCTCTTTGGAAGTTCAAAAACAATATGAAGCTTTCATGATCATAGCCATTATTAATAGGAAAGGAATAAAGAGAACCCTTGTTGACAATGACTCAGTCCTTAATGTGTGTAGTGTGAACCTTTTGGATAAGATTGGAATTGATAAGAATAATATTAGACCCAACTCATTGTCCATTTGTGTATTTGATAAAATAGGAAAATAATTGCTTGGCATGATCATATTACCTATTACCGTTGGAAATTCCACATTGCAAACCACTATCCATGTTATGCCTCATGATATTTCATACAATCTTCTTTTAGCTAGACCATGGATTCATGAAATGCATGTAGTGTCGTCAACTCTCCATCATTTAATGAAGTATGTTTACAACAATAAATTTTACACAATCAAGGCCGACCCTGAACCTAAAAGTTGTTTGCACACTAAGAAAGATAAACAAATTCTTGTGAAAACATTGATACCAACTTAAAAAGTCAAAATCATGCAAGAACAAGAAAAAGAAAATCATATATTGAAGAAGCCTCGAAGTTTTTGGAAGATGATTGGGGTTCCTTATATTTCACACCAACATTCATGGGAGAATATAAGATGACAATAAAATAACCTAAAAATGGAAAATAATCGATGGTAATGTCAACACAAAACTCAGAAGAACTCTCAAAAGCATCTACTTCATCCACTTTAGAAGAAGAAACAATCTATACAACAAATTTTGATGAAGTGAACTATGAACAACCACCGAATCCAAAAGAAATAGAAATTTTTTAGGGAAGAGCTTATGAGATCTTGAAACAACTTGGTTATAGTGGAAAAGGATGTGGTAGAAAAGAACAAGGAATTTGTATTCCTATAGAGCCTAACACACAAGAAAAAAAAAGTGGTCTTGGATATTGTCCTTCTAAAGCAACGAAAATATCTTCACTCAACATCAACACCATCATGTGTAGTTCCTCTGAGATAAATCTCACTTTGAAGCATCCCAAATTGATTGAGACAACATATAATGAATCATTAGAATACTTTGAAGATGATGAAGCTTTGAAAGAAATGTTAGGAGTTGATGAAAAGTCATTTGCTCCCCCTAAGAAACAAGGAGTCACCTATGCTATGGTTAGTGCTAACAAGTGGATGAAGAAAAGGAAATTAATGATGTTGACGATGATAAAGAAGAACATAATTTTGAGACAAAATGTATTTCCTTTGGGAGATACAATCAACATATATATGGACACATCTAATAAAAGTGATTCAAATATGAAATTTCCTTAATGAGGATAAACAAGAAGATCATGCAACCTTATTACACGAATTTCATGAACTCTTTGCTTGGAATTATTCGGATATGTCAGGCATTGATGCTAAGATAGTGACACACAATATAGTCCTTGAACAAGATGATAAACCAATAAGATAGAAGATACACAAGATGAATCATAAGATAGCCTTATTAGTTAAAGTCGAGATTGAAAAACTTCTTGAAGTTGGTTTTATTCAACCTATTGACTATTCTCCATGGATCTCAAACATTGTCGTAGTTGCAAAACCTAGTAATTTTATTAGGATGTGTATGGATTTTCATGAATGTTGATGGTGAAAAAGACACAAACAACGTTAAACAGAATATCTCTATTCTATTTCTCCTAAAAAAGAAAGACAACATATAGTAGCCTAACTCCCAAGGTCCTGGTAGTTGGTTCTCAACTATCTGATGTCACTTAATTGGTCCATGCAACTATAATACTCAAGGGGCCTTTGTTGGTAATAAGGAATGCAAGCAATGACTGATTCATCGAACTATTCTTAACGAAAAGGGGTTTTAAATAAAAGAAAAAGATAGATCAGGGTGTACATCAGTGAAACATGAATAAAACTTATCTAATATCCAGACATATATTTTCAACAACAAATATTCTTCCAATATTTCAAGAAAACCATAACATGATGCAATTTACAGAACAATCCATACTATTGCATGCATCTATGGTGCTTAATTTAACCATCACAATCACACATCATAATACCTAAAAGATTCAAAAGAACAAACTCTCATTCGTTGCTAAAATCATAGATCAACATACATTCAATAATTCAATCCACAGATAATTCAACAAAAATAATCTTTAAATCTGGTTCCTTCTAACGATTTTCATCACATAAGAAACACTTATGCTTCAGCACAATCATTGGCATACATATAGACTATAATTCACTAACCTTATCCAATAAACTCAATTTCAACACCATATTGCGTAAAAACCTGTATTTGTATTCAACTGTAACTAAATAATAACAAAGTATCTCTATAAAGCTATAAAAATTATATCTCCTACTATCAGGTGGCCAATTCTATTCTCATCAGCCAACCCTTACAATATGATACCCCACAGGTATATATAGATGTACAAAAAATGAAGTCCTCCCTATCCTAAGTTGAGATCCACCTTTTTAGGAACTTAAATTTTCTTGGAAACTTGGATCAATTGATCTCTAATTCCCATATTGATCATCTAATAAACTAGAGAGAAAAAGAGAGAAGAGAAAAGAAATCCATGCGCCCATAGGACTATCAGTCATGCATGCGGAGTTTGCTCTGAAGTGTACTCATCATAACTAGAGAAGACTTGTTGAAGCATATCCAAATTTGGCCCATCAATCCAAGTGTCTTCGAACTTGATCCTCTTCATTTCAGCAGTAGCAAACTCTCTCAAGTCTCTCAACTTTGCCAACTCCCTTCTAGCAGCCCTTACCTCTTCTCTAATATCCATCAATCGATCCAACAACAGATATTCTCCATCATCTCCCTTTTGTACAACCTCTTTAAGTCTATCATCCCATTTCTCTTTTAACTGACTTAAAGGCAGGCCTTCCTTCACCAGTGTATCAACATTCACTATAATAGCAATAACAGCTTCTAGCTCGTCAAGCTGTTCATTTAGATCCTTGCTAGAATCTTGAACTTCATTCTTATGTTTGTACAAAAAGTCAGATCTAAACTGGATTATGTTGGAGGTCTTTTCCAAGAAATTTGTGTTGTCCTCTTCAAGGATTGACTACTCTAGAAGGGTGGATTTCGGCAATTTATTGATCTCTTTTAGCTTCTAGATATACCCTCTATACTCCTCCTCTTGTTCTCCCAATGCCTTAGCATGCTGATTCATCTCTTCTATTAACTCCAATTTCATCTTGTGAATCTCAAAACTATTTACCAGCACCTCACCTATCTCCTGATTAAGCCTGTTGGTCCATCTATCCATCATCCTAGCCTTACTCCTTATCTACACCAAATCATCCACCTCTCTCTTGCTAAGCAAAACCAGTGTCTCAATGATGGTAATTTGTTGTGACCTCGGAGCAGAAAAATTCTTCAAGAAGGTGTGTAATTGATCCAATTGAGCCTTAAGCTCATCCTTTCTCTATTTATCCTTTATCATCCTTGATTTGGTGGATGATTCTACCACATCAATCAAATTCATTTGCTGATTTCTTGTGGGTCTTCCCAAATTGACCGTGCCCAACTGGTAATCAGTTAGCTACATATCTCTCACATCCTTGTCCACCACATGTATTGCACATTCAGCAAAAATTTCTCCTCCTTCAGTGAGTCTAGTGGAATGCATAATTTTAGCCTTCTTCTTGGGTCTTTCTTTTCAATCTCTTTCATCATATCATCCCAATTAAGAGGCTGTGAGGGTGTTACTGGCCTCTTTTGAAGATCAAGCTTTAACCAAGTGGGAGCACTTGGAGTAGTGGCCATTACAGTTGAAGAAGAAGCAACAGTTGTAGAGGGTTGTAGCATATTAACCTTAGGTTGAGAATCAACCTCTGGTACATTTTGTTGTTCTCCCTCTACATCTTTTTGTGCAAGCTTTTCAGCTTCTTCTTTGTCATTCTGCTCTTGCACTCTCTTGTCTTCCTATCCCTTCTTCAGTTTTTCCTCTTCCAACCTTTTCTCCTCAAGCAACTTGTTTCTCTCTTCTTCCAATGCTTTAAGTCTATCTGAGGCTTCCTTTTCCTTTTGTAGCTGCTTGGCCAGCTCCTCAGCATCTTTCTCTTTTTGTGTGCGTTCTTCCTCCTCCTTCTTGTAGGCTTCTTCAACTAGTTTCAATTTAGCCTCAAGGGCTTCTCTTTCTCTCCTCTATTTAGCCTTTTCCTCTTCTAGCTCATGGATCTTCTGCACCATCTTGAGCTTGTCATTTTCTTCTTTGGTCTTGAGCTCCTGCTCCTTTTTCCTTTGTTGTTTCTGCACTTCATCAGCTCTTCGCTTGGCTTCCATTTGTTGTTGTTGAAGTAAGGCATCTGCTTGTGCCTTAGCATCTATTGCCTTTTTCTTCTCCATTGCTTCTACATGTGATTGAGCATCCAAATCTTTCTTTGCTTCCTCAAACAGTGCCCATTGATCTTCTTCAGTTAACACATGTTCAGTTTCCTCCTCTAGAGGCATCTTTTCTTGTGCATCCTTCTCTGACAAGGTCTCATCAGAGTCCGTTTCAACATCATGGATCTCCAACTCTACTCCTTTTCCCTTTAATGTTTCAGCTATACCATGAAGATTCCCCTTAGGCATCTCTCCACCTTGTTGCTCTGTAAGAGGGACTTGAGCAGATGATTCACCTATTGTTGGTGTTGAAGCCACAGGTCCTATTTGGGCATCCTCTTCTTGTACTCCAGGTAAATCTTGAGTCGGAGCTTCAAGCTCGAATTCTTCAATATCAGGAGGGAAAAATTCCAAAGGCTCCTTGGGAGGCAATTTCCTCTTGATTCTCTTATATCCTTTCCATTTCTTAGGAGCTGGACCCCCAGGAGCTTTGGCTCTGAGAACAACCCAGTGGATACTCCTATCCAAGACTGGTCTCCCTATTTTCTTGATGTCGATGGTCTCCTCACCATCCCAATCTACCAGATCCAAACTCTTGGTACCTATGTTCAATGCTTCATAGAAAGGATCCAACACTACCCCATCATCTACTAATGTATCAGGAATATCAACTTTGACCCCGAATTCTACCATGAGTGAGACATGCAACCTCTCATAATTCCTCTTCTTGAGGTCATATTCATCCTGAAGATCACTCCAGAAGTCCTCTAGCAGGTTGAAATGTTTGTCAAAGATCGAATCCAGCAAAGAATTCATCTTCTTCTTTGGATCAAAGTGCTTTCGGGTAGTATGCAAGCCCAACTTTATGTGTATCAATTCACTGCAAACCACCTTAGCTCCCACAAGGTGTGGGCAGCTGTATTCACCCAATTGCATGGCAAACTTGTGACAACCAGGTTTTTGTTTTATTCCAAATCGAGCATTGATCCCCAAAGCTTGGTAGACAAACTCCATCAAAATCATCTTGTTGCTGCAACATCTTGGAAGTAAGTGGGGATGACCCTCAAATCCTACCAACCTAAAATAAGTGAACTTGGGGTATTGGATATACCAACATCCCCATTTTGTGATAAAGGCCATGGCCTCCTGGCTCAATCTGTACCTTGCATCTCCATTAAGTTGGTTAATGACTACATATAAGAATGCATCATTAACTCTTCTAAATTGTGTTTCAGAAACCTGTAGGGATAGCTGGTCATAATGATCCCATACTCTCTTTTGTCCATCAGCTTCTCCCAATATTCCCACTCTGTTCAACCCTGGAAAGATGCATCCTTTGGCTACTGCATAGACAACATAAGAGGTCATTAAAAAGCTCTTAGTTTCCCTTATTCTGGTCAACTGATCATGTATAGTATCTGAGACAATCATAGGCCAATCAAACTGTTGCCTGCCATCAAAGATTGTCTGAATGAAAAGAAACATCCATTCCTTAAAATGAAATGCATCCCTCTTCCCAAAGACCCTAGACAACATCATTATAAGGTATGATACCTCTTTGTAAAAAATTTCCCTCTTTGGTTGATCTGAGAGCTTTGTCAGAGACTTCTTCTCTGTTCTCATCCACTTCTTGTTCAAGTGAGCCTTATTGGCCTCCTCGTGCTTGCTATATATCTCCAAAGTATTTTCCTCATTCAGATGTGCTAGGTTCTTTGGATCAGGGACACTGAACATTAGTTGAAACATCTAAGGAGTTAGATCTACAATCACATTGTCCCGTGAATCCATACATTGTCTGGTAGCCGGATTGTAAGATCCTGCTATTGTCATGATCAATTATGGGCATTGGATGGATAGAGGAAAAACAGTGATGTGAGCCAAGCCAGACTCAACTATTCTTCCAGTTCTCCCTGTTATATCCTCAGTAAATGTTTCTGAGTATAGCTCCTCATAATTGAATGGGCCCAAATTGGTGTCAGTTATATCCGCCCAATCAAATTCCACCTTGCTAACAGTGACAGCAGGACTCCTATGATTATACCTCAAGGTATAAGGCAACTGCTCTAGTTTGACCTTCTTAGTCTTAGTCGATGCCTTTGAAGTTTCTGCAGGCTAATTCCTTTGGGAAGCTTCTCCTGATATTCCTGACATTCTTTAACTTCCTACAACAAAACCTTAAATTAGATCCTTGAACAAATATAACAAAATATGCTTTAAGATCTTATCCTTCATATATATACCAGAGGCGGAACCAGGCAGAAAACATTCTAAACAGTCCTTCCCAAAAACACTGGTGGGATCGGGACCAAAACAGTTATTCAGCGTGTAATAATAACAAGGCGAGACCGGAGTCGGAGTTGGAACAGTAATCAGAATCAGAATTGGAACAAAAACCGATTTGGTTCCATGATTTCCCAATTTCATATTCAGTTCTGGTTCCGCCTCTGCCTGTGTTACCAGTAATTTGAAAGCCTGCTTCTTATTGTAAGCGAAGTCGGAGACGGGACGGAAATGGAATCGATACTTTCTACAAAACATGGTTCAAAGTCTAAATCGATTCTGATCCCGCTTCCGCCTAAAATAACCATGACGTCATAAGAGATTTTAACATGTTGATAAATAACATCATGATTTTAAGGACTAGGTCATATCAAAATGAAAGGGGATAGAAAATAAACTATACAAGACCATCCCCATATGACCAAAAGGCAACCGTAATAATTAGGGCATCATATTTAAAACAATAACGTGTCAAAACCCTAAATCACAAACCCTCAATTTTAAATAATTAGGGCATGAATTTAACCCCATTCAAACTAATCAGATTCAATGTGCAACAGGATTCCTAAGTAAAACCATAATTTACCAAACCCTACCAATGTAAAAACTGCAACTAATCTATGCTATTTTAAAAACTAGGGCATCACGATACGGTCGTGATTAAAACGTGAAAATGACCGTGAGGAAAAACAAACAAACGAGAAACAAACACTAGAAAAGAAAAAATGAAAACAAACAAACAAAAGAATAAAAGCATAAAAACGAATCACATGAACTCACAATAGAACTGAGAATCACGAATTCACGCAAACAATTGAAACGAAACGATTCACAAAACAACGAAAGAAAAGAACAGAAGCCCTACCTCAAACACAAATAAATAAGTTAGTCCCCTGAAGTAATTCCACACGTAATTGTCTCCCTTTCGATCGGCTCACATGCACAAATGCTCCATTGCAACTCTGGTTCACTCTTGATCTTTTAAACAATGATGATAACTACCAATTAATCCCTACTTAAGGTAAAAACTAGCAGTTTCATACATGCAGAGCTCCTATAATTAATGCCATATATGTGGCAGATCGGAGTTGGAACTGCAGAGGGAACTAGCACATTACTGTTGTGCGACTTTAGTAATGTCAACGATCAAAAATGGTGGGAGTGGAATTAGAGTAAAAAATGATTTAGAAACTTGTCCAATTTTCCAACTCAGTTCCCGTTCTGGCTCTGATTCCGCCAACAAAGAAGAAAGCAAAACAAAATGATAAAATAAAACATAAAGACCGAAACAAGAAAACCCAACACAAAAACCTAAGTCTAAACGAAAGACCAAAAAGCGGAGGTGGAAAGAGAATGGAATTTGAAACTTGAACTAAGTTCAGGCTTAACTTCTACTCCGACTCCAGCTCTAATAAAGACAAACAAAAAGGCAAACAAAAGACCATCGGGACAGGAATCGGAATCGATCTTTGAAACAAGTTTCAAAACCTGATTTGGTTCCGGTTCCGACGGAGTAAACCAAAGAAAAACAAAGTGTTGGAAAAGAAAGACTCCAAACTTTGTTTGAAAAACAACCAAGGACAAAAACAAAGAGGGGGACCCATTTTGACCAAGGAAAAAGATGGGGTGGTTATGCAAGGCATAATAGTGACCCTAATAAAGCATCTTTAAAAGATGATTTCCCTCTTCCTAATATTGGCATGATCTTAGATTCAACTATGGGCCATACTTTGTTGTAAATCATGGACAGATTCTCAAGATATAATCAAATATTTATCAACCCTCAAGATTAATACAAGACAACATTTACTAAAGCTTAGGGAACATTTTGTTGGGTGGTTATGCCTTTTGGATTAAAGAATGCAGGCACAACATATCAAAGAGCTATGACATTGATATTTCATGATTACATACACAAGATTTTGGAAGATTATGTTGATGATATTCTAGCCAAATCTTTAACTCGACAAGACAATGTTAATATCCTTCAAAAAATATTTGAAAGAATACATAAGTATAACATGAGATTGAATCCAACAAAGTGTGTCTTTGGTATGGATAGTGGAAATATTTTAGTTTTTATAGTATCTTATAGATGCATTGAGGTGGAAACGAAGAAAATTGATACTATCATTATCATGCCACCTCCTAAAAAACATTTCTCAATTGTGTACCTTACAAAGGAGGATTCAATCTATTCGTTGTTTTGTAGCATCCTTAGCAGATCGAACATTACCCTTTACACAACTTCTTAAGAAAGAAGTTGAATTTAAGTGGAATGAGGATTGTAAATAGGCCTTTGAAAGTTTGAAATATTATCTCACTACTCCACTTGTTCTACAACTTGATATGTAAGAAAGACCATTTATCCTTTATACAACAACATCAACCCATGCTCTAGAAGCATTGTTGGCTCAACAAGACGACACAGGTAGAGAACATCATGTTTATTACATTCGATAAACTTTGATTGATTACAAAACTAGATACACGAAAATAGAAAAACAATGTTTGGATCTTGTATTTGCTACTAGTAAATAGAGACATTACTTATTAAATGTGGAAATTCATGCGATGACAAAGTTTGATCCTTTAAAACATCTCTTTGCTAAAACTTATTTATCACGATGTTTAGCTAAATGGGTTATCTTGTTAACTAAGTTTGATCTTAATTTTTTCTCTCAAAAGGTAATTAAAGGAAAATCCTTAACTGCCCATTTAGTTGATGCTCCTTCTCCCTTGGGGTTGGGGCCCTAGCTCGGTTGGCTAAATCTTTCCTGTTGTAGGAGGTTGGTCACGAGGTCTAGTCTCCCCCACCCTCGTGGTACCAGAGGGCGTGTCGCACCAGCGCCATCGGTCACGTTAAAAATTTTACCAGGCATACTGTAGTTTATAGGGGGTCGTGCTACCCGATTCCTGCAGTCTAATAAAAATATAAAAATATAAAAATATGCTCCTTCTCCCTTGGCATTACCTAATAATGACTCATTCCCTGATGAAAGTGTGTTGATTATCAAAAAAGAATCATGGGAATTATATTTTGATGGTTCTAAGTGTCAAACTAGCTTTGGAGTTGGGGTAATAATAATTCCTCCTTCAAGAAACCCTGTTCCCTTATCCTACTGTCTAAAATTCCTATGTACAAATAACATTATAGAGTATGAAGCTTTAATCACTATTATATGTGCAACGTTAGCCTTAGGTGTTCAACACATTTCTATATTTGGTGATTCCAATTTAGTTATTAAACAAATAAATGGTTCATATCAAGAAAAATATGATAAACTCATTCAATACAAAGACCTCACGATGACATGATTAGACAAATTTGAATCATATACCATTGACAACATACCACGAAAGGATAATCGATATGCAGATGCAATGGCAAGTGTTTCTTCCCTTGTGTCTCTCGAAGATCCTTTTGTTGATTCACATTTACAATCCAAATGATCCTAAAACCATCGATAGATGACAAAGTTAAAGAATTATTAGTGACTGATGTCAAAAACTCTAGCGAATGGTACATAACAATATTTAATTACTTAAAAAAAGGTACCTTTCTTGAGCCTACAACTAAGAACACTCAAGGATATCTTTGAAAATGCACATCTAAATACATAATCCTTGCAGATTGTTATATAGATGGTCATTTCATGGTCTCTTACTTAGATGTCCTAAACAATCTGAAATCCCTATAGCACTTGAAGAAGCTCATGCAGGTGCTTGTGGAGGACATTTTAGAGGAAGATCATTAGTTCAAAAATTAATCTGTATAGGATACTATTGGAGAGACATGGAAGAGGATTATTTTACTCACGTTAAGAAATGTCATAAATGTTAAAAACATAATTATTTGATTCATGCTCTCGTTTCTGAGCTTCGTGCCCAAGTTCCTATTTGGCCATTCTTGGTTTGGGGTTTGGATCTTAATGGAAAAATATCATCACCCTCTTTCATTGGATATACATTTATAATTATTGTTACAAATTGCTTCACAAAATGGGTAGAAGTTATCCCTCTTCACTCCATGAAAGTTGATGCAATATGTCGTTTCATATTGGAACACATTATTGCTCATTTTGATCTTCCTTCTGCATTAGTTTCAGAAAATGGAACTCGATTTAAGAACAATGACATGAAATTCTTGGAAAATTTTCATATTCAACATCATTTTTTTACACCATATTACCCACAATCAAATGGTGAAGAAAAATCAACTAACAAAACTCTCACACAAATCTTAAGGGAAACAGTAAGTAAGAATAATAAATATTGGCACACTCAATTAACTTATGCATTGTGGGTTATCGTACAAGTATTAGAAAATATATAGGAAACACTCCCTACAACCTTGTTTATGGTGTTGAAGCAATAATGCCCTTAGAGTTAGAAATTCCTTCATTGTGAATTTCTCTTAGGGGGCTTATTGATGATACTTCTTATAAAGAGCAATGATTGCATCAGCTTGAAATGCTTGATGAACTACATATTAATTCTCTCGAGCATCTCCAAGATTATTCTAAATGAATGCAACGTAATTATAATGGTCATGTCCTCCCTCATGCATTTGATAAAGGTGACTTGGTGTTATATGAGAATCAACGTAATGTCAATGCCCCTTCGAATGAAAAAAGGGAAATCCAACCCTAATTGGTTAGGACCTTATATAATTGACAAAAGTTATGGGTCTAGAGCATACACATTAATGAAAATGGATGTTACACATCTCAAAGAACCTATCAATTCCACAAATTTATGTCAGTACTACACCTAACATCTTCTTTGAATAGTATGTTTACTAAAGTGGTGTTGTTAGATTAAGTAGATAGTATTCTATTTTATCTCGCATTGCTTCTTTCTTTGACAAACAAATATTTGTGTGTCTTAGATTATGGAGTAATTATTGAATAAGTTTGGATTATTACTTTGGTTTACATTCTATCCAAATTCATTTCATGTGTTGTATTAGATTAGATCCTTTATATGCAATTAATGCTTTGAAATTAAATCATAAGTGCATTTAATTTAACTTAGCATACTCAATCACAATATAGTATCTAATATAAACTAAAAATGTTTTAATTAGATCACATAAACATTATATCATGGAGACATTTATTAAATATTATAAGGATTATTTAATAAATCACATCAACATCTAAGTTGACATAAGCTCATAAAAACAAAACATAAATGCTCATATATTATGCATAAAGAGTTTAAGTACATATAATTAGAAATACAATGCTAGTACGGCATATGACTGTTAGAGCCCGCAGGGCCTAGTGGTGGCATCCGTTGAGATACAATACAAAGTGATTGTGATATGTTCATGGATGCCTGTAGGTCCCGTACCTCTCCAACTACCACAACCTCTCGTATAAGTGCCTCATGCGCTCCCGCTCTATGAAATCTCTATTTGCCTACACCCTACTAAGCTCCTCATGTAGTCTCAATATGTTTTCTCATAGAGAGGTCTCTATCCTGCTACCAGTCAGAGCTTGAGATGCTCAAAGCTCGTCATATGCTACATATAGTGTTGAAAGCTCTGCTAGAGCTCCATCAGCACGTTTGGTGGCACTCTCATATGCTACCCTCAATCTCACAATTGGATCAAAGAGATCTACATGTTGCCCCATGAAAGGTGGGGGCATGTACTTTGAGGGTATATCACCATCTTCGTGGTCACTTGTTGGTAGAGCTCACATCACTCTCGTGTGGACCCTACAAGATGGAAATTATAGAATATACCAATACACATCATGCCATATATAAATAATATACATAAAGGTAAATGTGTAATGAAAGCATAAATATCATATCATCACCTGGATCCCCAGCCTACTAGTCGAGGTATAATCGTCTAACAATGCTCCCCTCTTGTGTAGGAAGTGTGGATGGCCTACTACCTATGGCCTCCTCATGCTCATGAGTGTGGATCTATGTTGTGGCCATTGCACGTGCTTTAGTGACTCAAGTAGGAGGTGAATATCTCCTCTCAGGGGAAGCTAGGGTCTCATCAATATCATCATTCATTGACTGGGTATCCTCCTCCTCATCAAGAAATATATCTGGTATTGTGTCATCATCATTTGTATCCCTATCAACCTCCTCATAGTCTCTATCATCTCTGCACCCTAGAAGAGATCTTGCATGGCCCATAGGGTGATGTCTAGGAAAGACATGGGATGGTTGTGCTCCAACCCACCACTGGTCATAGGCTCATGTGGTGCCTACATCATCAACATTGGAGATTAGGGGCATGTTGTGGTCCTCGTCCTCTGAGTCACTAATGTAAACATCCTCAATGATAAGATGACGAGTTCTCCCAAGTATAGGGGCACTCCATGTTGATCGTAGGAACCTAAGTTGAGCCCTCAGTGGAACTTGAACCTATCCAAACTGGTGCATAATATGATCATAGTAGAAGGGTCTCATTATGTAGTCATGTCATTCCAATAAAAATCGATCTTGTTGCAATTTGACTTGCTCATATCTCTCATCTACCCACTGTGGTATCTCGAGATATGGTCTCCATGAAAAATTAACCTCCTACCATGCCTGCCTTAGTGAATAACTATACCAACAACCCCGGTGTTCTACTCAGTAAAATTTTAAAGTTTTCACCTCAAGTGAATGATCCATGATGCCATAACATAGCAATTTTTTTTTCTTTCCATAACGTAAATTACATGCACATTTGAAACAAACTATATTCCAAACTTCCATTGCATTTCATTTTAATTTCACAAATATTTTGATAATAAATATTTCATATTGAATAAACTCAAGTTTATCATTCAAGGTTACATCCTTCCATATAAATGGATACATGATACATACATATGTAGCTCTCCATAGGCTTATTGGAAATATATATACAATTGGTCTTGATGTCATTGCATTGGTGTATACATTCTAGATGTCCCCATTCCCTGGTGCATACACTCTAGTTGTCCCCAATACTAGCACAAACATCCTCAAACCTCGGTTGTCAATTGATGAGGAGAAGCATCACTCAAGCGCTTTTCCGCTAACCATTGACTAAATGTGGTCCCTCACACATCTCCCACATATGGTATGATGGCCCTACCATTTGACAAAGATTTTGGTATGGTAACCTCATAATAATGGCCTATTTGAGCTTAGTGTTGTGTCCTATATAACCAGAACTTGTAGACACTACAATCTTGAACTATCATGCATAAAAGCAACATAGTGAATTGATAGTGCAACCAATGGAAAATTACACTACTTTGGCCAAAGTATTCTTACCTAGTACTTCAAGTGACAGTCAACCTATTCACATACACTACCATAGCTTGATTTAGATTATGACCATTCATATACTATGCATAGATAATTTCCTTCCATAGGTAATCTCCAACCTTAGAAACAACCTATTCCATTTTCAAATCACAAAGATACTTCTCTAAAGTATTCACATATACAAGTTATTCCCTTCACTGGACAATCTAATCCTAGGAGTAACCTATTCCCTTCATTGGACAATCTAATCTTAGGAATAACCTATTCCCTTCATTGGACAATCTAATCCCAGGAATAACCTATTCCCTTTAATGGACAGTTTAATCCCAAGAATAACTTTATAAAGTATAACTACATAAGCTTCATCTTATCATAGAATAAATATTTCATAAATAGTTGACTCCGTTCAGGAATATATCACGATAATAATTGATTCTCATCAAGAGTATAATATCATTGATAAATGACCTCAATCGAGGAGCATTCATATCAGTAAATTATTTTATTCGAGAGTGTAATCTCCTTAGTAAAAAGGGTTATTCAAAGAGTAGAATCTTGTCAACAATATGACTTCACATTAAGAGTATAAAGCAACCAAATAGGTTAAAACTCTAATCAATAGGTAATCCTACCTATGGCTCCAAAAAAATAGTATTTCACAAACTCAAGTGATCAAATTAGTCACATAGGTGAGTCTCAACCTTGGAATATCCTAATCTTGAGATAATCATCAATCAGCCTAATGATATAGGCTAATCTAAACCTATGTGTTCTAAACAAAGATCAAATAAACAACCCAACCAAGTAGTTTATTCTCAACCTATTGGTTTCAATGGATAATCAAGTAAATATTCCAACTTGGTAGGTAATTCTTAACCTATGGTTTCAATCATTAATCAAATATACTTCTTGACCCAAACAGGATAATCTCAACCTAGGGTTTCATTCAAAAGTAAAGTAATGATCAAGTGATCATTCAAGTATAGCTTAGTAGTATGACATCTCATCTCATCATATCTTTCATACTATCACTATTGTTGTATTGCTAAACCTTGTCGTTCCTAAGGTTTCCTAGCATTACAAGTTAATAGTGTCAAGTCTCTTCATGACATTGATACATGTAGTGTAAACTATCTATGTATAGAAACATCATAATCTAAAATCCCATATAGTGTATATAAGAGTATTAAATCACTCCCTTAATCTATTCACACTTTCATCAATTCTTATATATAATACTATTGATGACATCCACTCCTTAATATGGAGTATGTAAAAACACCCACAAGGAAATCATTATAACCATATTCTTTTTCTTTCCAATAAGCGAATAGATCATTACTCTATTTCAAGAAATATAATGCATTTCCAAATAAACATACAAGACATTCAATCTTTCACAAAATAGATAAAGCATAAAGAGAGTATAATATCATGCCTATTATATGCTATAACCAGTTGACCCATTGGTTCCCTAATCAAGCATACTCCAAGAATCAACTTCACAATTCCCCTCAATCCCTCAATTTCTCGCAATATTTCTCACACTAAAGCCTTACAATACTCTCACTAAAAGCAATGGTTTTACAAGTGAATGCGTATATCCAAATGAGGTAAACCTCTCCTCTATTTATACCCAAAAACTAGCATCTATGGGCTAGAAACAAGGCCAACGAATTGACACTTCTTAGCTCAACTCAATCGACTCAGCATGATAACCAAAAGGTGGAAAAATTATATCTCAATACTCATACAAACAGAACAGTAGGTCGACTCTTCTCTTGCCAACAACATGTTGACCAATTCATATTTTCACATGTTCTATACTAGAAATCAACTTGCAAGTTTAAGGGACTTCTATTGAATCATTGAGTTCATAATATGGCACCAATAATTCACCATATTCCCTATCATTTAGCTTGTTGTTTGCACAAAATAATAAGTCAATATCTCAGTTGGATGTGTTTTTACTATGTTGACTTGGTCATGGATAATGCATTTGACACAACAATGAATCGACTTACCTTTTAAAGCATCACTTTACTCATTAACACTTAATCAAGATTAAGTGGTGCACATCCTAATCACAGATTAATTAATTTAATTCAGATTAGAAGAGGGTTATGGAGAATGTGACAAGGAGAGAGAAAAAAGGAATTAAAAATTGATTTTAATCCAAATGGGTTAAATGACTAAATTAAATAATTTTTCATGTTTATTTAATTTAGAGAAAAGAAGATAAGGGGGTAAGGTAAAGTATTTAATTTATTTAATTAGATACTTTAGGAACCTTAGGCAGAAAATAAAATAATGATTAAATATATTATTTAATCACTATTAATGAAATAGATGAATAGAGTAGACGATTTTGACCATGTAGAAGTGGTCAAATTTAGATGTCTACATTTTTCCCCTCTTCGAAGTACCATTAGAATAACTGTGCTTCAAAGAAAAGAAAGTGCAGATGACTCTATAGAGGAAGTAACTAGAAGATGATGCCCCAACATGGGACTTGAGTTGTCCAATTAGTGGGGAATGGATGAAGATGCCCCCAATCCTGAAAAGGAGTTGATTATGGCAGGGAAAATGGATTAATGTGAAGGGTATGCCCCCTCGAGAGGGCGACGGGGGAAAAGAGAGGGGTCCCGGGTGACCTCTCGATAGGAAGAAACGGATGGGGGAAAGGATGAGAGATGAGAGGGGATATGAAAATGACAATGTAAAGTGATGAAACAAAAAAATGATGATAAGCGATGGGAGATAAAGGTGAGCACAAATGGATGCAAGAAAAAAAAATGTGATGTTGCCCCAATCCAGGTACAAGCCAGGTTGGGCGAATGGTTGATGGAGTGTTGTTGATGAGGACATGATACATCCCAAAACAACACAAGGATAGGGAAGGATACATCCTGATGAGGATGAGGATGAGTGTTGTTGACGAGGGAATGATACATCCCCAAAACAACACAAGGATAGGGAAGGATACATCCCACTAATGATGAGGATGAGGATGAGTGTTGTTGACGAGGGAATGATACATCCCAAAACAACACAAGGATAGGGAAGGATACATCCCGATGAGAGTGTTGTTGATGAGGGAAAGGTACATCCCAAAACAACACAAGGATAGGGAAGGATACATCCCAGAGATGATAATGATGATGATGATGAGGATGATGAGGATGATGAGGATGATTGGATCAAGGTTTGTAGCAAGGCTAAAACCAAGAGTGTGATTAGATTATTTGAATGGATGAGGATGGGGGAGATATGCAAGATGATGGAATGGAAAATGAAATGCAATCCTAATGCAATTTGTCATCCTTAGAGCACTGATTTTTGCTATAGCATAAGACACCGAGCATCAGGGTATGTAAACCAAGACGAATTAGTGTCTAATGCATAAAACCAGCACAACAAACAAGAAGGCTATCCCAACACCCCAAAGTCGCGATGACTTTGGTCGGGCCAGGTATTGGAATAACCACAAGCACAAAAGGATGCCCCAGCGTAACAGAAGACCTCAGGGATCTTGGTGGGTACTACGTGGGACAACCAAAAAGACAAAAACAAAGAAATGAGCAAGATATGCCCCTATATTTACTAGTCAAAGCACACCATGATATGATAGATCAAGGCGACCATGACAAGTGATGATAGGGAGCTCAAATGATAAACAAAATGTCAAAAACATCAAAAGATCACAATCAAGTTTGAAACGTCCTTTGCCATAGGATCAAGATGATGGATGGGGTTGATGCAGTCTATTAGGAAGGATACATCCTGTTGAGACCAAAGGTGGGAAGTAAATTAAAAGATCAACATGACATAGGATACCAGAAACCGATTGGATCTTGTGATACAGATGACCATTGTTTGATAAACACTAGCTCGGATAGGGACATACTTGATGACACGACAAGACGACATGATGACAGGATGACAGGACAAAAGGAAATCAAAGATCAACCTTGCCTACGTGAAAGTACAGAGCCCTCATAGTTCAATAAGAGACCATGGATAAAAGCGGAAAGAGGAAAATGAAGACCTCGATGGAGGACAATGATCAGATGGAAAAAATGCCCAGGGGGTGGACCAAATGATTGACCTTGTCTACGTGAAAGAGCAAGGGCCACGTAGCTCAACACAAGGCCAAAGATAGATGATGGAAGAGACAAGACAGACAAAAGATAGAACCCCGAGGGCAGATCAAATGACCGACCTTGCCTACGTGAAAGCGCAGGGGCAACGTAGTTCGACCAGAGACCGACGGAAAACAATGGATAAGGGATGATGAGATGACCAAGATAAATGGATAAAATGATGGAGTGGATATGATGAGCCAGGATAGGCCGCAGGATTGGATAGAACGATGGTTGATATGTGTAAGATATGTAGGATGTGAAGCTCAGGGATGGGATAGGTAATTTAGATCATTAGAATATGAATTTGAGAGGTGAGATGATGGATAGATGAGTGATGAAGATGTGAGAAAGATGTGGTAAATAGATAGGAGGGATGAATGACGATGTGAATGGCATTGGGTTGCATGCGGGTAGCCTAGAGCTAGTTAACAATGACAAGGGATAATAGAGGGAAATGGATGGATGGATAACAAGATGCTAGGATAGGTGGATAGATGACAGATAGATGAGTGATGAAGATTGGAAAGATGTGAGAAAGAGATAAGAATTATGATAGTGAAATATCAAGTCATTGGATTGCATGAGGGTAGCCTATAGCTAGAGACCAGTGACAAGGGATTATGAGATGGAAGGAAAAGAAGATGCTAGGATAGGTGGATAGATGATGGGTAGATGAGTGATGAAGATTGGAAAGATGTGAGAAATAGATAGGAATGATGATAGTGAGGTATCAAGTCATTGGATTGCATGAGGGTAGCCTATAGCTAGAGACCAATGACAAGGAATTACGAGATGGAAGGAAAATGGATGGATTGATAAAGATGGGAGATAGAAAGATGCTAGGATAGGTAGATAGATGATGGATAGATGAGTGATAAAGATTGGAAAGATGTGAGAAATAGATAGGGATGATGATAGTGAGGTATCAAGTCATTGTTTGCATGAGGGTAGCCTATAGCTAGAGACCAATGACAAGGGACTATGAGATGGAAGGAAAATGGATGGATTGCTAAAGATGGGGAGATAGAAATATTCTAGGACATATGGAGAGAAGGATAAGGATTCAGAAAGATGACATGGATTACTGGGTAGATAAATGGATGAGGAGAGAAGGATGAAAAGATGGAAAAGGACTATGGGATGAGAGGATGGGGAGATGGAGAAGATTACTTGGTAGAATGGATGGACAATGTCTCCAAGGACCTAATTGCAAATAAGGAGATGCCCCCACTCTACATGTGTCATGCATGATGAGGCAAGAGGGATAGCAAGATGGATGGATAAGGGAGTGAGATGGGCAATGGAAGATAGATAGAGGTGGATAAGGAATATGATAGTGTATGGATGGGAATATATGCCAAGAGGTGTCCAAAGCATGTATATAGATTTTCCCCCAAATTTATCAAGATCACACGGAAGATGGAGGGAGTGGGATAAATGGGATAAGATGGATAGGATGTGGAAGATAGGCAGATGTAGGAGATGGAGGAAAGGAATGCATAAGTGGATGTTGCCCCCAGTCATGGAAGGAGACTAGATGGGGAATTTACGCATGATGCTTGTTTGCCAAGTTTTCATCATGGTACTTATCCAAGGCGCTTGTTTGTCAAGTTTTCACCATTGGACGAATGATTTTCTCTTTACTATTTTTGTTTGCTCTTTTTTGGAGTAGGATGTGGACAAAGATGGATAAAGATAGGGAGATGGATATGTGGATTTTAGAGGATAGTTGATAGGGATATGGATGAAGGACTCAAGCAGCAAGTTCCATATGAGGTAATAAGAGCCCATGTGTAAAGTGACCAGCGGACGTTGGTACAACCTTAGTAGCAGGGATGGATTATGCAAGAGGATGGATTAAAGGGATTGGATGGGGGGTTGAAAAGTGTATGGATGGAATGATGGAGTGGAGGTGTGATAGGGGAAGGTGTTTAGGACCAACATTGGCACTTGTGGTGGATGTGAAAAGATAGGTGGAGGAATGGATGGAGAGGCTGGCAATAATGGAGGAGTTGGGATAGTGATTTTTGGGATGTAGGGACCCAAAATAGATTTAGGAGATGGAGGAGGTGAATGATTTTATGGGGGAATAGCAACTTTGGATATCATTAGGGACTTTTCATGTGAAGGTATGGCACCTTTTTTCTTTGGGATCCACATGGTTTTTATTTTTTCTTTGGTGGTCCTTTGTGGCCTTTTGGATTGATTTGGATTTGGGACTTGATTTTTCTGTTCTTCGACATGTCTTTTGAAGGGGACATGAGGAGCTTTAGATTCATGTGGACATTTGGATTTATACATTTTTGCATTGGCATCCAAAGTGCTTTTAGTAGCAAGGGGATAGGTGCGAAGAGATGGATGATGTGGAGCGATGGAGGTAGGGTTAGAGGGACTATGTGTAGATGGAGAATGTGTAGGTATGTGCCTTTGTTGATCTTGATTAGGAGTTATGAATGTAGGATATTTATGTGGTGTACGAGGGAGAGGGGGTGGATGAATGAAAGAATGTGTAGGATAAGATGGAGGGGGTGATTTTGGGATGTAAGGACCCAAAATAGACTATGTATATGGAGGATGTGTGGGTTTTGATGGAGGGATATAAGAACCCATAGTAGATGGAGGATTAGCAACAATGGATGGAGGGACATAAGGACCCAAAATGGATTGAGAGGATGAGGGAGGAAGATGGATGGTTGTTTGTCGGTAGTATGATGGAGGAGGGGGGATGGCGGCATATGTCTTGGTAGAATGATGGGAAGTACCTCTGGCACCTTTAGAAGAGGATCGTTTAGGATGTACGAAGGTTGTACCAACATCTTTAGAGTGCGGGTTTTGGGAGATATATCCGAGACCATGTGTGCCTGGATGTTCTTTGACGTGGATGGGTTCTAAAATACTTTGCTCATGAAGGCCTAAACCTTTTCCTTGATAGTTCATATTTTGTAGCATGTGATTTATGGTAGGATGCTTATTCTCTTGGAAGCATGATGCGAGCACATTAGAAGGTGGAAGAGGAAAGGTGGTGCCTATACTTTGTTTTGCTTCTGCAAGAAGACCACCATGGACACATGTAATATTACCAAGGTGATACAAAAGTGGCATTGGGATGGTAAGACTAGAGGGCGATGAAGGATCATGCGATGGAGATGAGGGGATAGCCACATCAGGAGGAATGAGTGATAAGGGATCATGAGAGGAATTGGGAAGTATGATGGGATTTATATTTATGGCAGTGGATGATAAGGGCTCATGAGATGGAGTG
Organism: Sequoiadendron giganteum; assembly: GCA_007115665.2. Classification (NCBI taxonomy): domain Eukaryota; kingdom Viridiplantae; phylum Streptophyta; class Pinopsida; order Cupressales; family Cupressaceae; genus Sequoiadendron; species Sequoiadendron giganteum. Next base: position 737,208,809 of record CM021102.1, read on the forward strand.
ATTGGATCTTGAATGCAAAGGGGATCATGGGATGGAGTGGAGGAGATAGTGTGATCTTAAGATGGGGTGGATGGAAGGATAGGATCATGACTTGGTTGAGGATATGGATCATGAGATGAAATGGATGGATGACTATGTTCTTGAGATGGAGTAGATGGGGTGGAGTGATCTTGATTTGGAGGAGGGGATATGCTTGTATGCTTTGGATCCATCTCTTGGCATGACTCATCTTGTGGGGGATGTATGATGATGGAAGAGTGTTGGAGGGACTCCTCAATTGGGGGAGAGAGGAGGATGGAGGATTCATGGAGGTCATTGGATTGAAGTTTGTGAATATTAGGACTAGGAGGAGGGGATTGGATGTCTTCAATGGATTCGGTGGATCTAGTAGTAGAATATGGGGATTCAATGGATTCGATGGGTTTGACCGGCTCAATCATTTGGATGGTGGTAGGAATGGTGATGAGAGAGATAGGTGTAGGATAGCGGAGGGCCTCATCACTAGTGACAATACATGATAGAGTGGGAGGGCATGGTGTCTCTTCTTGCATGAGTCCTTGGGAAACATTTGGAAGGGATGTAGGATTAGGTAGAGTGATGGGAATGTATGGAGGATTAGGATTAGATGTAGGGATGGAAATGGATGTAGGACTAGGCGGAGATAGAGGATTAGGATTAGATGTGGGTAGGGGATTGAATGTAGGACTAGGAGGATTAGAATTAGATGAAGGGATGGGATTGGATGGAGGACTAGGAGGATTAGAATTAGATGAAGGGATGGGATTGGATGGAGGACTAGGAGGAGATGGAGGACTAGGATTAGATGAAGGGATGGGACTAGATGGAGGACTAGTATTAGATGAAGGGATGGAAATGGATGGAGGATTAGGATTAGATGAAGGGATGGAAATGGATGTAGGACTAGGAGGAGATGGAGGATTGGGATTAGATGAAGGGATGGGACTAGATGGAGGACTAGGATTAGATGAAGGGATGGAAATGGATGGAGGAGTGGGATTAGATGAAGGGATGGGACTAGATGGAGGACTAGGATTAGATGAAGGGATGGAAATGGATGGATGATTGGGATTAGATGAAGGGATGGGACTAGATGGAGTACTAGGAGTGGTTGGAGGAGATGTAGGATTAAGATATAATGCGGTGAAAGGGAGAGTGATGTAGGAAGATGTGGATGTTGGATTAGATTGGGATGGGGAGTGATAGTAGGAAGATGTAGATGAAGGATTAGAATGGAGAGATGTGGAATTAATGTAAGGGTATGGGGATGGGGGATTGTGATAGGAAGGTGTAGGTTTTGGATTAGGATGGGAAGATTGAGGTGGTGGACCACCATAGGAATATGTGTATGGTGGGTTGGTGTAGGAGGATATGGATGGTAGATTAGGATGAGAGGATTGAGATGGTGGATTAGGATAGGAGGAATATTGGGATGGTAGATTGTGATAGGAAGGTGTAGGTGTTGGATTAGGATGAGAAGATTGGCATGTGGGATTGAGGTAGAGGTATTGTGATTGATGATGATGAGGATAGGAGGAAGTGGATGTTGGATAGGATAGAGGTTGAAAGGGAGGACATGATGAATATGTCGATGGTGAGGATGTTGGATATCCCTTGTCAAGGGTAGTATAAGAACCATCATTAGATGTGGATGAAGGAATGGTGGGATAGTTTGAAGAAGTAGTGGGATTTTGGAAGGCGGTTGGAGAGATCTTGCTAGCAATGATAGCATCAAGGGGATCTATATAACAATCTTCATGATCAACAAAATTCTCGTTATCGTCAACAATGGAGTTAAGATTCCCCTCGACTACTATTATTGGTCGTGTGAGAGGGGGATAAGGATTCATGATGGATATAGATTAGAAGGAAAGAATAGATGATGGATAGAGAATTAGAATGGATTGAAAGCTCAGATGGGGATTGGATGAAAGCTCAGATTGGGATTGGATGAAAGCTCAAATTAGGATGATGGGATTAACACTCAGATTATAACTGAATTGGGGCTTAGATTGGGATTGGATCATAGGATATGATAGGATTGATTTGAAAACATGATCATGGGTTTTAACTAGAGGACGTAAGGTGTTGACAATCAGATTTTTGCCAAATTTGGCAGTTTTCAAAAATTGTCAAATTTTGCCATTTTAGGAAACTTCGTAGGCATACGTTTGAGAGTCTAGTTTTTTCCACAAAATACCCAATACTAAGATAGGATGAATTGCCAACTAACATCGAAAATATGAGACATGCATTCAGAGTTATTAATGAAACAGTTCGTCAAAAATTGGAAAAGTGAAAAAAATAAATTCTAATTTGTGATTTTGAGGGTGAAGATGAAAATTTGAGGCTCTGAAAACTTATTGAAGCAGGATCCAAATCCAAATGACAGCTCCTAATGCAACCACCCTTAAAATTTCAGCCAAAACCCACATCCGAGTCAAAAGTTATGGCCTTCGGAAGTTTCGGCATAAAAATAAAAAATTTCAAAAATAAAGTTTAGATGATTGGGATGGATGATTTGATGATATATATGGACTCCAATGATGTTCTAAGAAGCACTTATGCAGTTTGGTCAATGAAACGTTGATTTTTAGAAAATGTTGACCGCTCAAAACAGGGAAACGATCGCTCGGAACGGGTAATCAGATATTCAGGTTAGATAGATAGATGGTCGGGAGGGGTAAACGGGGGCTTGGAATGGCCAAATAAAGGTTTGGATTGGTCAAATGAGTGTTTAGGATGATGGAATGGTCAAACAAAGACTTCGAGGGTTTGAACGGGGGTTCAAAATGATCAAACGGGTGAAATTGGCCATTCAGCGGGGCGTATTCGCACTTCTGCAGTAAAACTGCTAAAACAGAGGGCAAGGTCGCCCCTCTGCAGTAAAAAGGCTGAAACAGCAAAGGGCAGATTCACCCCTCTGCAGAAAATGGCCGGAACAGAGGGCAAGGTCGCCCCTCTGCAGTGGAAAAGGCTGAAACAGCAAAGGGCAGATTTGCCCCTCTGCAGAAAATGGCTGAAACAGAGGTCAAGGTCGCCCCTCTGCAGTGGAAATTTGAACTTGGTTTGGATAAGGGATTTTGGCAAGGACTTAAAATGGTTTAATGACAGTTTGATTTACCAAAATTTACTGGTTCTTCACAGAAAGACACTTTGAACAAGCACAATCCTATGATTAGTGTTTAACGGGTATGGTCGGCAAAGGTCTTACTCTAGGATGAACAAGGTTTCTAAGGAGTCCTCGATATATGCTCGGTACGTGAGGCACAAACCATGAACACTAGTCTGTCACAAGCATGAGTCGGGAGCCCCAGCGAGATACTGAAAGGCTCGGACCAACTCTTCACGTCTATTTAGGTATCACCCTAGTTTCGACGTTCTGCCAATTACGACGCAACTGGATTAAGGTACAGTTTTGGCTCTCCCCCCTTTATATACCCCGTTGGTATGCATGGTTGGGATCATCCCTTGGGGTGATGAAATCCCCAAGCAGGTCCCGCTAAGAAGATGACACTAATTATTTCCAACTACCTCCTTTGAATCTGCACAACGTGCAAAGGAGGAAAGTGAAAACAAAATAATGCCCCCTTAAGGTAAAATAAGTAAAATAGACACAACAAATAGCAAATATTACTTTCCCCTACTTATACTAAGTACATAGATAAAGTAGCAAGGAAAGACTTTTAAGAATTAGAATAAAAAGGAAGAACCTGCAAGGAAATGTTAATTGTTTATCCCTTCCTTTTTGTGATTTTGTAGCAAAAATACGCAAGATACCAGCAAGCAATCTGATTTCACTCATCAACAAATAGGATTAGTGGGTTAGAGCACAAAATAGCAAAAGAAAGAGACAGAAACGAAGCTAAAATGTCGCTTTTTACCTTCTTGAATGTGCTGTTAAGGGCAGATTCGTCCCTCTGCAGTGAACAGTAAAAAAAACAGCCTAAAGGGCAGATTCGCCCCTCTACAGAAAACAATTGAAAACAGAGGGCAAGGTCGCCCCTCTGCAGAAAACAGTCAAAGGGCAGATTCACCCCTCTGCAGAAAATAGTCAGAAACAGAGGGCAAGGTCACCCCTCTGCAGAAAACAATTGGAAACAGCAAAAGGCAGGGTCGCCCCTCTGTAGAAAACAGTCAGAAATAGAGGGCAAGGTCGCCCCTCTACAGAAAACAATCGGAAACAGAGGGCAAGGTCGCCCCTCTACAAAAAATAGTCAGAAACAGAGGGCAAGGTCACCCCTCTGCAGAAAACAGTCAGAAACAGAGGGCAAGGTCGCCCCTTTGCAGAAAACAATCGAAAACAGAGGGCAAGGTCGCCCCTCTGCAGAAAACAGTCGGAAACAGCAAAGGGCAAGGTCGCCCCTCTGTAGAAAATAGTCAGAAACAGAGGGCAAGGTCGCCCCTCTGCAGAAAATAGTCAGAAACAGAGGGCAAGGTCACCCCTCTGCAGAAAACAGTCGGAAACAGAGGGCAAGGTCGCCCCTCTGTAGAGAACAGTCAGAAACAACAAAGGGCAGGGTCGCCCCTCTGCAAAAAATAGTCAGAAACAGAAGGCAAGGTCGCCCCTCTGCAGAAAATAGTCGGAAACAAAGGGCAAGGTCGCCCTTCTGTGACCTGAATCTACAAACAAGCCAACAACAGAAAATGTGAAAGAAAGAGACCCCTTTGTGGGTCCCACCGGGCATGCCAGAAATGTGATCCTAATAAAATGCTGCTTCCTAAAATGTGAGATGTTAAGATGAAGAACTAATAGTGCAATAAAGAGAAACAACAAGATAATAGGGCACCTCAATGATTAGCCTAAGAAAATGAACAATATGAAAGCAAGATAAATAAATAGATTGTTGTTATACCTTCATGTTGTTGCTTCCTTGGTTGGCCCTTGATGTTGAAGTCTTGTGTGCTCCTTGGATGGCAATGAAGTTGAATGAATGCAAGATGAATTGATGCAATATGGGTGCTAAAATGGATGAGAACTTGAATGGCAATTTCGCAAGAGTTTATTTGCAAAAGACTTGATCCCCTAAAATAAGGGAATTGAAGGGGTATTTATAGGCTAATTGAAATTCTCTAGAGAATTCAACAGTTGGGATTGATCCAAAAAAGATCAAGATGAAGGGCTATGGTGAGTTGAGGACTCACAAGCCCTCACATCTTGACATGTGGAGGGTGAGATGTCCTAGGGTGGAGTGATGTGGAGATGAGGTGGATCTTGGGGGATGAGAAGATTCTTTGGAGGAATAAAAGTGAATTAAAAATCCACAATGATTAGAAGAATCTAGTGGATAAGAGAGGGTCTTCAAAAAGCTAGAGATTTGTCACATGTGGGTGATGTGACAAGTCCAAGGTTCTAGAAGCCCTTGGCACATGTAAAGTGACAAGTCAAGGCTTCTAGAATCTTGCATGGGGGATGGGAAGACCTTGGAAAGATAAAAGTGAATTAAAAATTCACATGGGGAAGAGAAGAACCTTGGGAAAATAAATGTGAATTAAAAATTCACATGGGGAAGAGAGTCTAGGCTAAAAATGGTAAGTGGGAAGGTTGACCAGAAAAGGTAAGCCAAATATGGCTAATGATTCTGATTAAGGTTGTGCAAACACATGATTAAGGTAATTAATGAGAGATTAGAGGAAAGTGGGAGATTATGGAGGATGTGACACTTAATCAAGATTAAGTGGTGCACATCCTAATCACAAATTAATTAATTTAATCCAGATTAGAAGAGGGTTATGGAGAATGTGACAAAGAGAGAGAAAAAAGGAATTAAAAATTGATTTTAATCCAAATGGGTTAAATGACTAAATTAAATAATTTGTCATGTTTATTTAATTTATAGAAGAGAAGACCCAGGTAAGGTAAAGTATTTAATTTATTTAATTAGATACTTTAGGAACCTTAGGCAGAAAATAAAATAATGATTAAATAGATTATTTAATCACTATTAATGAAATAGATGAATAGAGTAGACGATTTACATGTTTACAATACACGTATATATACCCATATACATGTTTACAATTAACGTACATACGAATCGATGTAAAGATAACTATTCACAAATCCCAAAGACTCAAAGATTCAATCACGATAACTTGATCACACAATCAAATAAATCAAATACATTTCTCAAACATTTAAACCTATCCTCAAAGGTTACTTGGTTCCAACTGACCAGACTCAACTAAACCAACTAGGGTGTGAGTGTGTGTAAGCTCAGTAAGGCCAGATTAAAGGTTACCAGACCAAGTTCCTCTCCTGAGTGATACTTCCCCTCTCTTTCAGAGGTATGAACTTGTACCTAGATCCAACTTAGCATATAGTAACAGTAGTCAGATGCTCACATGAAATCCGCATGCATCATAAAACATTAGCATATTCATATTGTAATACATGTTCATTGTACTTCATCAATATAAACATAATTTCCCCTTCAAGGAAATAACATCTTAATACCTATTTCAGTATTTCATTGATTTATCAAACATATCAAAATCATGATTTGCACTCATCATCTTATTTACCCACGAAGGTAAAAGTAAATAACAATAAAATGGGGTGCAATAAGGCCTATGGGTAGGATATGTTGTGGGTCTAGTGCACATGATATGCTCGAAACACCAAACCTATAAGAGTGTACAATGCATTATGCTATCTAGCTCCTGGTAAATAAATTGCCCTAGATCATAATACAAATGTGCCAGCATACTGCAACCCCAGGTGTAGATGGTCCTATGCTGCTCCATGTCCCAAATAATATGAACTAGTCCTCCATCTAAGTGAGCCAATTGTCCATCAAGAACTAGTGTGAGTGTTGTAGTAATAATAATACACTAGAGTAGTGGAGTTTGTGCGTGTAGTAGCCATCTGAGCTCAATGCAGGGTCCAATGTTGAACTCTGGAAGGGGCCACCCTAGACAATACAAGATATCATCGTGCATCTCCTCATATGTTTGCTCATCAATTGAGTGCACAACCTCACCTCATATGGGTAACCGCAGTATGTGATGTATGTCCTCTAAGGTGATAGTCATCTCCCTGGTAGGAAGATGAAAGTTACATGTGTCAGCATCCCATCTCTCTATCGGAGCCATCAACATAGCATCATGATATCTCATCAGTGGCATGTAATATACCCAAAATAGTCTCGTATCCTACAGAATACTAATCTCCTCCTTTGATATTCATGTGATGAGTTCTTAGAGGAAACAAAATTGTTTCCCTTGGAGATACTACTGGGCTCAGGGAGGGATCTAAATAATAAAATAAGTAAAGTAAATCCTAAATATATGATGCAGCTAGTTTATGGCTTAAATATTAATAGGATTGTTGTCTATTTCCTATAGTTACATGATACTTTGATGCTTGAAAGATGATATTTCATAATATTTCTTTGAAACCATAGACCTTGGACATGGATTTATTTTCATAAGCTTTCAAATGATATCGATATGCTATGTGGACTGCTTGTGTTAACTTTGCATGTGATTAATGAATTTCGCTTTGGGATGATTATGTATATGTAGTTGTTGTGCATGCTAACATTGTCATGTAGATGATTTGAGACCTATGATTCAAGAAGACCCCGCTAGCTGGACATGTGCTATATTGGTCAACAAGGTGGTTTTGAAGGCTCTTGGTGGTTGGAGATTCCTCATGCATCAAATTGTAACCGCCTGATGTGATCTTAAATGTTGTTGAGCATGTGTTGGTGTTACTGTTGTGCCATATTCGAGTTAAGGAAATCGTGCCTAACAAGTTTTGTGCATGCGTAGCCACCTCTACTCTTTTTTGCGCTTTCCCTAATGTGGCGTCCTTCACGTTTGCTGGAGTTGACTGCCTAGCTAGGTGGTCAGATAAATAAGGACTCTGATGTTCCTTTTGAACATTCTAGAGTAAAATAATGTTAACTCATTAATGTACTCGCATTCTTAGTTTTTTTTGTGATTCAACTATGTTGATTGTAATTGTGTTTTTCCACTGAATAAAATGAAATTATAAATTTGTGCATCTGAGTCTATCTTCGTTTTAGGGAATACTTACCCAAGGGGGTCCACTTGGTGAGTATTCCATTTCGTCCCTTAATTTAGTTTAGTTTTTATTTTATGTTCAGTAATTAATTAAGAAATATGGCACTGACTGTTCCTGCAACCACTAGAATTCCATTTTGTGACTATTCCTGCAGCCAAAGCAGATAGAGTAGTTTCTTGTTTGTTCGTTCAGATCTTCATTTTTGTCATGCATCTTAGTTTAATCTAGTTGTTGGGTGATGTTCAACATTTATGTTATTTCCTTCCAAGCAATTTACTTTCAGCATTGTTTTTTTCTTAGTTGTAGGATAGATATGGCTACTTTGGATTCCTAGTGCACATACAGTGCTAACCCATTTTGAGTTTACATCCCTAGGTTGACAATTTAAATGCACCTTCATGATGGTTGAGATAGCTATTCAAGTTAGATGTCCAATATTTGAATCACAGCTGTAAAGTCTTAGTTGTTGAATCATTGTAGGAGGCCAACATTTTTGGCATCGTTGTCGAGGATGGTGTCAAACTAGGCAGTTCTTTGGATTCATTGATATTTTTTATCATTGTAGTATTTCTAGAGTTGTTCTTAGTATACCCCTTATTAGAAGAGTTATGACCCCCCTATTCTTTTACCAATTATTTGTGTGAGTTGGTTGATAGTGAGTTGATATTGTATGCATAGAGAAAGAAGAGATGCTCGTTGGAGATTCCTTCCTAACAATCCTGATCTATTCCAGATAGTTGAGTATCAGAACCTGCCCAAAAACAAAGAAGAAGAAGAGCCATACACCTTTGCTGAAACATTTCCTGATCTGACCAATTTTGAAGTTTCCCTTGAAGATCAAAATCCGATTGAAGAACCCTTTGCTTTGGAATTTCATCAAGTAGGTATGGGTGATGTAAATGGAAATAGACCTAACAAAGCTAACCAACCAGCTTTTCCTTTCCCCATTGCTCATCAGAATTAAGTAGACAACCTCAAGAATATCCCTACTTCAGTTCTTCCTAAGTTCTATGGACTTGTCACAAAATATTTTGATACATTTTTGTTTGAGTTTGATATCCTCTACAGAAGTTATGATTGTACCACTGATGCCCATAGGCTTAAGCTATTCCCTGCCACCTTGAAAGAAGCTACATTAAGATGGTTCATGATCCTAGGCAGAGATATTGTGGAGACTTGGGAGGACATGAAGAAAAAATTCCTTGAGAAATACAAAGAGTATTGCAGGGGTGGTGACATGAGAGGAGATGACATTTTCAAGATGCAGCAAAAGGAAGATGAGAGCCTGGAAGATTTCATTTCAAGGTTTTTGTTTTGCCTACAGAAATCTCCACACCATATACTCAATGAAGAATCAGATAAGTTATTTTTCTTGGGAGGAATTAATGATGGTTGTACTAATGCCTTAGATCTGATAGGAGGAGGAGATATCACCCAAGTTCCTTGGGAAGATATCAAGAAAATATGTCAGAATTATTCTAGGGTAGCCTCAAAGAAGGGGAGATCTTACCAATACTCTATGGGTAATTCATCCACCAGTAGAGTTTCAAGGATGGAGATCACTCACTTATTGGAAGATTTCAAGCAAGACACCATAAGCAATATGTCTACTCATCTAGATTCACTTCAGGCCAAGAAGAAACAAGAGGGGGTAGAGGAAATGTTGGCAGAATATTACCCTCATTGCAGACAAAAGAAGAAGGATTGCAGATGCAAGATGATAGCCAATATTGACAGCAAGCAGATGGCACCCAAGTTCAAGCCAATCCAGGGAGAAAAAGATTGAGTCTACTATGCTACATAAAGGAGGTCATGGGCTCCAAGACAAGGTATGCCACCAAATCCACTATCTTTTGTTGGGCCATATTTCAATTTTTATTCATCTATTAATCAATGGCAACCCCCATATCTATCCAATTATGGAGGATACCCACCACAGCCTTAGAATAACCTTCCAAATTCTTGGCCCAATCACCAAAACTCTCCACCCCAATGGCAGCAACCTCAGGGGAATTGGTAGCAGTTTCAAGGAAATTGGAAAACACCTCTAGGAAACTAGCAAAAAACATCTCAATGGAGGGGAGGACAACAATGGCCAAGCCAGATAACCAATTACATGCAGTCACCTTCTCAGTCCCAACAAACTGCTATAATGCCTCCTCCTAGTAATCCAAGCTCAAATTTTCCTAAACCTACTCAACTACCAGCCCAACCCACACCTAACCCAAATAATAAACTACAGCAGCAGCCAATATACTCTATTGATCCACATCAATTCTCTGCATATGCTGTGAGTGTAAGTGACATCCGTTTGCGTTCAGGAACCACTTTGCCAGCCCCTTCCACACGCATTATCACTAAGCTTCCTATGGAAGAAGAGGAGCCTTTGAATGTCCCTGCTCAACCAAGTGCACTCAACAATCTTAAACCAATCCCAACCATGCAGCTTGATCCTAAACCACCATTTCCCTAGAGGTTGAAAACTGTGAAGCAAAAGGAAGAAAAGGAGGACACAAATTTTGACATTCTAGATCAGCTGAAGCATATATGTGTCCAGATACCTTTATTTCAGACCATCAAAGATGTTCCTATATACAACAAAGCCATCAAAGAAACATGCCTTAAGAAGTCAGGCAGGAAGAAGAAAGACCCTACTACAGTTCATGTAGTGGGATAGCTTGTTGATATCATGCTTGGGAAAGTGACTGTTCCCAAGTACAATGACCCAAAGAGTCCTATGGTAGGAGTTGTTATAAATTGGATGCAAATAAAGAATGCTCTGATTGATTTGGGAGTAGCAATAAATGTTATGACCAAGGACATCCTACAATAACTAAATATTGTAAGCATGAGACCTACCCCTACTCTCTTGTAACTTGCTGACAGTTCTATTGTTACGCTTGATGGTATAGTGGAAGATCTAGTAGTAACTCTAGACTCTTGGGGGTACCCAATATATTTTATGATTCTTTCTCCCAAAGCCACATTAGGTGGGTACCCCATCATTCTTGGAAGACTGTGGTTAGCAACAATAAATGATTATACTGGATGTCGAACAGGAGATGTGACCATTTCTGATGGAAAGAGCACCAAAAATATTGTTCTCTACCTTCCTTCTCAACCATCCCATGTTAAGGATGATTCAGTATGGCCCCATGTTGGTGAAGAGGCCGAGGAAGTTAATTTTGTAGCATAGCTTATGATGTTCAACAAAAGTCCTTTCCTGTAGATCCAAGATGAAGATGAAGTATTGTCTAACATACTTTAGAACCATTATGTGGTAGAGGAAGCATCATCCTCTCATTCTGTTGATATAGTGAAAACACTCCTGCCTGCTCTTCCTGCAATCGCTCTTCCTGTAGCCACTCTTCCTGCAGTCGCTTGTCCTACAAACACCTTTCCTGCAACTGACCTTCCTGTAGCAACAGGTATTTTTCATGCATTACTACCACATGAACTTAAAGAACCAAGCATTAGTGGAGTAGATATGGTTGAGTTAACTACACAAGTGTAAGTGTTAGAAGAGAAATATCTGAATATCAACAATAAGTTGAGTGAAAAACAACAATTGTCATTGGAAAACTTGTTGAAGGCCCACCAAAATGCATTTGCATGGGATTATCATGATATGAAAGGATTGGATCCTAAAATTTGCACTCACGAGATATATATTAGAGATGATTGTACACTCGTAAGACAGCCCCAAAGAAGAATTAACCCTACATCGAGAGAAATTATAAAAGGAGAACTATAGAAATTGCTTGATGTTGGATTTATCTACCCCAGGTCAGATAGCCAGTGGGTGTCCCCATTGGTGATTGTTCCCAAAAAAGGAGGGAAGTGGCGATTTTTTATTGATTACAGGGAACTTATCTCTGCCACCAAAAAAGACCATTTTCCCTTGCTGTTCAAAGATCAAGTTTTCGACTCACTTGTAGGAAAGCAATACTTTTATTTTCTTGATGGATTTAGTTGCTATAACCAAATCCAAATTGCACTAGAGGACCGGGAGAAGACCACCTTTACCTATCCATGGGGAAATTATGCCTACTTGTACTTCCATTTGGCTTATGCAATGCACCAACAACTTTTCAGAGGGCAGTCGTTAGCATATTTTTAAACATTTCTCATGATTGCATGGAAATTTATATGGATGATTTCACTACTTATGGTGTTGATTTCAATGAAGCATTGGAGAATATTAAGAGAGTCCTACAAATATGTGAATACCATAATCTATCTTTAAAGAGTGAGAAGTGTTTCATGATGATGTAGGAAGGTGTACTTCTTGGCCACTACATCTCTCACAGAGGAATTCAAGTAGATCCTGCAAAGATTGAGATAATTATCAATCTGCCTATTCCTACAAAACAAAAAGATGCCAAGAGTTTCTTAGGACATGCAAGTTATTATAGGAAGTTCATCAAAGATTTCAGAAAAATGGTAGCACCATTGTATACCTTCCTCACTAAAGATGCTAAGTTTCAATGGACAAAAGGTTGTGACAAGGAATTTTCTGACTTGAAAACAGCTTTGACTCATGCTCTTGTGCTCAAGGGACCTAATTGGCAGATTCATTTTCACATCCATACATATGCATCAAACTATGCTATAGGAGAAGTCCCAAGATAGAAAGAAGGAGCTATTAAAAACACCATTTACTTTGCTAGAAAAAATCTACAAGGAGCTGAATTCAATTATACAGTGACAGAAAAGGAGATGTTAGCAGTAATCTATGCTTTAAACAAATTCATACATTATATAACCATCTACCAAATCTTTGTGCACACCAATCATGCAGCCATTAGATACTTCATGAATAAACCTCTCGTTTCAAGAAGGCTAGCAAGATGGTTACTGCTGATGTGAGAGTTTGACATAACCATTATGGATAAAATAGGGAAAGTCAATGTTGTTGCAGATTTTCTTTCAAGGTTGACCAAATTAAAAGACAATAAGTCATAGATTATTCTTTTCTTGATGAGCACTTATTTTCCATTAGTGTGTAGACACCCTAGTATGCTGACATAGTCATTTTTCTGGTCATGGGGAGAGTCCCTCCTCACTTCTCTCTAAAGGAGAGGAGAGTACTCATTGAGAAATATTTCCCTTTCTCATGGATTGTTGGATTTTTGTTCTACACTGGACCTGACCAGATTATGATGAGATGTGTGAGGGAATATGAGACATTTGATATTTTGCATGCATGCCATAATGAACCCTGTGGAGGACATTTTGCAGCCAAAAGGACAGCAATGAATATTTTGAACACAGGATATTATTGGCCCACACTTCACAAAGATGTAGGGAGATATAAAAGGAAGTGTGACAAATGCCAAAGAATGGGTCATCCAACAAAATCTGATGAGATACCACTTTGTTCCCAAATAGTAATCAATCAATTTGATAAGTCAGGATTGGATTTTGTAGGACCTAGTGATCCTCCATCAAAAGGTAAATCCTATATTTTAGTATGCACTAATTATGTGACTAAATGGGTAGAATTTAAAGCAATGAAGCATGCAAGAGATACTAAGGTTCCATAATTTCTATATGAGGAAATTTTCACACGGTATGGGGTTCTGAGAGAAATAGTGACTGATCAAGGGACTCAATTCACTTCCACCCTTGTTACAGCACTAGTCAATGAGTACAACATTAGGCATAGGAAGTCTACTCCTTATCACCCCTAGGCCAATGGCCAAGTTGAGGTGACTAATAGAGAAATTGAAGCCATTCTGACCAAAACAATGGCTATCCATAAAAAGGATTGGGCAAGCAAGCTACCAGAAGTCGTTTGGGCTTACAGAATCACCTGGAAAACAACTATAGGATTCACTTCATTTGAGTTGTTGTATGGAAATTCAGGCATGTTGCCCATTGAATTTGAACATAAGACTCTCAGAACTATAGTAGAATTGGGAATGGATATTTTTGAAGCACAAAGAGATAGAATCATGCAGTTGAATGCTTTGGATGAGATGAAGAAGGAAACCTTGCATCACATAGATATAGTACATAATCAATGAATAAGATGGCATGATAAATTCATCAAGGACAAGAGGTTTCAGCCTGGAGATTGGGCACTGCTCTATGACTCAAGATATCAGGGTAACGTAGAAAAATTGCAGACAAGATGGCTTAGACCTTATGAGGTGGCTGAAGTATTTTCAAATGGAGTTGTTCAAATTACTACCATTGACCTTGTCAGGTTTAAGCTGTTGGTGAATGGTCATTGCCTGTGATTGTATCACAAGCCAATTTCTAAGGAGATTTCCTGCAACAATTCACTTAGCATGCAACACCCGAACTTCCTACAGTCGAAGGAAGCAGACCTAGTGTCCCTTCTTCTGACTAATCAAGGTATGTCACTTCTCATAATAAAGATTCCCACTTTGTGGGGGTCCACTTCATCCATCCGCCCATTCGTTCCAACTTTCTCTCCCTTCCATCTCACCACCATCATTTCACTTCACTTCACTTAATTTCACTCCACCTCATTCCACTTCACTTTCATTCATTACTCAATAGATTTACTGAAAATGATGAGTACTTTCTCCATGATCTTCCACTAATTTAGGTACGTGCGCATTAATTGTTATATCTTAATTATCTTCTAGTGCATTTATTTGATTGTTGTAAATTAATGTGAATGTTTGCCATAGCATGTCATCATTTCCTACCCTTGTCAAATTGTCCTTTCACCTCACATGTGAGGAAACATGTGCAAATTTAGGTTGAGGGGAATGTTTCAATGCCATGTATGCATGTCTGTCTATATTGATTCACGTCAGCAAGATTTAATGATTAAGCCAATTTGAATTCTAAAATGATGGCTCATATGTGCAAAATGCAAATCCTTCGCCGCCATTTTCCTTAATCATAGCTTGCATGTATTACTCCTTTTTTTTACCTTAATTGTTCTTGTCACAATCCTAAACCAAAAGGAAAAATTCAATCGATACCAGCATTGGAATTTAGCAGAGTTGCAAGAAGAAAAAGTTTGGTTTCCAGATAAGAATTGTAGGAAGATCTTTGTAGAATAACTATTTGATTGTAGGCAATGGGAGGTGGGTTGATTCAAAACAAACCCACAGTTCATGATGATTTATTGCAGGATGCACCTTGCCTAGCTGAATTTACAAACTATGGTTGGATAGACTATTTCTTAAAGCTCAATGGTTTTGATGAAAGTGTTGCATTAGAATTCGCTCAAACATTGTCTAAGGGAAAGGCCACAGTAAAAGGATTGGAAGTTATAGCTACAGAGGAAAGAATTGCAGAAATCACAGGGTTGCCTGCTGATGGTGAACGGTACACTGTAGCCAGAGATGCCAGGTCAGCTAGGTCTGAGTTTACAAAACCCAATGATCCTTCATTGAGCATAGATAAACAAGGAGCGAAGAGGACCTCTTTGTCTGACCTATGGAGGCATGTAGTTGTCTATGTTGTCAAGTATATCACTTGTGAAGGCCACCGACCGAATTTGCATTTTGTGCACTTTAAGCTTCTGAACCACATGCGGCATAGAAGGAGAATGAATGTGCCCAATGTGTTGAACCCCTCAATTGAAACCCTTGCTGAATTTTTCAATGCTTTCCAGATTGCTCCCCCTGAGATGAAAAATTTATTGTGTGAATTTTATTTACATAATTTTATTGTGACCAAAGATCAAGACTGGAATCCACTGTTATATGTTGGGGATGTCCAACTAAGAGCATTCATGCCTTGGATAAAAATTGAAGTAAGTTGGGGAAAGCAATACATGACTTACAGGCAAGTTGAATCTAGTATTCCCCTGCCCATTAGGGCTGAGTCTAGGCATCCAGGAGAAAATTTTAATGATTGGCACAAAATTTTATACCAGCTAAGCTACAGCTGCAGGGTCCTGCCTAAGAGAGAGGTAGTTTACAAAGAGTATGAAGAGATGGCAAGGACTACAGGAGACTCTATGATGGGGTACCTATCTTAGAGATGGAATACCCTATCTGATGATTTGAAGCAAGCAGAGTCTCATTCCACCCACAACTATGCTGTAGCATTCAAAAGAATTGATAAGTATATTCAGCTTGGAAAAACAAAAGGGCAATTTTGGCTTCCACTAATTTTATATCCTCCTATTCTACTGTGGCCAATGCCAAATTACAAGTTTTACAAGTATGACATTGTTGATGAAAGACAGAGGTGGAGAAGGCTAGAAAGGTAACAAGGATTCTATTAGGATCCTAACTCAGATACAATAGAAACAGATGTGGGACAACTTGTGGTTGCCAACTTTAGGGCCTTGACCAAACAAAAGCTCAATTCTTCCCCTGCTGGAGGACTAGCAAGACATTAGGTTGGGGGGGAAATGATGAGGCTAGTTTATGGCTTAAATATTGATAGGATTTTTGTCTATTTTCTACAGTTACATGAGACTTTGATTCTAGAAAGATGACCTTTCATAATATTTCTTTGAAACCATAGACCTTGGACATGGATTTATTTTCATAAGCTTTCAAATGATATCGATATGCTATGTGGATTGTTTGTGTTAACTTTGCATGTGATTAATGAATGTTGCTTTGGGATGATTATGGATATGCAGCTATTGTGCATGCTAACATTTTCATGCAGATGATTTGAGACCTGCGATTCAAGAAGACCCCACCAACTGGATGTGTACTATATCGGTCAACAAGGTGGTCATTAAAGACTCTTGGCGATTGGAGATTCCTCATGCATTGAATTGTAACTACTCGATGTGATCTTAAATGCTGCTAAGCATGCGTTGGCATTACTGTTGTGCTAGATTTGAGTTAAGGAAATTGTGCCTGACAAGTTATGTGCATGCGTAGCCGCCCCTGCTCTTTTTTGCGCTTTACCTAATGTGGTGTCCTCCATGTTTGCTGGAGTTGATCGCCTTGCTAGGTGGTCACATAAATAAGGAATCTGATGTTCCTTTTGAACATTCTAGAGTTGAAGAATGTTAACTCATTAATGTACTCACATTCTTAGTTTTTTTACGATTTAGCTATGTTGATTGTACTCATGTTTTTCCACTGAATAAAATGAAGTTATAAGTTCATGCATCTGAGTCTATGTTAGTTTTAGGGAATACTTACCCAAGGGGGCCCACTTGGTGAACATTCCATTTTGTCCATTAGTTTAGTTTACTTGTTATTTTCTATTCAGTAATTAGTTAAGAAATCTGACATTGACTATTCCTGCAGCAACTAGAATTTCATTCTGTGACTGTTCCTACAACCAAAGCAAACAAAGTAGTTTCTTGTTTGTTTGTTCAGATCTTCATTTTTGTCATGCATCTCAATTTAATCTAGTTGTTGGGTGATGTTCAACATTTATTTTATTTCCTTCCAAGCAATTTACTTTCAGCATTGTGTTTTTCTTAGTTGTAGGATAGATATGGCTACTTTGGATTCCTAGTGCACATACAGTGCTGACCCATTTCAAATTTACATCCTTGGGTTGATAATTTAAATGCACCTTCATGATGGTTGAGATAACTATTTAGGTTAGATCTCCAATCTTTGAATCACATTTGTAAAGGATTAGTTGTTGAATAATTGTAGGAGGCCAACAATATATTCATTAAATAATTAGCAAGTACACTAAAGTTCCTCTAGAACACTTTACGACTAACTTGGACATATGGGCCATTTTGGACGGGGGTCCTAGACACTTTAGCCATTTTTGGACACTTTTCACCTAAGTGGGACACTTTACACCTAAAAGGGACACGTTGCACCTAAAAGGGACACGTTGCACCTAAAAGGGACACTTTGCAACCAAGATGGACACTTTGCGACAAAGGAGGATGCTTTGCAACTTTCTTTTTCAGGGTCCTAAAAATTCTACAAAATGAATATTGTAAATACACGAAAATGAAGATAAAGCAAAGGAGAATCTTCTTACCATATGTCGAATAGTGCCCCATTCCACCTCATCACAAAGAATGTCAAGTCTGGGAGGCCTATAAGTTCATTTTATCAACATCCTAAATCACTCTACACCAAGGAAATTTGCAAAAAGGTAAATGTCAAAATGATAGGTAAAAGTGCCATTTTCATTCATATATGCCTAATTTCATTAAAAATATGCATATTTTACTTTAGGTATATTTCATTCAAATAAAAATATTGGGGGCCATGTTGTGTTGGATTTGTAATTTGATCCCCAATCTAATCCAATGTCTATCACTATGTGGTATTTTACTTAAAATGATAAGACTTAATCAATTCAATGTGGTTTCATGGCTACCTTGATTCCACCTCCATAAAGCAAGCAAAATCAGGGAGGGCATACATCTACCCTCGAATTCGATTCTCTATAGAAGTTTGATAAGAGGATTTTTGAACGACTAACGAATCTATGTTGTGGGATGTGGTTCCTAACATTGTGGTTTTGCAGATGACTACATTTGGGGGCTTCAGTCTCCCTAATGAATCCATATGAGTATCCTTTTTATAAATTTTATTGCTAGAATTCCTTTAGCTTGCATATGCATGCAGTGTCATATGGCCACTAAAGTGTAGGCTAAATGTAGTGTAGAAAATTGTACCCCTCTTTAGGAGAAAGTACAATTTCACACTTAATTTAGACCTATTTTAGTGACCTTTCATTTATGCATTTTTAAATCTCATTTTTGGGCCCCTAATACCCTTTATTATGCATCCCAAGGCCTATTTTATTTACTTCCTGACATCATAATCCACATTGAATAAATGCTATTGATTAAATTAATGCCTCGACATTTATGAAGTCATGAAGTTTTACGTCAAGACCCATTCACCCATGGGCAAATGGGTCCTCATTAAGTGCCTTAAACTCAACTTTTTCATGTTTTTGGCAACATTTCAAGGTCTCAAATTCAAATTTCATGTGTCGGATTTCGGGATTTGATAATTGAAAAATTCGAGAGGAAGCCTATAAAACTAAGTCTTTTAATCATTTTTCACTGGCAAGGAAGAGAAATTCACATGAGATCACAAGTATTCACATTCAAGAGCAAGGAGAAGTTAAACAATAATTCAAAAGTGAAGTCTTGGAGTAGCATTTAGTTGTTTTTTCAAGTCTTCAACCTCATTTTGATATCAAGATCAAGCATTGCCAAAGATTGATGATATATGCCTATGGAGGATCATGATGGATTCTAGGTTTTGGAAGATGCACTAAGACATTCAACAAAGCCTACTGACTTGTTTCCTAAGTGGTTCCATCTTCTGCTATCATCTTATTTTATGCCTAAAGGAAGCTATATTCAATTTTGTGACTTATTAGGGTGATTTGAGATCTCCCAAAGTAGGTCTTCATCATTGTTCATGTTCATTTTAGGGATCTTGTTCTAACACACTTGAATAGGGTTCATTTGTATTTTAAGTTTCCTTAATCTTAGACACACTTGAGGTTATGGATTGTACACACATTTTATGTGTCAGATCTGTATTTTTCATCAAGGTTTAATTTCCAAACTTGGGGTTTGACTAAGGCCAACCCTTATCCACCAAAAAACAACAATATTATTTTGCAAATTTTTCACATATCCAAATTCGGGAGCAAAGGTTTAGAGTTATAGGGAAGAAGTATAGGTTTTAGACTTAAATCTTAGATCCATAATTTTCTAGAAAAACCAAGACCCATTCGCCCTTGAGCGAATGAGTCCCTATCAGACTTGTAGAAACAACATTTTGTGACAGGTGCACAACATTTATCCCTTCCAAATTTTTCAAAAAATTTGTTGGTTCCTTCATTTTTATGCTTAATCTACTAAATCCAAGTGATAAATTGCATTTTGGAGTTGATTTTATATTTTTATTTTTTCTCCCCAAAGTGCTATTTGACCTAGACCCACGTCTTGACATAAAAAGAAATCTAAATATTCCTTCATAAAATTGATTCTCCTAAGGTTAGTTAGTCAATTCTTTGTGGGGATCTCATTTCCTAATGAAATTAGAGAATTAGGACTCTTTTTCTTTTTTTGGATCCACTTTTCCATTTTGGGAAACCCTAGCACCCTATTTTTTCTATTTCAAGTACCATGATGAAAACCTAACAAATAGACATCATGTGTAATCCATTATCCTCTTGCACTCTACACTTGGGGGAAAGTTTCATACATGCTATCCTACCTACCGCATCCCCATTTATCTCTCATCTCCTATCCATTACCCTCCTTACATTCATCTTTCCATTTTTTTCACCTTTGATCTTGACAAGGCTAAGGATCTCCATCAATATCATGTCATGTATCTACTTCACCATATGCACACCCTTCAATTTATAACCCTTATCTTATCCATGTCTTATTTCCATCCTTAATCTTTCGTATCCTATTCATGTACCATTTTCATTTTATCCATATCATCTCTATATCCTATCCAAATCCATCCCTTGATCTTGATAAAAATATAGGGCTATATACTTCAAAACATGTTTTTGGAAAAATCTTGACATGTCCATTTCTTGGGACCACATACCATTTATTTTACACTTTTATTATCACCATAGACATATGTCTAACCCCTTAGCTTGGAAAAAACATCTTATTCCATTGTGAGTCAGTCCTTGGAAATAAAATGGGCTCCCCATTCCATAATAAGTTACCCCCATCTCTCACCTATCCATTTTTCATTGCACTAGTCTATTTATCATCATAAAGTTCCATGCCTTGCTAGACACTAGGGGAAAGTGAATACATCTTGCTTGTAAATAATCCTTAAATGTGTCTTTTACCTCAATGGGTGATCTAGGCGTCTTCTATAAATTCATACATTCCAAAAATCCAAAAAAATAAAACATTCCAAAAATCCAAAAAAAAATCAAAACATTCCAAAAATCCAAAAATCCAAAAATAAAAAAGTGTCAAAAACTCCAAAAACAATGTTAGTCAGTCCAAGTGGTCGAACTACATTGCCTCTATGACTTCATGTAGGCAAGCCCATCATCAATGAGCCCCCAAGGCTAAGGTTAGTCCTTTAGGTTTTGTCACAATAAATTTTCAAGTCCATCCATATTTGCATCTTCATAATTAACTATCCATGGTCAAGGTCAGTTGAACTACATTGTATCTACGTTATCTACGTTGTACATAGGAAAGGCCATCATTGATGGGCCCCAAAGGCATTAGGTCAATCCCTTAGGGTTTTTCATAACAAGGTATCCATCCATCCCAATCACCGTCCCATAATAAATTTTCCCTTGCTAAGGTCGACATTTTGAGAAGACATAAACAAGCAATCATCAAACAAGAGAAGTAAGCTTAACCAAATCATGAAACAACAGATTAAACTATCCAACTAGCCTTCAACCATCAACAATCAATTGCCTCAAAACATAGGTAAACATCAAACAATCCTTTTCAGCTATCAAACAGTCTTATACAATGTGTAGCATCGTCTGGATCCTTGGACTTATATGGCATGCTTCATTTTTGAAACCATTTTATCTATCAACCTTTAGTCTTAGGCAGGATGTTGTATCATTGGGCTCCTTGGACTTATACAACATGCTTTCCTAAACCATAAACCATCATTATCCAAAAATTGATCATACAATTTGGCAAAAGATCTAAATGGTTGTTGATTCTATAGGTCCAATTTGTCTTAAATTTTTATTGACTTATCTTTGGTCATGTTACTATGTGGCTTGAGGATGTCCTAAAAGGATTTAGAGTGATGATGGCTCATGACCTTTTTCTCTTTGATTGCTATTTGTGGTTTGTCTTTTCAACATGACTGGGGCAACTAGGTTCCTTGTGTGTGATTGGGGTTCCATTTGGCATAAGAAAAACATCCTACGCATGGAGGAGCTTAATCTAACACTTGAACCTGCATCATGATCAACATGCTTCATGGTTATTTCCTCACATATTCAAACAAGGTTCTTTGGTTACTAGTCTGAGTCATGGCATTCCTTATCTATCGCATGTATGTTTTCACAAGGGACAACATATCATACCTTGGTCTATGTCATACCTTGGTGTTCCATATCAATTGCCATAATAAAATTTGTGATGATAATTATGCAAAAATAAAAACTTGATCATTTATTAGCAATATCTTAAGATAGTGGTCCCAATTCATCTATTTTGCTTTCCGTTCCTCACTAATCTTCTTTCTACACTAACATTTTCCTCTCGCTAACATTTTTTTGTCAGTCCTTGCATTCATGCCTTTCAAATTAGATTATTGATAAACTTACTAATTTTTTTAGAATTTTTCAAAAATTTGTCCATTTTTTCAAGGGGGCATCATCCTATTCAATATCCGTCGAAGCACAAAAGTGCACATCCTGAATTGATTTTTCCAATTATTTTTTGACACGATGCTCAGAATCACATTGTATCAAAGAGGGGCAAAATGTAGACACTAAAAAATGTCCCGAGCCTACAAGCAATATTTTATCACTAATTCGCCTTCCTTCTTGCATGTTTAAATAATTTTAATTATGTAATTATTCTCTAATGTCATCACTTCTCTAGAGTAATAGCATCAACAATTCACTAAAATGTAGATTAGGGTTAGAACTTGGGGAAATAAGCATGAATCAATGATAGAAACCACAAAACTATCTAATCCAATCTATGAAAAATCTAATCCAACAATGAAGCACAAATGACAATAGAAATCCAAATAATGAAGCAATAATACTCAATCTCTATGCCATAGTTGAATCATCTCCATTGCTCTTCTCCATTTTGCTTTGTTTTGTTCTCAAATTTGTAGTATGCAACTTGTATGATGAGCTTGATTTTGATGATTGATAGCTAGATCTCAAGATAGCAAAACTTCAAAGATTGTGGTTCTTCAAGATGAATGATTGAAAGAAAAATATGGACGATTGTGGTCAAACTTGCAATGAAATAGATAGGTTGCTTTTAAAGGAATCCCAATTCAAATGAACGATGAGGATTGAAATATGATGTATGAGGATCAATGGATGAGATTAATTGAGAAGAAAGGAGATAAGGATGGGAAGGATGGACCAAAACTCAAGAAATTGGTTGAGATTTAGGGCTTGGCTAAGATGAAATTCAAATTAAATAATGATAGTAATTATTTAATTTAAAGGAGGGAAAATGAATAATTAAATAATTAAAAATAATTATTTAATTATAGAAGAATGTGGAGTGTTAAAATATTAAATAATTAAAATTAATTACTTAATTATGGAGAAAAGAAAGTGATAAATAATTAAATAAGAATTTAGTTAATTAAGGATAGAAAAAGGTAATTAGTGACATAATTTAAATAAAATTGATATTTATTTAAATTAATCAAAAGAGAAATAAGGATAAAATGAATTAATTAAATATTAAAAAATGACATTAAGAAATAATTAAATGATTTAATTTATTTAATTATGCATGGAAGAAGGTGAATTAGTGATAAAATGTTGCTTGCAAGCTTGGGACATTTTTGGTGTCTACAAAAAGCAATTCAACTCCTAAGATAATGCCGCCTACACAACATAATATAATTGATTCTATGTACTCATATAATTCAAATAATAAATATAACATACCTTATACTCATTTCAACTTCACAAACAAATAATCCTAGACATCTCATAATCATGATTACCCAAATATGCTAAATCCCTTCCAAGATGATAAGAAAATGTTGTTGGAGTGAAAATACACTGAGAGGGAGGGGGGGGGGGTGTGAATCGGTGTTTATAACTTCTTAAATATTTTAAACTGAAACTAAAAAGAGCCATATATATGTTCTCATTTTTCAATGATAGTGTCATTCATGTATTTGAATGTAATCATATAAACTAAAATGAGTAATGTAACATTGCATTTTAAAGCAATAAAGAGCTGAAGCAAAAAAGTCACAGAGACACAATAGACACAAGATATGTCGAGTGGAAAACCCTCTTGGGGTAGAAAAACCACTCCTGAACCTGCTGCCTTTTTCAGGCTTTCATTTCAATCATTTATTTTGGCAAAGCCTCAATGGCTGATTTCTGAGCACCAACCCCTCTGTTTAGAGACACCAATCTCAAGGAGCACCAACCCCTTTCTAGATATTCAATAGAACAAACAATACTACAGAGGATCTTCTCTGTTTCACTTGATTTCTATCAAGTGCCTCTTGACAAACAAAACATTGAATTTTCAAGAGTCATAATTGACTCTTCAGAATTCCATGCATTATCAAATCTCGATGCATCTTGAGGAAAATCCTATCTTTGTTACAATACAGTCTCATCAAACTACTTTTCAATAATCCATTTTTTTCTTTCTGTTCTCACAGTTTTATTTTCAATCTTTTCCCATACAGAAAACTACAAATCTGAAATCACACTATGTTTTCCAATTTTCAGCATCACACTCTGAATACCCTTTCTGCTCTTCTTAAAAGAACTGCCTTTACTACCTTTTAGGTTTTACAGAGATGATTAAGCCCTAATCTCTTTGTTTTCAACAAGTTACAAATTACATCATAATTTCATGGACAGTTACAATAGTTTCACGATTTCCCATTTCAAAGAGAGATGCCCAAGGATGGCATTTAGGTTGCATAATTACTATCAAGCTACAGTTCCAGATATTATCATGATCATAAGGGAAAGATCAAAAAGGAATAAGGTCTTCTGGTAGGAATCCTTAAGCATGTACAGATTTAGAAGGCAGACCAAAACTTGTTCTGTCAAGTAGCCTGTACAACCAGTGCTTTAACCACACAGCATCAAAGCATGCATGCAATTTTCAAAAATAATAGCCACTAAAAAGACTGCTGCAAAATTAAGTAACTGAAAGAACAATGCTTCCATAACCGAAATCATGCATTTCAGATCTAATCATGAAAGGAATAGACATTTTCCATTTTTATTTTTTTTTTGCAAAGAAAAAACATAATTCAAAATAACCTTGCTTGAGAAGTAACGGATCTACAAACCAGACAAGGAACAAATACCTGGCAAACAAAATTGATGTTAAAGAATAGATTACCAGATCTACAGAGGAGGAGAAAATGTCCGCACAACCTTCCAAACTCGTGCCAACACCCAGTGGTTGGAAACTGACACACAGAGCGACCATTGTGATGGTCTTCTTACTGCTCCCAATCACTGTCCAAGAACAAAAAAAATGCCAAGGATAACAACAAAATGGCCAAGTGCAATGATCCATGGTGGCGGCCAGTAGGGTTTCAACCAAAGATCGTGAAAAGGGTGAAATAAAAATAGTTTGCCCTAATCTTCCAATGCAAGCAAAGTGAATTCCTTTGCAAAATATGAAACCCATTTGGAGTCTGAGAGGACAAACATACACTTTGGAATATGTGGGTAGATTAATGATGTGTATGTCGAAAGGAGTAGATTTGACATTTGTTCCCTTACTGCACAACCGCGGCCACCCTTCGGACTACTCGCGGTAGCTCCAAGCTAATCGCTAGTCATTTCCACCACGTTACTTCGGTTAGCTACCTAACAGCTTGCAGTACAGCGGTAGCAGTCTTTCTTGTCACTGGCAGTTTCCATCGCGTTACCGCGGTTACACATCTGACAATCCACGGTATAGCGGTAACTGTCTTGCTTATCGCTGGCGGTTTCCACCACACTACCGCGGTTACCTTCCTGACTGCCCGCGGTGTAGTGGTCGCAGTCTTGCTTGCCACTAGCTGCTTCCACCATGTTATCGCAGTTACCATCCTGACACCTTGTGGTATGGTGATAGTAGACTTGAATGCCACTAATGGCATTCACCGCACTACCGCAATCACTGGCATAACTGCAAGTGGTAGCATGGTAAGCTTTATACCGACTGTCAACATTTAAGCCATGTTTAATAACCATGATGAGACCCGATAGAAATATAAGGTGCACTTCAAAATAAAGTGCCAAATAATATTCAATAATAAATATCAAGGTCAAATTTCTAGCTTAGAACGTCATGAAAACTTAAGGACTTGTGATGAGTAAAATAAACTTTTGTAAATATCAAGAGCATGTAACAAGAATTGTATCACTTGTAACCAGAATTGTATCACCTGAGCAAATGACCAGTAATCAGAATACCTCAACAACCATTTGTAATCTACACATGAGGTTAAACTATCAGTGCCACCAAGATAATAAATAATAAAACCAATGAAGTGAATGTGCCAAAATATGAATCAGTTGAGAAGATAACCATCAAGCCATCAAGATGCCAGATAACCATAAGATGACATCAAGGACAAAACAGCATAAGAGGGATTCAACAAACTCCCCTTTTGTCCTTGATGGAAAAACTGAGCCACCAAACCAAAGATAATGAACTGTAACCATATGCTCAAAATTCTCCCCCTTTTTGACACAAGGATAAAGGGAGACCAAACAAAGATAAACCAGAACCAATTGTGACATGCCATAAAATTGCAAAAAGAACCTTTGAGCAGCTAAGTATAAGCTGCAGGAAGAGCTAACTAGCTCCCCCTATCACCAAGATAGATTGTTTAAGATAGCAAGGATTGAGAGACCACTCCCAATCGAGACCTATGTCTCTCAAAAACGTCTTTAGCCAACGGTTTTGTAAAAATGTCAGCAACCTATGCTGGTGTAGGAACATATTGCATAGATACCTCATTAGCCAGCACCTTTTCATGAATAAAATGAAATTTTATAGCTATATGTTTAGTTCGAGAGTGCATAACTGGATTTTTTGAGATATTTATTGCACTAATATTGTCACATAGAATGGTAATTGGTTTTGGAATTTCAATACCTATATTTGATAATGTCCGTGACATCCAAATTACCCGAGTGCAGCAAGAAGTGGCAGCTATATATTTTGCTTCAGTAGTAGAGAGTGAAACAGATTCTTGATTTTTGTTGTGCCAAGCCACTAAACGATCACCAAGAAAGAAAGAAGCACCACTGGTGCTTTTCCTGTCATCTAGACATCCTGCCCAGTTAGCATCAGTATAAGCTAATAAAGAGAAATCATTGCTTTTGGGATACCAGAGCCCATAGTCGATTGTTCCTTGTACATACTTAAGAATTCTTCTCACAGCATTGATGTGAGATTCTTTAGGAGCAGATTGAAAATGAGCAACCATGCAAACAACTTGCATTATGTCAAGTCTTGAGGCTATTAAATACAATAGGCTGCCTATCATTGACCTATAATCAGTTGAGTTTACAGCAGGGGAGTCATCAACTTTTCTAAGTTTACAGCCAGTAGCCATTGGGGTGCTTACAGGATTACTTTCATCCATTTTAAACCTTTTTAACATTTCTTTTGCATACCTTGTTTGAGATAGAAAGATGCCAGAGTCAAGTTGTGAAATCTGGAGACCTAAGAAAAATGATAGTTCTCCCAACATTGACATTTCGAATTCAGATTCCATGATTTGTGAGAATTTTTTACTCAAGGCAATATTGTTGCAACCAAAAATGGTGTCATCAACATAAATTTCAACAACAAGAATATCAGATCCTTCAATTTTAACATATAGATTGTTGTCAACTCCTCCTCTAATGAATCCTTTTGATAGTAAGTGACTGTCCAATCTAGAGTACCTGTTTTAGGCCATATAGAGCCTTTTTCAGTCTATAGACATGATTGGGTTTGTTTTTACATATAAACCCTTCAGGTTGTTCTATGTAAACTTCTTCTTCTAAGTATCCATTCAAAAAAGCAGTTTTTACATCCATCTGATATATAGTGAATTTTTTGAAAACGGAATATGCCAAGAAAATTCTAATGGATTGAAGCCTATCAACAGGAGCAAAGGTTTCACCAAAATCAATACCTTCTTACTGAGCATATCCTTTCCAGACATATCTAGCCTTGTTGCGAACAACTTGACCATTTCCATCATGTTTGTTTCTAAATATCCACTTGCCACCTATGACATTTTTGTCATCTAGCCTTGGGACTAGATCCCAAGTCTGATTTTTTTCAATTTGATCAATTTCTTCCTGCATTGCATTAAGCCAGCATTCATCAGTTAGAGCATCATCAAAAATTTTGGGCTTAAATTGTGTGATTAAACAAAATGTAGTAAGCTCAGCTATGTGATATTTTTCATCATAGTTAACAAATTTGTTCCTTGTTTGAACTCCTACAGATCTATCTCCTATAATCAGATCCTTAGGATGATTTCTAGCAAGAGATTTTGAAGTAACTTTAGGTTCACATTTTTCTGAGCTGATTTCAGCATCTTCAGATTGTGCTTCAGCAAGTTTAGGGCTTGCTGGTTTTGGTTTAGGCTTTGCAGTTTCAAAGCTCTCAGTGATTATACCAAGCTCAAATTCATCATCTTCATCATCCTGCATAGGTTCAACATCTAACAATAGATTTTCATCAAATTTAACATTGACAAATTTAACAATTTTTTTCAGCCTATTGTTAAAGCATTTATAGGCTCTGTTGTTTGTAGAGTATCCTAAAAAGATACCTTCATCAGTTTTAGATTGGAAACTGCCTAAGTTTTCGTCATCTCTTTTGATAAAGTACTTGCAACCAAATATTCTGAAATACTTAATTTGGGCAGATTTTCCATACCACAGTTCATATGGAGTGAAATTTGATTTCACTCTGATCTGCACTCTATTCAAAATGTAAACAACTGTATGAACAAATTCTTTCTAGTACATATTGGTCAGATTTGCTTGATTCAGCATGGTTCTTGCCATCTCTTTTACAGTCCTATTCTTTTGCTCAACTACCCCATTTTGTTGGGGTGTTCTAGTAGCAGCATACTATCTTTTTATGCCATGTTTGTCACAGTAATCTATGAATTCTTGTGAGGTGAATTCACCACCTTTGTCAAATCTTAAACACTTCAGTTTTAAGTTCGTTTCTCTTTCTACCAGTTTTCTAAAAACTTTAAAGCGTTCAAATGCTTCTGATTTATTCTTGAGAAAAGTAACCCATACCATACGAGAGTAGTCATCAACAAACAGCATGAAGTATTTCTCACCATTTATGGATCTAGTCCTTGTAGGACCACATAATTCAGTATGAAAAATTTGAAGAGGCTTGGTAGAAAAATGTTCCTTGGATTTAAAACTTACCTTAGTTTGCTTTCCTTTTAGACACTCTTTACAAATAACTTTGTCAGGTTTTCTAAGAGGGGGCAGACCTCTTACATTTTGATTTTTGCTAATTCTGACCATATTGTCAAAATTAATGTGGCCTAGTCTCTTGTGCCACAACCAGCTTTCTTCAATCTGACTCATTAAGCATATACCATGATTGTTCTCATGTCTAGAGGTGTCTAGTAAGTTGTAGACATTTCCTTTCATCCTCCTTCCAGCAGCAACAACTTTACCTAACTAGTTTTTGATTTCACATCCTTGTGAAGTGAACAGGACTTGATAGCCACTGTCACAAATTTGACTGACACTCAGAAGGTTGTGTTTTAATCCTTCTACATAATAAACATTTGAGATTGGAGTGTCTTCATTCAGCAATAGAGAACCTTTTCCTCTGATTTGAATTCCAGAGTTGTCTCTAAACTTTACATATCCGCCAACATAGTCTTCTAGATTTGTAAATTTTTCTTTGTCACTGGTCATGTGGTTTGAACAACTACTATCTAGGACCCATAGGTTCTTCTTCTTAGAGTGAAAAGCAGTTTGAACAAGCATAGTCTGTTCAATGTTGTTAATTGCTTTGGGTTTCCAAACTTTGATGGTTTTTAGCTATTTATTCTGCTAATCAGCATTGCATTGCTTTGCTGAATGACCCAAAGATTTGCAAGTAAAACATCTAATCTGTCTTGCAAAACATGATTCTGCCTAAAGCCAAATCTAGGAGTTTTAGCATTCATGAATCTGCAAGAATTTACTTTGTGACCAAACTTATTACAGAAGTAACAATACCCATAGAAGAGAGGGTAGGAGTTGTAAACCATTTTGTTGTTCCCAGAAGGATGAATGTGATCCTTGAAAAACTCAGAGTGTTTGTGTTCAGGCTTTTTGTTTCCAGCAACAGTCTTGTTCTTCTCATTGTCATTTGAGCATTCACCTTTAACAAAGCCAATACCAGTTTTGTCTTTGTTTAATTTATGTTTACTAAGCATGTCATTCAGTTTAAGACTGCTTTCATACTTTTCGATATTCTTCTTGAGATCTACAATCTCATGTTCAAGTTTCTGAATTTCTTGATCTTTGGAACTTATGTCAATACGAAGACAATCTTCAACTCTTTTGGATTCTTCAAGTTGAGTTTTTAGAGAAATTATCTCAAGATTAATGAGTTGCTCTTCTGTGTTATCTTGAACAACATTTTGTTCTTGAGCATGCAAATGTTTCTTAAGTTTTCTCAGCTCTTTTAGAGCACATTTCAGTTCTCCTTCATAGTCCACTTCACCTTCTTTAGCATCATTGTTGTTTGTTTCATCTTGCTGAATGATTTCAGCCATGA
Source organism: Sequoiadendron giganteum (assembly GCA_007115665.2). NCBI lineage: Eukaryota > Viridiplantae > Streptophyta > Pinopsida > Cupressales > Cupressaceae > Sequoiadendron > Sequoiadendron giganteum. Next base: position 737,239,222 of record CM021102.1, read on the forward strand.
AGAGATTTTCATCTTCTTCATCTAGAGAGTCATTAGATTCAGAGTCTGTTTCGTTTTTGCTGAACAGACTTTTCTTCTTTTTGAAGTTAAATTTTTGTTTGGGTCTATAAGCCTTTTTCTTGGAAAATTTCTCGTTGTCACTGTTTGTGTCACCATAGGGACACTTTGCAGCAAAGTGACCTATTTTTCCACAGTTAAAGCATTTGAAGGGAAGTTTTCCCTTATACTTTCCAAAACATTTTTGAGTTTCCTTACAAAATGGGATTCTTTAGAATCAGAAAATTCTAATTCAAAGAGCTCATCCCTTTCTTTCCTTTCAAAATTAAATGTTGCTTCTTTTGTAGTGGGGTTGTTTTTACTAATCCTCATTTCATAGGCAGTCAACGTGCCTTGTAAACTGTCAAGGGTAAGCTAGGTAAAATGTTTCTTCTCTTCTAGAGTAGCTACCTTAGCTTCAAATTTTGTTGGCAAGGTTCTGATGACCTTGGTTACTACATCAAATTCCTTGACTTCTTCTCCTAAACCCTTCATTGAATTTACTATTTCATCAACTCTTAAAAAGAAGTCAGCTACTTTTTCATCGTCCCTCATTTTCAGTTCTTCAAACTGGTGTTTTAGAGTGAGGACTTTAGATTGTTTTACCTTTTCATTTCCTTGATAGATAGTTTGGAGTTTCATCCAGATTTCACTAGCAGAACTGCAATGCATGACTTTGATGAAGACATCTTTAGTCAGAGCACATAGAAGAGCATGCTTTGCTCTTGCATTAGTTTGATATCTCTTCTTTTCATCATAAGTAGTTGGCAAATTAGTTGGTACAGTGTACCCAGTCAATACTATGCTCCAGACATCAAGGTCTATAGAAGTTAAATAAGTCTCCATTCTGATTTTCCAAAATACGTAATCAGTTCCATCAAATAATGGAGCTCTAGTCATGGAAGTACCTTCATGAGCTTGAGACATTTTGAATAGACTCCAAGTCCAAAATCAATCCTAGGTTGGAAAGACCTATCAGAGGACCCTAGGCTTTGATACCAATTGTTGGAGTGAGAATACACTGAGAGGGGGGGGGTGAATCAGTTTTTATAACTTCTTAAATATTTTAAACTAAAACTAAAAAGAGCCATACATATGTTCTCATTTTTCAATGATAGTGTCATTCATGTATTTGAATGCAATCATATAAACTGAAATGAGTAATGTAACATTGCATTTTAAAGCTAAAGAGATGAAGCAAAAAAGTCACAGAGACACAATAGACACAAGATATGCCGAGTGGAAAACCCTCCTGGGGTAGAAAAACCACTCCTGAACCTGCTGCCTTTTTCAGGCTTTCATTTCAATAATTTATTTTAACAAAGCCTCAATGGCTGATTTCTGAGCACCAACTCAAGGAGCACCAACCCCTCTGTTTAGAGACACCAATCTCAAGGAGCACCAACCCCTTTCTAGATATTCAATAGAACAAACAATACTACAAAGGATCTTCTCTATTTCACTTGATTTCTGTCAAGTGCCTCTTGACAGACAAAACATAGAATTTTCAAGAGTCGGAATTGACTCTTCAGAATTCCATGCATTATCAAATCTCGATGCATCTTGAGGAAAATCCTATCTCTGTTACAATACAGTCTCATCAAACTATTTTTCAATAATCCATTATTTTCTTTTTTTTCTCACAGTTTTATTTTCAATCTTTTCCCATACAGAAAACTACAAATCTGAAATCACACTGTGTTTTCCAATTTTCAACATCACACTCTGAATACCCTTTCTGCTCTTCTTAAAAGAACTGCCTTTACTACCTTTTAGGTTTTATAGAGATGATTAATCCCTAATCTCTCTGTTTTCAACAAGTTACAAATTACATCATAATTTCATGGACAGTTACAATAGTTTCACGATTTCTAATTTCAAAGAGAGATGCCCAAGGATGACATTCAGGTTGCATAATTACTATCAAGCTACAGTTCCAGATATTATCATGATCATAAGGGAAAGATCAAAAAGGAATAAGGTCTTCTGGTAGGAATCCTTAAGCATGTACAGATTTAGAAGGCAGACCGAAACCTATTCTGTCAAGTAGCCTGCACAACTAGTGCTTTAACCACACAGCATCAAAGCATGCATGCAATTTTCAAAAATAATAGCCACTAAAAAGATTGCTGCAAAATTAAGTAGTTGAAAGAACAATGCTTCCATAACCGAAATCATGCTTTCAAATCTAATCATGAAAGGAATAGACATTTTCCATTTTTCTTTTTTTTTTGCAAAGAAAAAACATAATTCGAAATAACCTTGCTTGAGAAGTAACGGATCTGCAAACTAGACAAGGAACAAATACCTGGAAAACGAAATTGTTGTTAAAGAATAGATTACCAGATCTACAAAGGAGGAGAAAACAACCACACAACCTTCCAAACTCGTGCCAACACCCAGTGGTTGGAAACTGACACACAAAGCGACCATTGTGATGGTCTTCTTACTACTCCCAATCGCTGTCCAAGAACAAAAAAAATGCCAAGGATAACAACGAAACGGCCAAGTGCAATGATCCATGGTGGCGGCCAGTAGGGTTTCAACCAAAGATCATGAAAAGGGTGAAATGAAAATAGTTTGCCCTAATCTTCCAATGCAAGCAAAGCGAATTCCTTTGCAAAATATGAAACCCATTTGGAGTCCGAGAGGACAAACATTAAACAAAAGAAATCATATAAAACACTTTGGAATCTGTGGGTAGATCAATGACGTGTATGTCGAAAGGAGTAGATTTGACATTTGTTACCTTACCGCACAACCGCGGCCACCCTTCGGACTACTCGCAGTACAGCGGTAGCTCCAAGCTAACCGCTAGTCATTTCCACCGCGTTACCGCGGTTAGCTACCTAACAGCTCGTGGTACAGTGATAGCAGTCTTTCTTGTCACTGGTGGTTTCCATCGCGTTGCCACGGTTACACATCTGACAGTCCGCGGTATAGCGGTAACTGTCCTACTTGTCACTGGCGGTTTCCACCGCACTACCGCAGTTACCTTCCTGATTGCCCGCGGTGTAGTAGTAGCAGTCTTGCTTGCCGCTAGCTGCTTCCACCGCGTTACCATCCTGACACCTTGTGGTATTGCGGTAGCAGATCTATATGCCACTAACAGCATTCACTGCACTATCACGATCACTGGCATAACTGCCAGCAGTAGCGCAGTAAGCTTTATACCGACTGTCAACATTTAAGCCATGTTTAATAACCATGATGAGACCCGATAGAAATATAAGGTGCAGTTCAAAATAAAGTGCCAAATAATATTCAATAATAAATATCAAGGTCAAATTTCCACCTTAGAACGTCATGAAAACTTAAGGACTTGTGATGAGTAAAATAAACTTTTGTAAATATCAAGAGCATGTAACAAGAATTGTATCACCTGAGCAAATGACCAGTAATCAAAATACCTCAACAACCATTTGTAATTTGCACATGAGGTTAAACGATCAGTGCCACCAAGATAATAAATAATAAAACCAATGAAGTGAATGTGCCAACCAAAATATGAATCAGCTGAGAAGATAACCATCAAGCCATCAAGATGCCAGATAACCATAAGATGACATCAAGGACAAAACAACATAAGAGGGATTCAAAAAAGGCTACTAAAAAAGTGATGACATGCATTACCATAAAATTAATCTCATCCTAAACATGAATGGTTCTAATTCCAAACTATAGGATCTAATATCTTTGAATTCAAAATATACAAATTACTTCTCTTTTTATATCTAATAAGCCTACTCTAACATGTTATTAAAGCGCACATAACTTTCCATGCAACATAACTAAGAAAGGAAATGCCACAATGATAAATCTCAATTCATTTTGATAACACAACCAAATACTTAATTCACCTAAATAAATTTTTTTTCTAGATAAGATCAAATTGAACTATTCAATGTATGAGAAAAGCCTATCAATTATGTTATAATAACATATCAAGTTGATGATAAAATGATAGAAGTAAGAATTAGATGACCACCAACCATAGAAGAGAGTTACATTTAATATCTATGACAAACACATGAAATAAATTATTATCCAATCATTTTTCCCAAAAAAATGAATAGTAACATCTACGAATCTCAAATGTAATTACCCAAATACACATGCAATTTATACTAATATATAAAACATGATAATTATTAAAATTACAAGCCCACATACAAATAATACATGGATGTGTATAAATTAAGATCAAATATAAGAGTAACTACAATGATAACACAAATACAACCTCTACATAACTCAAGGAATAATACAAAAAAGGAAATATATCAAACAAAGGGATCTTTGATCTCCTAAGTGATCTTTCAAATGAGGATCAATGGAGAATTTTGTTGTAAGTATGTGTAGTTGGTGTTATCATTGATATCAAAAAGCTTTGGTGTCAACTGTATGACGAGGAGTTTGTTGCAAGGATATGTAGTTGGTGTTGTCTTTGATTATGCTTTGATTGGTTTCATTATGTTATCATTAGTAAGCTACTATTGTCAACCACTAGTGTTGATTTGATAAGATTTTTTTTATGGATGTATGGTTGAGTTTTGATGTTGCAATTGGCTTGGTGGTGATGAGGAAGTACTTAAGATGTTGATGATATTTTTTTGGTGCTTGGTTTCCAAGTGCTTTTGAGAAAATTGAATAAAAAGAGGAAACAGTGTGTTGTGTGTTTTGGGTTGAAGAGTAGTGTTTTGGTTTTGCTTTGTAGTTCTTCTAGGTTGAAGATCTATTTGTATGGTTCGGATATGTTAATCACAGGTGTTGCATTCAAAATCTGGTGTGTTGGATCGTTGTGTAGAGGAAGTTGTATTCACCAGTGTGTGAAATATATATTATAAAGGTGTCTGGGAGAAATGTTCTTGCTCCACATTTCTCCACATATTGGTTTCAGGTCTTATGGATATGGATGGGCGTTGATAGTGTGTGTGTATTTCTTTAGATGAAGTTGTTCATGGTTTGGTGCTTTGAAAGTCAATTTCTTGAGTTACAGTATATGGTAGAGTTGTTTGAGTGTACTGGGTGTGTACATTCTTCAAGCGAAAGTTATAACAAAGGAATTTTTTTGGTTTTAGGGTGTTTGCAAAATATTCTAGATCATGTTCAAGTGTTATACATGGTGTTCGCGAGTCATCTTTGGATTTGAGGAAGCATGTGCTTAAGTGTTAATGGTGTTAACATATGTTCGGCTGACCTTGGGTGTTTACACTACTTACGAAGCTTGTGGAAGCATGGTGTGGTATGTATGAGAGGATTTAGGTCCTAGCTAAGATGTGTTGTGGTCCACCTTTATTCCTTTCCATCACAGGAATGTTTTGGTGCTAACCTAATTTGAAAATTTGTATGGTTGAGGTGCATAACCAACCCTTGAGAATATTTTCAAGGTTGAAGATGATATAAATAAGTGTTAATTTGTTGAGGGATGTTAAGATAGATGAGTATGATGTGAATAATATGAATTTTAGAGTTGTAGGGTGAAAATTTTGAGAAGTGCAATGTGAGCTTTCATGTGTTAGATTACTAAATGTAGTGAACAGAAGGTGTCTACAATTCTTCAGAAAGATTGTGAAGGTGATTGTGATGCTTTGGTGGATTTTTCTATTGCTTTAAGATGGATATCTCAGTGTAACATTCTTCTCTATCTTCTTTTCTATTTTGGCAATGAGCCTTTCTTTCTTTGGGCAATGAGCCCTATTGTATTCAATGTTGATATTACTTTATATTGTGAGTTAATCCTCACCATGTATTTTCCCATCTTGGGTTTTCCATATAAATTTGGTGTTCCTTTATGCATTATGTTGATGTGTTTCAGTTTTTTTTTATTTTCTTTCATGATAAAATCATTCTAACAAATTATGGGGTTAATTAGATTAATGTGGATCCGAATGTTTGTGAGGGTTTTGAAGTTTAAGGTACAACTAATTCACCCCCCTCTTAGTTTTCTTATTCATTCACCAATTGGTATCAAAGCAAGGTTCCTTGGAAGAAAGCTTGACCACTTGAGGTAGATTTGGGATGGAACACAAGAAGGATGTTCCTATATTTGATGGATCAGATTATGCATTTTGGAAGATGAGGATGAAAGGTTTTATGGTTTCTCTTGGATTTGAGATTTGGAAGTCTATTGAAAGAGGATATACTATTTCTACAAATGGTCTCAGCACTGATGATGAGATCAAGGCCTATGAAAAAATGGTAAAGCAAGGTATGCTCTCTTAAGTGGTCTTGCTAATTCTGAATTGGTGAAAGTTATGAATATAAAAACTGCTAGAGAAATTTGGGTGAAGTTAGAAAGCATTATGAAGGAGATGATAAGATCAAGCAAGCTAAGATGCATAATTTAAAGATCATGTTTGAGACCCTATGAATTTATAAAGATGAAAACATTATAAGCTACTTGCAAAAGGTAGATGAAGTTGTCAATGGCATCAGAGGTCTTGGTGGAGAAGCAAAAGAAGAAGAAGTGGAAAAGAAGGTACTTAGAACTCTTCCTAAAGCTTATAGTCATAAAGTTTATGTTATTGAAGAATTACAAAATTTGAATCAATATACCAGAGATCAGTTGTATGGTTCTTTAACTACTTTTGAAATGAAAGAATTTGGAACAAGCAGTGCAAAATTTGGGACTACTTTTAAGGCTGGAAAATCAGAGAAGACTATGGAATTATATCAGGAGGATCTTGATGATGTGGAAACTGACTTTGTGAGAAGAATGAAAAATGGTACTGCAAAGTACAGTGGTAAGTTGTCTTTTCAATGTTTCAGCTATGGAAAGATATGTCATTGTACTTCTATGTGTCCAAATAGATCTTTGAATAACAAAAATAGGGAGAACAAAGGTAAGATGATTAAGAAAAGTTATTATGTTAGAGAAGATGCAAGTATATATGATGATGAATTTGATTATGGAGATGATGAGGATAATGAATGCGTGTTCATGGATTTAAAAGATGAAACTAATTCTACTAACTTTGAGAGATGTGTGAAGTAAAAGGGTCTAAAAGCAAGTGCTAAAACTGAAGGCACTTTGGTGTCTGTTTTTCATGCTAGATAGGAGAAGAACTACTAGATCATTGATAGTGGATGCTCTAATCATATGACCAGTGATAAGAGTGAGTTTGTTAAATTTGATAAATATGAAGGAGGACTTGTTAATTTTGGTGATGATACATCTGCTAAAATATGTGGAAAAGGTTCAATCAGTTTTGATGGCAAGAATAATATTGATGATGTTTACTATGTTAAGGGCTTAAGGCATAACCTTTTAAGTGTTGGAAAAATGTGTAGCAAGGGATACAATATTGTGTTTCAAGATGATGGTTGTGAGATCATAAAAGGCTTCAGAACTATGATTGTTGCTAGAAGAAGGACAAATGGTAATGTCTATTAGCTCAAAGGTGTTGATGGTTATTGTTTCATCTCAAATCAATGAGAGTTGGTTGTGGAATAGGAGAATGTGTCACATAAATTTTGATATCCTAGCAAGCATAAGTTCAGTTCAAACTCTGAAAGATATACCAAATATTGCAAAGCCTATCAATGTTGTTTGTAAGGAGTGTCAAATCGGAAAGAAAGCAAGAAGAAGCTTCAAAATTAAAGAACAATATTCTATTAGAATGTTGAAATTGGTGCATATAGATCTTTGTGGTCCTACTAGAGTAAGAAGTCTTCAAGGTGACAGGTATTTCATGCTATTGATTGATGATTATTCTAGAATGACATGGGTTACTTTTCTCAAAGAAAAATCAGAAGCCCTAGATAAGTTTAAAGCACTCAAAGTTATGGTTGAGAATGAAATGGATATGAAAATAAGTGCTCGATGAACCCTTCGGTTAATTCGATAATATATGAGATAGGTAGGTGGGAATCATTCAATTAATCGATTAGAGGTGCTAGCCTCTCTTTTCCTTCCCCGGGTGGAACTCGAGTAGGACTAGCCTAGACATGGTAGGCTCGACCCTTCCTTCTTGAAGTGTGGACATGGTAGGCTCGTAAAGTATGGATAGGACAATGATGCTCCCATCACCAGCTCCTCATCTTGCTTGATCTTGTGCTCCTCATCTCGATCCAGCATAGTTCTTGCATGACTGACCATTTGACGAACCAACCTTAGCCGAGGCTCGATCGCTGGCTAATAAGTTCCCCCCTCAAAAACCGTCCGATGATGGAGAGTTCACCTCCAATGAGTTTAATATATTTTGTGAGAATCATGGAATAAAGAGGCATTTATCCGCTCTTAGGACTCCTCAACAGAATGAAGTGGTTGAAAGAAAGAATGGGACTATTCAATAAGTTGCAAGAACAATGATGAAAGAAGAAAATCTACCAGAAGTCTACTGGAGAGAAGCAATTCATACTATTGTTTATATGCTTATTAGAGTGAAAGCAATATCAAACAACACAAAGACTCCTTATGAGCTATAGTATGGAATAATTCCTACTGTCAAATACTTCAAAGTGTTTGGAAGCAAATGTTATATCAAAAGGGATGAAGAAAACTTAGGAAATTTTGATGCAAGGTCTGATGAATGTATCTTCCTTGGTTATTCTATTAAAATCAAAGCTTACCAGTGCTACAACAAGAGGTTGAGAAAGATTGTTGAGAGTTCAAGTGTCAAGGTTGATGAAGACTCACAAAATAATTTAGTGGTAATAGATGAATATGAATCAAATGAGCCTACCTGCAAAGAAGAAGAAAAAGCTAAGGAAAAAGAAGTGCAAATTGAAGAGGAAGAAGCTTTGAAAAAGATTCCTAAAATTCCTAAGTATGTGCAAAAGAATCATTTTCAGGAACATATCATCAATGATAAGAACAAAGATGTACTAACAAGAAGGAAAGTTATTGAAGAACAGGTAAATGTATGTTTACTTTCTGAAGTTGAACTGAAAAAAATGATTGAAGCATGCAAGGATGAGTATTGGATCAAGGCTATGGAAGAAGAACTAATGCAGATTGAGAAGAATCAGACTTGGAAAATTTTCCTAATACAAGCAAACAAGAATGTGATTGAAACTAAGTGGGTATTTAGAAATGAATTGAATGAGAATGGAGAACTGGTAAGAAACAAGGCAAGACTTATGTGTAAAGGTTACTCACGAGTAGAAGGAATAGACTTTGAGACATTTTCTCCAGTGGCAAGGATAGAATCTATCAGGATGCTTTTGGATTTTGCAGCACATAAATATTTTAAAGTATATCAGATGGATGTGAAGTCTACTTTCTTGAATGGTGAATTGGAAGAAGTATACATAGAACAACCGAAAGGATTTCAATTATCAGATAAATCAAATATGGTCTACAAATTGAAGAAGGCATTATATGGATTGAAGCAAGCTCCTAGAGCTTGGTATGTATAGTTAGATAGATACTTGTTATAGAAAGGATTCAATAAAGGTACCATAGATAGCAATCTTTACTTCAAAGTTGAAAAAGAACAAATCTTGATTGTGGTTGTGTATGTTGATGAAATTATTTTTGGAGGAAATCAAGCTATGTGTAAGAAGTTTGCAGAGGAGATGCATAAAGAATTTGAAGTGTCAAACTTTGGGGAGATGAATTTCTTCCTTGGGATACAAATCAATTAGACAGATAAAGGTATTTTCATTTCACAATCAAAGTATGTTAAGGAAATGTTGAAGAAGTTTGGAATGGAAGATTCTAAACTAGTATGTACCCCTATGGTTACTGGTCGCAAGCTGAGCAAGAATGATGAATCTCCTAAGGTTGATCAAAGAAAGTATAGATCAATGATTGGAGGACTACTATATCTAATTGCTACTGGACCAGATTTCATTCATGAAGTTTATCTTGTGGCTAGATTTCAAGATCCTAGAAAGTCACATGTTTCAACAGTGAAGAGGATATTCAGATACTTAAAGGGCACTACGGATTATGGCTTGTGGTATCCAAAGGATACTAATTTTACTTTTACCTTTTACATAGATGCAAATTAGGTTGGTTGTGTAGATGATAAAAAAGTACAAGTGGCGGTGCATTCATTTTTGGATGCAGATTGGTGTCATGGTTAAGTAAGAAATAAAATTAAGTGTCTTTATCTACTACAGAGGTAGAATATATTCCAACAACATCTTGTTGCACACGAGTGTTGTGGATTAGGTAAACATTAAAGGATATCAGAGTAGTGTATGATGAACCAATTTCTACCTTCTGTGATAATACAAGTGCTATCAATATTTCAAAGAATCTAGTAATGCATTCAAGGACAAAACATATCTCAATTCGACATCACTTTTTGAGAGAGAAGGTTGTAGAGAATGAAGTGAAGCTTGATTATGTGCCTACAAAGGATCAAGTTGTTGACATATTTACCAAGGCTCTTCCTAAAGATACTTTTGATTATCTCCAAGAGAAGTTGGGGGTTATTGCCCCTCCTTTGAACTAGATGTATAAGGAGATGCATCGATCCAGTGGATCTCAAGATTCATGCTTTGGTCTGGATTGATGTTGGTGGCTAGCTCTTAGAGGGAGTAGGTAGTGGCATTTTTTGGTTTTTGTAGTCAGAATAAGAATAGTGGGAAAGGAAAGGAAGTTGTAGAATAGTTTGGTTAATGTCAAAGGAGGAGAATGAATGATGCAAATATTTTGTCTTTTTTCAATTGATGTCAAAGGGGGAGAATGAGACATGTGAAAAAGATAAGTGTCTAGAGAGATAAAGTTATCAAAGGGGGAGAGAGAGTGTAATAATTTAGCTGTGCAAAGGGGAGAAAAGAGAAAATGAAAAAGGTATGAAGCAAAGTTGTGTTTGTGGTTGATGGTTTTCCACATGTGTTGCCATCAATGACAAAGGGGGAGATTGTTGCAAGTATGTGTAGTCAGTGTTGTCATTGATGTCAACAAGCTTTGGTGTTATCATCGGTGTCAATTATATGAGGAGTTTGTTGCAAGGATGTGCAGTTGGTATTGAGTTGGTGTTGTCTCTGATGATGCTTTGATTGGTTTCATTATGTTTTCATTAGTAAGCTACTAGTGTCAACCTCTAGTGTTACTTTGTTAAGCTTATGTTAATGGATGTATGGTTGAGTTGTTATATTGTAGTTGGCTTGGTGGTGATGAGGAAGTACTGAAGATGTTGATATATTTTTGGTGATTGGTTTCCAAGTGTTTTTGAGAAAATTGTATAAAAAGAAGAAATAGTGTGTTGCAGTGTGTTTTGGGTTGAAGAGTAGTTTTTTGGTTTTGCTCCGGATTTCTTCTGGGTTGAAGATCTACTTATATGATTCAGATATGTTGATAAGAGGTGTTCAGAGGTGTTGCATTTAGAATTTGGTGTGTTGGATCATTGTACAAAGGAATTTGTGTTCATCAATGTGTGAATTGTATATTGCAAAGGTGTTTGGGAGAAATGTTCTTGCTCCGCATTTCTCCACAAAGTGATTTTAGGTCTTGCAAATCTGGGCAGGTGTTGATAGTGTGTGTATCTTTCTTTAGATGAAGTTGTTCATGGTTTGGTGCTTCAAAATTTAGTTTCTTGAGTTATAGTATATGGAAAAGTTGTTTGAGTGTACTAGGCGTGTACATTCTTCAAGTGAGATTTGTTGGATTTTAGGGTGTTTGTGGAATATTCTAGATCGTGTTCAAGTGTTTTATGGTGTCTATGAGTCATGTTTGGATTTGAGGAAGTGTGTGCTTAAGCGTTAATGGTGTTAACATAGGTTTGGCCGACCTTGGGTGTTTACACTACTTACGAAGCTTGTGGAAGAGTGGTGTGGCATGTATGAGTGGATTTTAATTAGGTCCTAGCTAAGATGTGTTGTGGTCTGCCTTCATTCCTTTCCACGACATGAATGTTTTGGTGTCGTCCTAATTTGAATTTAAATGGTTGAGGTGTATAGTCAAACTTGGAGAATATTTTCAAGGTTGAAGATGATATAAATAAGTGTTAAGTTGTTGAGGGATGTTAAGATAGATGATTATGATTCAAATGATGCAAATTATAGAGTTGTAGGGTGTAAATTTGAGAAGAGCGGTGCAAGATTTCATCTATTAGATTACTGAATGTAGTAACCAAAAGGTGTCTATAATTCTTCAGAAATATTGTGAAGGTGTTGGTGATGTTGTGGTGAATTTTTTTGTTGCTTTGAGATGGATTTCTCGTAAAATTCCTATCTATCTTCTTTTCTATTATGGTAGTGATCCTTTGTTTCTTTGGGTAGTGATCCCTCTAACAGTGAGTTCTATTGTATTCAGTGTTGATATTACTTTATATTATGAGTTAATCCTCACCATGGTTTTTCCCATCTTAGGTTTTTCAAGTAAATCTAGTGTTCCTTTGTGCATTGTGTTGATGTGTTTCAATTTTTGTTATTTTCTTTCATGATAAAATCATTCTAACAGATTAAGTGTTAATTGGATTAATGTGGATCTGAATGTTTGTGAGGGTTTTGAAGTTTGAAGGTACAATTGATTCACACCCCTCTCAATTTTCTTATGCATTCAACAAATGTTTCCCACCTCCCAGCCATATTGTCATCATTAAGCAAAATAGATGCTTATGCCACTCTTATAAATCGTCAAGCTATAGAGAGATAATATGATGGATATAATTGTACCATGGCCAAATTCATACACAAAGTAGGGTCTCACACAAGACATAAATAATTTGTACCATGGTTATAATTGTGTATCACACACCATCGAGTGTATAACACCATGAGGACAATAATCTAATAGAATTAAATTAATTTGACCACATTTAAATACACACACATCAAGGGTCTAATGCATAATTTGTTGGAGTAAATAGGTCATTACCTGATAATTAATCAATCGTAATCAATTATTAGATACCTTATTACTTTAATTACTTAAGCTAAAATTAGGATTTGCTTTTTTATATTAGATTGAGCTAAATATAGGCCAAGTTGTCTCATTGTATGAGATTAAGACAATTGTCATGATCTAATCAAATCCTCATCTAGGGTTTATTTTTTATGCTTTTATAAGCATTCACCTTCACTGTAATCATTCAATCAGATTATTGCATCAATATTATTTCTCATGTTGTTGAGCACACAATCATGCTTTGATCTCTCTTTTGTGATAGGATAATTACTTGTATGTAATTAATTATTGTTGGAAGAATGAAGAAGACCAGTCTTTGTGTTGTCATTGAAGTCACCATGTTGATTAAGGTGTCAAGCTGGTCTCATACTCTAAATCGGTATTAAGAACAGGTTTACATCCTCCGATGTTTTTTGGTTCGGTACTTTGGTCCGCATTGCCCTCTGGTGATCATTGTTGGTTGCGATTTTGGAAAAAGGCTTATGAATGTTGGAAGTGTGCAAGTATGCAATTCGGTGTGTTCATATGATTATATGGTGAGTTGGCAATGATTTGGTATTACATTTTGTTATTAGGTATATTCATGGCCGACCTAATAATCAAGTAATGATTTAATTTATGTTGCAGATATATGAGCGACCTATCTTTGGTCCAAGCCGACATGATATAGTGTGATGCATAGTTGAATTACTTTTGGAGAATTTTTGTATGAAGCCGACAATTATCCTTTCGTGTGTTGCATCTAATTAGGCCAACCTAATTGATGCCTATGGACAAGTCATATATATATATAGGATGGTTTGGAGATTGGGATATAGAGAAGTGCGAAGTGTGTGTGAGCATGAAGTGCGAGTAGTATATGAATGTGAAGAAGACCGAATATTAGTCTATTGGCATGTGAATTCTTTGAGCATCAAAGGAAATGAATCTACACTTGAGGTATAACTCCATCAATTCATATTTTGGATATAAGCCATTTTGTTCTATAATCCTTTAGTAGGTAGTGAGCCTTCTTATCTAGACAGTGAGTCCTACTTGTAAGCAGTGAGCTTTTATATTTGGCAGTGAGCCTCTTTTGTATCCAGTTTGGAACTATTATATATTGTGAGCTAATCCTCACTGTGGTTTCTCTCTAATTGGGTTTTCCATGTAAAATTTTGGTGTTTATGTGTTATGTGGTTTCATGTTTCATCATTTCTCTTGCTTATCTTTCTATTATATGCATTAGAGTAGTTGATGGTGTTTGTTCAATAAGTTTAAGAAGATACTAATTCACCCCCCCTCTTAGTATCTTGAATATTCAATAATTGGTATCAGAGCCCTGGTTCCTCTGAAAAAGCCTAACAACTTGAGGAAGATCTTACAGATTAAACAAATGGATAAAGAAGAGTTTTGGGCTACTCTTGAAGATCTTGACAGGGCAAAAATTGAAAACAAAGATCTAAAAGAAAATATTGATGAGGCAAATGAATGCATCTAGAATTGAAAGAGAAATTGAAGAAATTAAAAGAAAGACATAGAGAAGTGAGTGAGCAACTGAAACAACCAAATGAAGAGATTATCATAATAAAGGTGAAAGTGGAAGAAAAGAACAGAGTTGAGGAGTGTCTGAATATAGTGGTGCAAATTAAGTTTGATGTATGCTCAAGGCTTGAACAAGAAGTGATGAACCTGAAAACAAATCTAGAGAAAGCAAAACTGTGAAAATACTTTCAAGACAAGCTCCACCAATCTTGATGAATTGATAGTAGGACAAAGACCTTCTAAAGACAAAAGTGGTTTGGGAAATGAAGCTGGTGAAAATGTGCAGAACTCAAATCTAGTAGACAATCAAAAGACTCAAGATAAAGGGAAGTAGAAAAGAAATCCAGGAAGAAGACTGCCTATCAAACAGCTAAATGCTCAAAGGTACCCATATTTCAATGGTATTTTCTTTTCATGTAATAAATTTGGTCATAGGGAAATTGAGTGCAGGAGTAGGATGAATCAGTTTTTTGGTTCCTTCTCTAGACAATGCTATGCATGCAAAAAGGTTGGACATAGAGCTAGTGAATGTAGAACTCAGATAATGAATTGGTTTAATGGAGGTAGAATGAATCAATATTTTGATGGATATTGTTATACCTATAAAAAATTTGGACACAAATAAAATCAGTGTAGATCAAGGATTAATGAAAATCAAACAAACCAGAGAAATTGTAACGCCCCGCCATGTAACCCTAGAGGATGACACAATTACAACGGAAGCGTAACAAGTTTTTTTTGAAAGTGCAATTAACAATAAGTAAAGTGAACTACACTTAATGCATACATCCTCTAAGGTTCACGACAATGCTTACATTTGAATCCCATAACATACAAAAGTAAACTAATCCATATCATATAAATTATACTCATGAAATCAAGAACATAGATCCAATAACATTAAACTCATTTCATAAGATTACAAAGTACAAAGTAAACCTTTCAAAGATTGTATTCATTCAATATAGTAGTTACAAGGCTCATTTCCAAAATGAGGTAGATTATACAAACAATATTACAATTACAGTGATATAAGGATTCTCCTCAAATACAAATGAGGAGTAGTACATAAACATTAACATCCAACTGATCCAATAGAACACAAGATATGGTACAAAGCAACTGGAACATGTGAGCTCTCCAATCTGGAAAATCCCACCATCACGAACATGAAGTGGAAACCCAATGGTGTAAGGTGCACATTCCACCCAACCAAGTGGTACCCAAAGGCCCACTCCCCATGCTAGGAGATAGTAAAAGGGCTCCCTAGGTAAAACCAACAACCTCAAGACACAAGCAACCACAAGACTAAACTATACAAATATAATACATAACATGAAGGTTACATTGCTTTCAGAGTAAAAGAATCAAGTACATCAATTGAACAATAAAAATTGTTGTCATAAGAGGAGTGTCATCACAAAGTTTCATGGGTTATCCTAGCAGATCTTCTTAGGCCCCGACCCCCATCTTGGGTTATCCTGGTAGCCTCTCACAATCCCCGACCCCACATGCAAAATGATGCGGAGTCAATATCTTTCAAAGGGACAAGATAATGACCTTGCCATTCCAAGCCTTCTCATCTCATCTCAAGTTTAAACGAGCCCTTGAGTCAATGAGAGAGGCACAATTAACAAGTTATGTGTTTTAAGGCTACCCTTTCCCCTAATACTTTTATTTAATTTCCACTGAATTATCTAACTATCACATGAGTTATTTTGGCACCACTTTGTGTGTCAGCCCCATTGAGAGCCACTCCCCTACTAACAACATAAGGATCTAATCCACAAACCAAGGGTAGAATAAGTGCACAAAAATGGATATTAAATCCCAACCATAATTCAAGAGGCAACACATCTTGTTCATAATAACTGGGTGTTTAAACTGGATGACAACCAAGTGCACTACCCAAGGAAAACAAAGGGTTGAACAAACTATCACAACAACCCCCACATAATATTACAACATCTGGAAAGCTTACACATTCACAACTAACAGATTTCCCAACTTACGTGGACAAAAAACATCATAATTAAATAAGCAATTCAGACAGGTAATAAAACTATCATTATGATTTTCTTAATCTAATTTCCATTCCAAGAAAAACCATAATACATTGTTCAAAATAATCTAGCTTAATACAATTTCATTTAAAGTCAATAAGAAATTAAATCTAATTATTTAATTCAATTTCCCAATTTCATCTATATAAAAATCAATTTCCCTTTTAAAGAAACATTTAATTCATGCATTTACATGCACCTATTATAAAATTCATTTAAATATATACATAATTATATATGTATTTATATATAATTATATTTATTATATTATTTAAATATTTAAAAATTAAATTACTATTTTCCAAACAGTATTAAAATATATATACACATGGGTGAAGCCACAATAGTGGTTTACAATTCCAATGAGGAAGGAAAACTCACAAAAAATGACCCCATGGCAAAATTTTAGATTTTGGGGGTTCGAACGAACCAAAAAAGGGTTTGCTCGAACCAAAGTTCGAGCGAACCAAAGTAAAGCATGCACAAACAAAAAAATTTGAAAACTCCTTTTGAAAGGGGGGTTCGCTCGAACCTTTGTCCTCATTCTCCCCCTCAGGCACTTTGGAAGTCCAAATTTTTACGCTTCAAAGCTCAAGTTGAGGATTAAAATGGAGGAGACTTCACAAACCCAACTGAAATCTGGTAGTCCTTGGAACGAGCTATCAAAGGACTATAATTTTAATATGTTTTGGTTTTATTATGTATTTTTTTTTTAGTTTTATTAAACATAGGTTTTTCACTGAAAGTCAAACTCTTTGTTCTGCACATGTGGAAAAATAGTAGATTATCAAAAAAAAATTGAAAAATATGAATGCACTAGATATTGAAGTCCTTGATCCAACAAAATAATAATAATTGAATTTTGATATATACAAAAAAATTTACGCATTATATAGTCGCGCTATGTCTGAGTTGTAATTGGTTTGACTTCGAAACTTGATTAAAGAAAAAATATTCAATAAAAAACTATCTAACCAAGTGGAAGCACTAGATATCGGAGTTACAAATCTAAATTTGAAATAATTAGAATTTTATCCTTCATGAAAAAAATTTATGCATTATACGGTGTGCATCACTTTTTTAAAATGTTGCTTTCTGAAGAAAAAAAACCTATTTTTGTGGGAGATGGAAAAAGAAGTGCAATCTGATTCCAAAAATATTTTTAGAATCTACAAAAAAAATTTGACGAGACTCTAGTTTGCATCATCTTCAAATTCCTCACGGTTTAGCCGCTATAAGTGCCCAAATGTGAAAATTTAGTTAAAAATAATAATTTCAGTGTCTAGTTTGACCAAAAATTGTAAACCACTATTGTGGGATATCACACACACACACACACACACACATATATGTAAATATATATATGTATATATGTATATACATGTATATGTATACATATATGTATATATATACATATACATACATGTATGTATATATACATATACATACATATATGTATACATGTATGTATATGTATATGTATACATGTATATATATACATATACATACATGTATGTATATATGTATATATATACATGTATATATGTATATATATATATACATATATATATTTATGCATATAAATATATAATATATTTTATATATTTAAATCCCATATAATAAAATTGAATTAAAAGGAAGGCAGATGAAAGTTTGGTAGCCACCATTAAACCCTAGGCTATATTCACATAGTTGGCTCCCCTATGGGGGTGCGGCCTGTGAAGGAAGTCTTGGGTGTTGCCTCCACATCGTCGCCTCCCCTATGGGGACGGCTGTGGGGGTAACCCCAACCCCCTAGTCATTATTTTAAAACTATAAAAAAATTAAAACTTGCGATTTTTAAAATCACTGTACAATTTCAATCTGGTTTTTTAGAATAAATATTTTAATAGGGATTAAAAAGATGCATACATTAATATATGTGTATATATATATATATATATATATATATATATATATATATCAAAATGATTGCTCCAAATGAGCAATTTTTCACAAAAAAAAATCTACAGGAAAATATTTACAAATTTACCAAAGGTTTTTAATTTCCCAAGCCAGATAAATTTAATTGAAAAAAAACAATAATCTTCTACAGGAAGATCTTTTCCAATACAATCAAAGGTTTTCTACAAATTTTAACAGGAAGATTGAAATCAATTCCTAGAAAGATTTTTCCAATTTTCTATATAATCATTTTGTGAGTTCTATTGTTTTAAAACAATTCATCTTTTTAAAAGAATATAAAAATTTAATTTGAGGCTCTAAATCTTTCACGACAATCTTTCCAATTTTCAAAACATATTAAAGCTTTAAAACAAATAAAATTTTCTTCATTATACAGGCAATCGTTTCCAATTTGAATTCAAATAAAAATAATAAAGAATCTATTTTAGATGCTTGAAGAATTGAAGTTTGAAGTAGAGCCTTGCCTTCAAATTCCAAAATTATCAAAGCCTCTTCCAAAATAATCCTCTTTTCCATAAAGTTGAAAATAAAATCAAAGCCAATTTCCCGAGAACTTCTTCCAATTTTCAACAACCACAAAATATCATTTTCATTCTCATGAAATAGTTGTTTTCCCCTCTTTTAGTTAACACAATGATTCACTCCATGGATTATTTCCCAACACCATATTTCAATTTTCTAACTCATGTCACAATCCCAAAATATCTTTTCAAACCAAATCACAAGATATTTCCTCTTAGATATTTTATAAGATATTTGTTTATTTAATAATTTAAAATCAAATATTACTTTTTAATCAGCCATTCATAATTCACAACTTTATTTAATTAATTTAAATAATTAATTAAATAAAACTTTTATAATCTAACAATTTTAATATCAAATTTAATCTAATTAATTTTAATCACTTTATAAAATAAATTTAATCTAAATAATTAAATTACTTTACAAAATAAATTAAATCTAATTAATTAAATCAAATTTAAAGCTTCTAACAACAATAATCACGATTAAATAAATAATCAGTTTAAAACATTATAAACATTAATTAACATTAATTTCCCACAGAGCATACCTTGCAAACTAATTAAACGACAAGGCAAATGGGGACAACATGACAACAAAGCATGACCAAAACAAGGACTGACAACACACTATGAATAGGGTTGTGGTTTGACAAGGAAATCCTATTACTACCTCCCAATCAACTATTTCGTTGGGCAATGGACACGCTCAAACCTGTGAATCCAAGTGGAGTCAATGTCCTATACCTACAATCCTACAATCAAAACATATGTCGTACATGTATATAGATCCTAAACAATCACATCATGAAGGGAAAATCGTAGAACTGTAGGGCGTTCGCAAGTGAGTGATGCAATCACGTTCCCTTCACCAATACAGTATCACATCAAAATTGATGAAACTAAAACATCAAATAACTACAAATGAACATATATCAATATTATCTCACATAATCAACTATGCTAACCAGAGAGCATGTCATAATCAATAATCATCAATATAGTGTACCATCACATCTCAATATAAAAACCATCATCACTATAATGTCAGCGATCAAATAACAAAATCATAGTATCATAGTCTATCAAAATAAATGCATTGTCTGAAAACATAAGCAAATCGAAGGGGTGCTATAGAAATGTTGTCTACTACAATTGCAACAAACCAAGACACATTTCAAGAGTATGTAGAAGTAAAAAGGGAAAGCAGTATGCTCCGATAAAGGAAAATGAACATGTGAAGAAGATTGGAAAAGATGAGATTAAGCAAGAAATGGAAAAGATATGGAAGAAGAAATAATGTGAGATGACATATGTGTATGTTGTTAGAAACCAAGATCAGACATGCATACCTAAACACCTTCCACAAAAGAGAAAAACAATGAAAAAGCAGAGTTTTGCATGAAGATGTGCAAATTGATATATTCAGGAATTCAATGATTACAATGAGATGATTTGCTTTATAAAAGCAAAGTATGCAACCCTAATGTTGACCTAAAAACTGCTCAACTAAATAAAACTTAATTATTAATTAAGTAAAATAATTATTACCTAAGCAAAACCTAAGTAAAGTTATGAAAGTGTAATTAAATATTAATTACACTAACATATGTACCCTCATCCAGTGCAGACGATTCCTCCAAACATTAGACCTAGCATGGTCTTAGGGGGAGCTTTAATAGAAAATTGTTCAAACCCCTGGAAATATGGCGTGTTAGATGTTGGCATGAGGATATGTTGTAAGGAATGGGTGGACAAACTCAAAATCGATGATGCTCTGGTTGAGTATCTGCTTAGAAAAGGTATTGATGTTTCAAGTGTTTTTGATTCTTTACTGGATAATTTAGTCGAAGTTGTTGAAGAGAGAATGTTACTGGAAGGTCCGAAAGGACGTAAGTTAGAAACCATGGTTGAGAAAAGATGTGCTAAAGCTAAGCAAAAATTATCTAAACACATTAATGAGACAAAGAAATGCATTAATGAAATGTCGAACATCTACAAGTATTGTCTTTGATGGCCTACTACAGTTGACAATTTTAGAAGCAAGATTGAAGCAATTTAATCTGAAATGAACAACATTGGAAAGAATTTTGATATCTTCAAAGACAAATAAGGAAAAAAAAGGATAAGAGTTGGAGAACTACAAGTAGAGTTGATTACTATTCAAAGACAAAGAGAAGATGTGGTGAAAACTTCCTGGCTTGTTAAGGAAATTGTTGAGGTCCACTTAGATCATCTCTCTGAAATACTCCATGATGCAAAAGATTATGAAAGTCAGTGCTCATCCGCGGATTGGTAATCCTCTTTCACATTGCTAGCCTTGTTGGAGAGCATGTGCACGAGAATGGATTCTATTGTGTTTGCCTGGAAGAAGATTCTTCCATTTATCAAAGAGAGATACAAGAAAGTGCTTCAAGTGAAGAGTGTTATTTTTACTTGAGTTTTTATTGTTCTTCTATTGTTTTTTTGTTGTGACAAAAGGAGGAGAGAAAAGAAAAGTGAAAATAAAAATGAAAACAAGAAGAGAAAAGTTGAATTGATGAACAAAGGAGGAGTTTTTGGGGAAAAAAATTAAGCTTTGAAATTTATGAATGTTTGAAAGTTTTTCAAAAAATTTGAGTTTTGGAAGTGTTGGTGTTTTGGAATTTTGAGAATACAATGTCACCATGTACATACGTTCACATCCTATTTTTGGTTTCCCTTTGCCATTGATGTCAAAGGGGGAGAGTTTTGGAGAAATTGTAGGGGAAAGATTTTTTGGAGAGATTGTCATAAACTTTTTTTGGCACATGTTGTCATCAATGAAAAAGGGGGAGATTGTTGGAAGAATGAAGAAGATTAGTCTTTGTGTTGTCATTGATGTCACCATGTTGATTAAGGTGTCAGGCTAGTTCAATACTTTGAACTGGTATGAAGAATAGGTTTACATCCTCCAGTGTTTTTTGGTATGATATTTTGGTCTGCATTTCCCCTCCAGTGATCATTGTTGGTTGCAGTTATGGGAAAAGGCTTATGAATGTTGGAAGCATGCAACTATGCAATATGGTGTGTTCATATGATTATATGGCGAGTTGGCATTGGTTTGGTATTACATTTTGTTATTAGGTCTATTCATGGCCAATCTAATAATCAACTAATGATTTAATTTATGTTGTAGATATATGAGCAACCTATCTTTGGTCCAAGCTGACATGATATAGTGTGATGCATGGTTGAATTACTTTTGGAGAAGTTTTGTCTGAAGCCAACAATTATCCTTTTATGTGTTGCATCTAATTAGGCCGACCTAATTGATGCCTATGGACAAGTCATATATATATATATATATATATATATACAAGATGGTTTGGAGATTGGGATACAAAGAAGTGTGAAGTGTGTGTATGTGTGAAGTGTGAGTAGTATATGAATGCAAAGAAGAGAGAATATTATTTTGTTGGCATGCAAATTCTCTAAGCATAAAAGGAATTGAATCTGCACTTGAGGTGTAACTCCATCAGTTCATATTCTAGTTGTAAGCCATTTTGTTCTATAATCCTTTAGTAGGCAATGAGCCTCCTTATCTGGATAGTGAGTCCTACTTATAAGCAGTGAGATTTTGTATTTGGCAGTGAGCCTCTATTGTATCTAGTTTGGAACTACTATATATTGTGAGCTAATCCTCACCGTGGTTTTCCCTCATTGGGTTTTCCATGTAAAATTCTAGTGTTTATGTGTTGTGTGGTTTCATGTTCTGTTATTGCTCTTTCTTATCTTTTTGTTATTTTCATTAGAGTATTTGATGGTGTTTGTTCAATAAGTTTAAGAATATATTGATTCACCCCCCTCTCAGTATCTTGAATATTCAACAATTTCTAAGAGCTATGGGGTTCAATCATCAACTTCAACATGGTATTAGAGCTCCAGATCTGCAGCCTCCTATTCAAAATTTGAGGGATCTAACCTTGAGAAAAAATTTAGTTCATCTTGGAGCAAAATAAACCTTGTCATTGCATCTAGAGCATCCAAAAAACCTAAAGATCTACTATTGTTTCATAAAAAATTGAGAAGTTGCAATCAAGGCAAAAAAAAATGGGGCACATTTTACGAGGCATAAATTCATACAAATGTATGGATTCATAAAGGTCTATAGATCCTTATGAATTTGTATCATTTTTTTTGCAACCCTACATAGAAATTCATATTGGGAAAAATCAACGATCATTTTTATTTTTTCAAGAGAAAAATCTTTGGTAGCAACATTTTTAAAATCTAACATGTTTTTTTTTTTCTTTTTGAATTTGACGAGGGTTTTTATTTTTCATGAAATTTTTTTTTTCCAATGTCACCTCCCACATTCACAAGTTTTTCCTCCCATATTGATAGGCATCACCTTCCAATAGCTCGAGATCCTTCGTCGCTAGTGGCGGTCGCATTAACACTGCCTCCTTCACACTCTGCCAGTTCTCCACCTCAAGCTTTACTCGAACTCTACTTTGCAATTTTCATGCCCCTCCAACCCTTAGATAGCTCAAAAAACTACTTACCCGGTCATATCAATTACCATGGGCCTATACTTAGCCCCCTAAATCTTAGTGGCAATTGCCCAGGTGACTAGGGGCTTTAATTTTTAAGCCCCTTGTTTTGCTTTCAAGGCCTAATTAGGCAAGTTTTACAAGATCGAGTGTATCTTGGGCATCCTTAATCCATTTTTCAAAAACTTTATATCATTGAAAAGGTGGTTCTAGCCCAATCCAATGGTACAAGTATTTTTTCTAGGTTTGCTCCTAATTTATTCTACAATCCTTTGAAGTCGAATCTAGCCTTTTTTGCTCAAGACGACATAACTTTTGACTCGATTATCATATTTGTTCGTGATTCAAGCAACATTGGAAAGATGATTTAGTCCTCTTAATAGATATAAGGCTTGTTTTATTAAAAATTAACTAGGTATTTTTTATTTTAATCAAATCTCAAATTTTCCTTTTTTAGTCATTTTCTTAGGAAACATGCAAATAAGTCAGTTTTTTGGGGATCAAAGGGAAAATTTTATACATTGAGGGGTCTATACTGCTACATCGATTCATTACTATACTTTTTCATCATCGATCCAACACATATTGCTTCACTCACTCCATATAACTATTGTAGTTGGAAATCACAAATGGAGATAAATTTGAAGAAATTGGGGTTATACAGAGTGACTATGGATACACAACTTGAAACTCAAGTTGCTACTAAGAAGAGTAAGTGGTTTAATAGGGGTATTTATGCTTTTGAAACATCATGTATGTCTATGTCACTTGATCTTCTCTTTCATGTTGAATCTTGCACCACACCCAATCAGATACAGACTCAATTAGAGTCCTTGCTTGGAAAGTAGGATTCTATGAGAGGATTTCAATTGGAGAATGAGATTATCAGCTTGAATCCTCAAAATTTTGATAACATTCAAGAATTCTTCAATAAAATCAAGTCTCAGATTATAGTTGACATAGTGTGGTATTCAGAAGGAGGACACTCAATTAATCCTTTCAATCCTTATCAAGCTTGGTCCTGATTATTCAATTCTTATTTCTACCTTTTATGCCATGAGAGATGCACTTGGTTCTAGATTCACTATGCCTTCACTTAATTATTTTGCTACATCACTCACTCAAGAGCAAGAAAATTTGGTACAAATGGGCTCATCGAAGTCTTCCACATCACAGGCTCTTATTGTATCACCAAGCACTAAAGATTTGAAGGCTTAAAATGGAAAAGGAAAGAAACAAAAATAGAAGGATTCCAAGTTGCGTGAGCAAGCCAAGGAATCACATTCACAAGACACATTAGATTCTTCTTCCTCTTCTAAGAGGGACTCATCTAAGAAGGATTTACCAAAATGTGCATATTGCAAAAAGACAAGACATGATGATCATTAGTTTTATAAATATCAGATTGATGAAATGAAGCATCTTCTATAGAAGAATAGTATTCAATTGCCTTCATCCTCTTCTTCCAATTCAGAACCTTCACAATTAGGTTCAGCTAGCATGACACATGAAGTAGATGAGATGAAAGGTTATGCTCTCTTTGCATCCACCAATCTCTAATCTAACAGACGACTTCTTGATTTAAGAGCCTCACATCACATGGTTGCATCTTCAGGTATGTTCTTTTCATACAAGCCTTACACATTACCACATATTTCGATGGGGAATAACTCTTATATGAGTGTTATTGGGAAAGGATCCATAAATGTTGAGGATGGCACATTTCATGACATACTTTGTGTCCCTTCATTATCTTCCAATTTCCTTTCCATCTATCAGACTGCACATAGCGGGGAAAGTAAGATAGAAGAGTTCACACCTAATTCGGTGCTTATCAGAGACTTGTACAGTAGAGAGGTTCTTGCAATTGGTATAATAGATCATGCTTCTCAATTATATATCTTCTCTCATTTTTCTCTAGATGAGCTTTCACTTCCATTGACCAATTTTCACTCTCATGCATCTAGAGTGGATCAGATATTTGAGGAGAAGTTAGGTCACTTGAACCTATGTGTACTTCCATCATCCACATTGGTTCATGAGATTTTTTTTGAGATTCATCCTCTCACACCTCCTACATCTTCATAGTTCAATTCATTTCAATAGGATTTTTATAGTCTTTCAATTTCAGCTTTGTGGGATGACTACTTACCAACTATTTGTAGAGTTATTCATTAAGTAAAATATTGCAAATATTGGTGACATACTTGGGGATATTCACTTGCTCTTTGATAACATATATGGCCCACTATTCATCACATCAACATTGCCTTTGGAGGTTGTTCTATAGGTGCCTTCACAATTGTTTGGATTTGCTTTAGTTTATTTAGCTTCATTTGTTTCAAACATGTGGACCCTTGAGAATTATTCCATGGCATCCATCATGAGAATGTTTCTCTTGAGAGAGTTTCTTATTCATGCACAATTGGATGTGTTTCTTCCTAAGGGGAGGAACAATGTTTGTCATTTTTGGATCATCTTTAGCATTCTTCTTTGTGCATTCACTTTTGGTAGAGGATCTTCTTCCTTAGAGGGGGATTCATTACCTCATCCTTTCTCTCCTATGGGGGGATCTTGATTGTACTTATGTGATCGAAGCAACATTTGGGGAGACGTTTTGAGTCCTATTTTTATTTGTCACATGTATGGTTTCATTTCTTTTATCTTTTTTGGAGAGGATTTTTACCCTAAAGTTTTCTCCTTTTTCTTCAGTTATAAGAGATTTCAGTTGCTTGTTCATGGGTACCCCATCAGCACTTGTAGCCAAGACCCGTTCTACATTCATGTAAGTTTCTTTTATTAGTTGTTTAGTTTCTCCCTAATTGAGCTTAAGGGGTTGTTGGAGTAAATAGGTCATTACCTGATAATCAATTAATTATTACTTAATTACTAGATACCTTTTCACTTTAATCACTTAATCTAAACTTAGGAGTTTCTTTTTTATTTTAGATTAAGTTAAATATAGGTCAAGTTGTCTTAGTGCATGATATTAAGACACTTGTCACAATCTGATCAAATCCTTATCTAGGGTTTTCTTTTTTATACTTTTATAAGCATTCACCTTTATTATAATCATTCCTTCAAGTTATTGCATCAATACAATTTCTTAGGTTTTTGAGCACACAATTATGATTTGATCTCTCTTTTTTGATAGGATAATTACTTGTAGGTGTTTTTTGGGAGTTATGGGGTTCAATCATCAACTTCAACATAAATCAAGGATAATAATACATTAAAAATTCAATGCACAATCATGCCTAAATACAAATACATCAAGGGTCCATTACATAAATCACTTGAGCACTCATGACCTAACCAAAATTAGGAGAAACAAATAAGCTAACACAAGAAGCATTAACACTTTTAATTCACATAACCTTGTTCTTTACTATTCATAAACACTAATCATTTCAATGTAGTTGAGGAAAGAAGGAAACCACTCCAAAACCATGTTACAATTCATCCATTAATACAAGCTAAATAATCATTTACACCAAATGGTCACATCACAAAAAATAAGCCATGACATCATAATCCAATAAAAATACACATTGCATTAATCATAATTAAATAATGATGCACAAGGATGGTGATAAATAACCAATAACACATAAGGAGATGGTAACAACCACCAATACCAAGTATTGAATGATTATCCAACAACTCATGCAAGAGAATCACATAAATGATTAGATATAATAAATCAATGAATAGTAGAAGAAGACTACTAGACAAGGATATAGAGTGAAATCAGGTCAAAATGTCCAAAATAACCCAAAGGTCATGGAATAATAAATAAGGTAAAAAATGAATGTGTGTCCAACATACAAGAAATTACTTTCCAACTTGCAATTTTTTTTTTACATGCTTTAAAATCTAAAGTTTACATTTTTACAATTTCAAGAACCATGTAAAAATCTTGGAAGCTTCAATATTCTCATTGTTCACTAAATTTTACCATAAATTAAAGTTCATAGGTTCAAAATTAAATTATATACTCTTGCTCTAAATAGGCTAGGGATTACACTTTTTTTAATCACATAATTTTTTGTGAAGATTTTGGAGGGCTTTTGGACCACTATATATATTTCAAGAAAATTAAAAAAACATAATAAATTTTGTAACATTACATTTTTGTTCTAAATCTACTCAGAACGATATATATGCAATCATAAAATATTTCAAAGAATTTTTGGTAGCCTAATGATGCTACTTTCAATTTCTCAAAAATAAAACATAACATAAATATATACATCTATTATATGGATTCAAACTCGATTGCATCCTAAGGAATGAGATTACATGTACAACCACTTAGTGTGGGAGTGGCAAGAAAAAAAACAAATTACATAAACAAAAGGAGGAATACTTTTGTCTTTTCAATGCAACTCTTACAGAAATTGGAGGGGATCTTCCTACTTTCACACACACACACACAATGTAAGTATTGAGATCTATCATCCCCACTTCTTTATAAATCCACAAGAAATCAACGTCCAATCATTCAAGGGAAGTAAGCACACTTGGAGGAAGGAGAAGGAGAGAATAATAGAGTACAAAAATGAAATGACAAAACCCTTCCTTTTCCTTTTTCACTCCAAAAATCTCTAGATCCTCATTTCACTTTCTTTTCTTTTTCACATAAACATGATAATTCAAAAGAGGATATTTCAAAATTAGATGTTTTACAAATAGATAGTTTCCTTTTATATTTCACCAATCATTTAAATTAAATACATTGCAAATATATTTTTTAATTGACCAGCATAGTAATTTTCCAAATTAACTTTTCTTTGAAATGACTAACATAATAATTTCCCTAATTAGAAAATGGATTTAATTTAAACAATTCCTTATAACACAGTATTTTCCAAATTAGTCAATGCATTTAATTTAAACAATTCCTTATAACACATAATTTTCTAAATATTTCCACGATATTAAAATACATGAGACCATTTCATAAAGGTAATTAAATAAATAAAATTTTAACTAACAATTTAGGATAATTCCATAAACATTCCAAAATAAGTATTTCAAAAATTTGATAAAATGAAAGTAAACTCAAGTTAAATAAACTCACATAAAGGAAAGATGCACTTTGTGAGTTTATCCACAACACAAAGATCTAGAATCACCAATTATTCTAATTTGTGGTGAGCTAGGTAAAATATAGGGAATATCCTTTTATTCACGATCAAATAGGATGGGTTAAGCAACAAAATATATCATAAGAGTCATAGGATCACAAACTCGACCATACAAACTAAGTATGGTGAGAAGGTCAAGTGAATCCATTTCATTCTCCTCCACATCCATCGATTATTCAAATACCTATATACATTTTGCATATTTAATGTAAAGCATAAAAAATGATAATTGAGACCATAATTGAAGCAATATATAATGACCAATGAGGTCATGTTATCTAGCAAATAACATATCCATCTTGTAATTACAATATATCATAATCAACTTAATATAAAATTTAATCCAATCATAGGTAGAGACATCAAAACAAGGAAAGAGTTAACACATGGATGGTCACCACATCTCATTAAACAAACAAACAAAAACACAATTCTTGAATCTAAGGAAATTTAACCCATATACTATTTTCGTTTAAAATTGTAAAAACTAAACTAATTTCGTTTAATTAATATATTTATCTAGAATCAATACTCAAGTCTTCAGGTTTTGTATTAATAAAAATAAAGCTTGTAATGCTATGTTCAGTTGTGAAACCCCTCCCCCTCACTCCTACATTGCGTAATGGTGGTTACTCCCCTCGCAATGGCTCGTTGTCACTGGATGGGGAGATTGGCACCAATTTGCTTTCCTTTGTGCAACCAAGGGGAAACCTGCACATATCAAAAAGATGTCATGAATGGGGGTGATTGTGATATTAGCTGAATGGTGCATGCAGGTCTCTCTCGTTATCTTGAACCTCCCCTATTTAGGGCCTCACATGGGATTGTGATGTGTCCCCATTAATGGATTGATTTGATCTCCCTCAGAATGCCTTCTTTCCCTCTACTCCTTTGGGGGTGACAACCAACCTAGGCGGCAAGCTTTCATTCAACCAATCTAGTTTGATCCCAAATATTTGTTTGGGCAAGGATACATATGCCAGGGAGTAATTTATAATGAAGCATGCCCTCATCGATAGATTCACTAAATCATGGCTAAAACTATGTGATCTATATGCATGAATCTCCAAATTTTAGGAGGGCTTCCAGGATGAAATTAACATTTACCCCTACACCAAGGGTTTCTATATCCTAGAATTCGAGTCTATTGAAGATAAAAAAAAAAGGTGTTGGAAAATAGTTAGTGGTTCCTCAACTGAGACTTCTTGTGCCTAGAAACTTGGTTTCCATCTTTTGACCCAATATCTGAGTCCTTCTCTTATGCATATCTTTAGTTACATCTACCATATCTCCTCTTACAATTCTAGGAGGTTGATTTCCTGTGTGTGATTAGCAATGGCCTTGGGAAGTATTACTATTCCTCTGAGGAGACAATCAATTATGTTAGATCTACCTATATATGATTATGCATTGAAATGGACCTTTCCAAAGGGCTACCAACTAAGTTAGATATAAAAGTAGGCAATAGAGCTTGGAGGTAGTTAATAGACTACGAAAAAAATCCCTTTCATATTCAAAAAAAAAAATTCAATAGATCATACTACTGCATAATGCAAAAAGGAAGTTCATGTGAGGGGTCTTCAATCTTCAAGGTATAAGTTGATTTGGTGGATTGGGGTGGAACCCCACCATTATGTCATTTCTCTTGAAACCCATAATGTTGTGGTTTCTTCACACGAGAGTGAAACAAAATCTTATTTACCCCCTTCTCCAGTTGCACAAGTCACTTTGTATAGAGATTCTCTTGGGGTTGATGTGAAGGGAGACATTCTATTAGACTCTTCATCCCTTCTAGTGAAAGCCAAAACTTTGAATTCTCATAAGTCAAATGTTGTTGTTGGTAATAGGGGCTATAGGACTGTGTCATTGCCTACAATCTCTTTGGGGGCTATGGTTCTCGAGAGTGGTGATGATACCTCATCAAGTGGGGTGGAGTGAACTTTGGATGTTACTCCATGTTCAAATCAAGGTTGGATAAAGGTGAAGAGGAATAAATCCTCACAACAAAAGCTTCAAATGGTATTAATATCATTAAAGAAGAAGGAAAATATTTGAGGTGAAATTTGTCTCTGAAATAATGGTATGTTGGGTTGGTAGGTATTTTAAGGACAATTGTAAAATGGCAAGTTTTATTGCTTGCATTTACACCCCTAGTTTAGGGCATGCACCTTTTAAATATAGTCCTACTCTCTTTTTTGTTGGCAACATGAGCATGATGACATATGGTTTTGTCATTGATGGCAACCTATTGTAGAAGTGATGGTGCATTTGTATGTACATAGTCTGAATAAGTTTGAAGAAGACCAAGTATTTTGGTGAAAATTGTCTTAAGTCCTAGACTAGAAGAGTATGTTGTAGAGGAATAATTTTGTGGTCCAAATTACTTCGCTTTGTAGAATATTATCATATGGTTTTGAGGTAGTCATGGTATGTATTGGAAGATTTTATATATAGATTTTTAGTGTTGTATGTCTTTCGCACCTGAAGTTATTGATGACAGTGTATCAAGCTTAGTAATGGTAGTGTTATAGGTGCAAAGTGCATATTAGAATGCTGCACATTCCATCGTGGATGATTATTATGTTGTGTTGTTTTGAGGAAGTTTTTGAGGATGTTAGAAGTGTATGCACTCCAAGTGGCAAGTGATTTGGTGGTTCGCATGTCAAGTTGTGGATGAACATTTTGTTCATTCAATTATTACTTCACCAATTTCACTATGTAGTGTTGACCTAAGGGTTTTGGGGTCGTGCAAAGTTGAATTGTGTAAGGAGAAGATTCATGGGAGTAATTATAGGTCATGGCAACCTATTGCGGTGAAGAAAATGTTTTGGTTCCTTCCGCAAGGCGTATGTGATGGAGTTTTATGTCGATAAGTTTTGGTGTTACATGTTTCATCTAATTAGGCCGACCTAAATTATGTTGTGGGTGTTTGCAAAATATATGCATATATATACAAGGTTGCTTCAATGTCGATTATTGTAGAAAAAAGTATGTTCATGAATGTATATATTGTAAGAGAGATGTGTTGTAGAGTGAAGTGAAAAAGGTGATAATGGTGAAATGTGAAGTGTGTAAAGTCAATTTTCTAAGCTTGATTGGAACTGTATCTTCAACATGTTGCAGATGCATTGTTAGCAGTTCAAAATCTAGTAGTGAGCCATTCTTCTACTCTCTTTTCTATTCTGGACAGTGAGTCCTCTAGGTAGTGAGCCCTTGGTAGTGAGTCATTCTTCCTAGATAGTGAGTCCTCTATTTTATAATCCATTGTAATCGATTATAATATATTGTGAGCTAATCCTCATCGTGGTTTTTCCCTTTCAATGGTTTTCCACATAACTCTAGCATTCTTGTGTTATCTTATGTGATGCATGCTTTAATTTTCCCTTTCCATTTCTGCAAGTTAAATGAGATTCTCTTAATGCATGTTTAATTTGATGAAGTTAATGAATTTCAATGAATATTGATTCACCTCCCTCACAATGTTTTGGGTGTTCAACAATTGGTGTCATAGCTCAGTTCCTTCAATTGGCTTAACCGTTGAGGTAGATCTTGGAGATTGAACACATGACACTTAGAAGATATCTTATCCCTCTGGAAGGGTTTACTGAAGAAGACCATGAAGCTTACATGGAAGGAGAACTCATATTTGATCTTGATGATCTTGATAAGGCATAATGTGAGACTACAAATTTGAAAGAAGATATTAAGGAAGTATATGAGTGCATCACAAAGTTGAGAGATCAAATCAATAAAGTTGAAGAAAGACTCAAGGATACAAATGAGCAGCTCAAACGATAAAATGAGTCAATCACCAATCTGAAAGTGCGGGTTGAAGAAGGAAAAGGAGTTGAAGATTGCTTGAATGCCAAGTTGAAAGACAAGTCTGTAAAATGTTAAAAAATTGAATAAGTTGTGTCTTTGAGGAAAGATCTGGAGAAAGCAAAGTCAAGAGGAAAAATTAAAGAAGAGCTCCATCTTGCTTGATGATATGCTTGCTAGTCAAAAATATTCAAAGGAAAAAGAAAGATTAGGGTTTGAAAAAGGAGAAAGCTCAAAAGAAAATCAAACTCCAAACAATGTTGAAAAGAAGAGCAATGAACAAGGGAATAATGGAGGTAAGAAGAGCAATATCAAACATGTCCAAAACCAAAAGAAAGATTTCAAAATACCACCTATCATATAACCAACTGCACAAAGGTACCCATCTTTTAATGGTTATTGTTATTCTTGCAAAATATTTTGGCAAATTTGTAGAGTGTAGGAGCATAATGAATTGAAACTTCAATCATTTTCTAGTCAGCGTTATACATGCAATAGATTTGGTCATAAGGCTAGTGATTGCAAAAGTTAGATGATGAATGGCTACAGTAATAGTATGATTTTCCAATCATTTAATGGTTACTATTATACATGCAATGGATTTGGGCATAAGGCTTTTAAATGTAGATCTAAAATGGAAAGAAGTAAGTTTGTTAAAAAAAAAAAGGTGTCATATGTCATAAATGCAATAAACCAAGACACATAGCTAAGTTTTGTAGAAGTAAGATTGTGAAACCCTCCAGTTGACAAAATAAGATTGATATGGTAAAGAAGGTTGATTCGGTTGAGATCAAGAAGGAGATGAACAAGATATGGAAGAAAAAGGAAGAGAACGAGGTGAAGAATGAGTTTATGCCAAATCTTGGTTTAGATTTTTCCTTCGAAAACTAGATAGAGAGAATTGGCTTAGGGGGGTTTCAATAGAAAACTCTTTAGCTCCCTGCCAAAGATGAGATGTTGATTATGTCTTCAGCATATTGATATATGTGTAGGTTGATATGCTTGGTCAGTTGATGGAATTTTCACTGAGAAATATCTTGTTGCAAATATTTGCAAAGTGATTAGAGGTGTTTGTGCAATCACAATGAGAGTTTGACATCTTTTCAACCTAACTTTCTCTGTTGTAATTAATGTGCATATTGGGTCATTGAAAAGGGTTTTTAGTTCATTATGCACATTTTAAAAGTCATTTGTGTTTGAGCATTTGAAGAGGAGAGTAGATAAAAAGAGATATGGAGCATCTGTGAAGTGTTATACGAAACCCTATCAGTGAATTCCAAAGGTATTTATCAATTTCCTGCAAAACCCTAGTTTCAGAGAGGCTTTAAATGTTTACTCCTCAAGTTATTGATTTACTTGAGAGGTCGAGACCTAAATTCAAGAAGCACCCGTACAAATCCATGGAAATAGACAAAGAAGGTGTATTTTCTAGGGTTCCTTTGAATGTGTTGCACGTAAAGGATGTGTGTATCTACATTCATTCAAAGTTGGATGAATATGATCACATGAAGATGATAAAATTTAGGGATAAAATGTTACCTGGCGATGATTTCGAGCTAAAACTAGAGTATGCTAGCTTAACAAAGAAGAAGTTGGATGTGTGAAATCAATTTCCTAATTTTTACTATGATGATGAGTGGGTGAAGTATGCACTCAATAAAATACATGACAAAATCATGTGGTTGGATTTTCCACACATGATAAACAAGGATTCAATTAGGATTGTCGTTGGCTTATGCTCCACTGGTTTTGTTCTAATATTGAAGTTAGTGAAGAATGAGGTTGTAAAGAAGCTTATCAGAGTGGAATTTGACAAGCATGCCCTAACCGTGAATGATATTGAAGATCTAGCATTTAAGTATGCTTCTATGATGATTGGTTATAAAATATTTTTCATAGAGAGAATTCAATCTCTGTTGCCACAATATACACAATCCACCAAATGGTGAAAGAAGGAAAATATTTTGATCTTTGTGAGATCCTAAGATTACAATTGTTGGAGAATTTGTAGAATACAAAAGAGTTAAAATACCCTTTTTGATATGCTACTCTTATCATTTGCTTGATGTTTACGTTTTGAATGAGTTACCCAAAGCAAAGAATGTTATTTGGCTAGATGGTATTCTTGTAGTTACTCAAATTAGAGATCATTTGAGAAGATTCCTTGGTAAAGACTCTTGTGATTCTATGTTGTGGGGATTCATTAAGCATTTCCGATCCCAAATGCAAGAAAGAGAAGGGATTCCTAGAAAAGTTGTGGATACGTACAAAAATGATTTAACTTTTATGGTTAGCAGAGATTATTGCTATATGGAAGCAATTGAACCCATAACTATTTGGGTTCCAGAGCTACCTTATGAGGTAGATGAGTCTGTATGCATTGGTCTTACAAAGATAGTGTTGAGAAAACCTAGGGATACAAATGTGGAAATGCATGGTACCTATGAAAAGAAAAAGATTCAAGTGAACCTTGAAAGAAGAAGGACAAGGAAGAAAAAAATGAAAAGATGAAGGCTGACTTGGAGAGAGAGTTTGATGACCTTGAGGGCCTTGCGAAGAAATATATAGGTACATCTACCCCTTTTAAGACTCCACATAAGTTAAGAAGGTCAGGTAGGACCTCAGTTCCCACACCACCTATTGTTACAAAGCCTTTTGGAACTCCTCGTTTGAGAACAAAGCCAACAGGTGATTCAAAGAAGAAAGATACATCCAACAACTTTGTGTAATAGAAGTCTACCAAGAGGAGAAGGAAAGAAAAAGAAACCAGAGAAAAAAATATCAGTTATGAAGATGAAGAAGAAGAAGAAGAGGAAGGACCCCAATTGGTCTATAAAAGGAAGTCTCAAGTCTCTCGAGAAGAGACCGGTACAAAAAGAGAAATTTAATGTGGTGGATACATAAAGTGAATACGAAGCTGGAAAGGAAAATAAAGCTTTCATTTTTCAAAGAAGAGAAAAGAGTAAGAAATCTAAGAAGACCCCTCTTGTCCAAAAGCATATTCCTATGAAGTTAGATACATTGTTCAATGGTATTGCATAGTTTGGTATGTTGAAGGAAATTGTTGCAATGTATCCAGATGAAAATGATGAAGACAAGGCAACAATTGAAGAAGATATAGTTAAATACATGGTGACATTTGATACTGGCCTATATGAGATATAAGATTAATTGCCAGATGATATAAAAGGTGTGTTGAATGAAAGAAGACAAGAGGCTATTGAAAAGGATGAAAATATGAAGACATCTACCTTGGATGATATTGGTTCCTCTTTGTCTCATGAGGATAAACACAAGTTGTCTCAATTGTATAGCAAGAGATTAAGGACAAAGCAAAGATTTATCACTATTATGAGAAAATAGAAGGAAGATATTGAGAGGTTAAGGAAAGAGATACTACAAATAGTGGAAACACTTGCTAAAGAATTGGGAGCTCCTTCGGAGACTGAAGATCAATTGCAGCAAGACACATCACTCCTAGAAATCAATGAGCTTGTTAATGAACATGAGCATGAGCATGAGCATGAGCAACAATAATAAATAATAACAAATAACAGTCCTCCAGTTGTGGAGAATAAAGAAGATAAGAAAGATGCCCAGGAGAAGACTGAAGCACAAAAAGAAGAAACCTTGCCTTTGAAAGCTAAGAAGAATGCATAAGTGTGCTCTAGTAGTGGAGAGAAAGAGAAGAGTGAGAATCATGAAGAAGAGAGTACTAAAATAGGTGGTGAATCCTTTGGAACCTCTGGCAATTCATTAAAGTATATTTTGGATATGCACTTATAGTTTCAATCGGTGGTGTCTGCACATCTATTGTAGATTCCTATCAACAAGGTCAAGTGGACCTAGACAAGATTTCCCCCTATAAAAGTTAAATTGGTGAAGTATTTCATGCCTCCGCAAGGAAGGAGATTCTTCAAACTCACCAGAAGAGTACTGAGCTGATTGATGAAGCTGTAAAGGTGCTGCATGAAGGACTTCCTAGAGTATCTATTGAAATTTCTTTATCTGGTGTGCAACAATTGATTTTATTACTTAATTCTTTTAAGGAGTATTTTTCTAGTTTAGAAGATAATATAAAGAAGGAAATGGTAAATAAAGTCAATGATAAAAGGTTAGCTGATATTTTTTGATAAGTGTGCTATTATATAGACCAAGCTGCAAGGCAACTTGGAGGATGTTAAGAAGTAATTGGAAGAAGCCAAACAATTATTTCAATTATGTTTGAAGTGGCATGTTTCCACAAGGAGCATTAAGGATCAGATGGACTCAATTGAGTCTCAAATTGCTCAAGCCTTGAGTGTTTATGATCTGGTAAGTGATGCAAATGGATCTACAAAAGCTATCATTGAAAATCTACATGGTCAATTCTTTCTACTGCAAGAACAAAAGGAGAAAATAATAATGTAGTATAGTCAACTCAAAGATATGGTAAGTTCAAGGCTTACCCCTTTAACTAAAGTTTTATATGATGTTGAGAAGATCGTGCAAAAGATTCCAATGCCTAGTTCTCCAAAATAAGGAGAAGACCTCCATGTTTAGTTTAAAAATTAGTGCCATACGCTTTCCTTTGCCAAGAAGGATTGGGAAGCACACGTGGAAAAATTGAAGGTGTACATTTTTGCTTTGTATATGCAATTTTTGATTTCAATGTATATATGTGGAGTTAGTAGATGGTTTTGTTATATATTTTTGCCTTTTGTTGACAATGGATAATATAGAAATGGGGAGTAAAGCATATAGGGGGAGCTACACTCATGTAAATATATCAGTAAGGGGGAGTAAATAAGAGAAATATCTTTTTGGAACCCTTTTCCCTTGATGTCAAAGGGGGAGAATGCTTTGAAGAGTGTTTTGGAGAAGTGTGTTGCCATCAATGAAAAAGGGGGAGATTGTTGGAAACATGAGCATGATGGTATATGGTGTTATCATTAATGACAACCCATTGTAGAAGTGATGGTGTATATGTATGTACATAGTCCAAAAAGTTTTGAAGAAGACCAAGTTTTTTGGTGAAAATTGTTGAATTTCCATATTAGAAGAGTATGCTACAAAGGAAAATTTTTGTGGTCCACGTTGCTCAACTTTGCATAATCTTATCATATGATTATGAGGTAGTCATGGTACATATTGGAAGAGTTTATATGCAAAGTTTCAAGGTTGTATGTTTTCAATAGCTAAAGATATTGATGATAGTGCTACAGGTGCATAGTGCATATTGGAATGCTCTGCATTCCATCGTGGATGATTATTATGCTGTGTAGTTTTGCGGAAGTGTTTGAGGATGTTACAAGTGTATGCACTCCAAGTGGAAAGTGATTTGGTGGTCTATGTGTTGAGTTGTGGATGAACTATTTATTCATTCAATTGTTGCTTCACTGATTTTGCTATGCGATGCCGACCTAAAGGTTTTGGGGTCATACAGAGTTGAATTGTGTAAGGACCAGATTCATGGGAGAAATTATAGGTCATGGTGACCTATTTGGTGAAGAACATGTTTTGGTTCCTTCTACAAGGTGTGTGTGATTGAGTTTTGTGCCAACAAGTTTTGGTGTTACGTGTTTCATCTAATTAGTCCAACCTAATTGATGTTGTGGGTGTTTTTGGAATATATGCATATATATAGAAGGTCAATTCAATGTTGAATATTGTAGAAAAAAATATGCATATGAATGTAGAGATTGTTAGAGATTTGATGTAGAGAGAAGTGCGAAAGGTGATATTGGTGAAGTATGAAGTGTGTAAAGTCAATTTTTTGAGCTTAATTGGAATTGTATCTTCAACATGTTGCAGATGCATTGTTAGCAATTCAAAATTTGGCAATGAACCATTCTTCTACTCTCTTTTCTATTCTAGACAGTGAACCATTCTTTTTGGACAATAACTCCTCTATTTTGTAATCCATTGTATCTGGTTATAATATATTGTGAACTAATCCTCACCATGTTTTTTTCCTTTCAAGGGTTTTTCATGTAAATCTGGTGT
The DNA here is from genome assembly GCA_007115665.2 of Sequoiadendron giganteum. Taxonomy (NCBI): domain Eukaryota; kingdom Viridiplantae; phylum Streptophyta; class Pinopsida; order Cupressales; family Cupressaceae; genus Sequoiadendron; species Sequoiadendron giganteum. The sequence continues at coordinate 737,277,610 of CM021102.1, forward strand.
TCTCGTGTCTATTGATGTGATGCATTCTTTAATTGCTCCTTTCCATTTTTGCAAGTTAAATGTGATGTTTTGAATGCATGTTTAAGTTGATGAATTTAATAAATTTCAGTGAATACTAATTCAACCCCCTCTCTCAGTATTTCGGGTGTTCAACACCCTTTTGTATCCTGTTCATGGGAGTTCTTAGTTTAAATTTGTGGGGATGAGATCCCCCCTTTGTGATCTCATCTAGTGCGAGCAAGGCTAAAATTCCCACAACAATTTAAAAGGGTGTGGCCCTTCATAGTCACTCTTACCGATCATTTTTTTTAATCTAGAATCTTTATTTTTAGAAAAGGAAAAAAATAGTCAATTATTTGCATGCATTTTAACATTACATCCATATAAGATCAAAATCCAAAAACACAATAATAGGCTCGTTTTTATAGGTTTTAGAAACGCCTTCAACATGTTTGAAATATGTCAAAATCTAACAAATCAAGAAAGCACAACTCCAAGAAAACATCAACCAACTCAAAACATCAAACACATTATTCAACCGAGTAAGATAAAATAAACTTGCAAAAGCCACTCTTCTAAGTTTTCTATTCCCCTTTCACTCAAATTTTCATGCCGCATGAATCCTAGAATTAATAAAAATAAGACTAAGGTAGTTTTGAGTGAGATTAGAGAAAATTTACCAATACAAGAAACATTGAAAAAAGAACAAACGAAAATCCATAAACAAATCTAGGACACCAACAAAAGGAGACACATGAGAGAATAAATTTGTGAAAGATAATCTTACCTCTCAAAGGAGCTAATTGAACTAGGGGAATGAAGGCTTAATACCTTTCATATCTTTACCTAAAATAAGCTTAAAATAATTAGAGCTAGTTATCCACTTGGCCAAATCAAAATCATAACAACTATACTTCTCTAAAAATTCACAAGAGAACAAGGTTTTTCCTATAGTGTGATGGTTAAGTGATGGAATTTTTATTGTGACCACTAGGGTTCAAGTATCTATTGGACTATTGTGATTGTAGGAACTATGCCTTCGTTAATCCAATGTGATCATAAGCTTGACCCGCTAGCTCAAGCCAGGCTAAAAATTCTCGATGTTATCAATAAAAAAAATAAAATCACAAAAGAACGTCCTCACACACCAATGCCTCGTATAAACATAATAGTTTACTGCTTGGTATTCCTTCCTCGCAAAATGAATGAGCTTAATTGGAGCAACCCCCACTTAACACAATAATATTGTCTGTATCATAGAAAAAGGGAACCCTAAGTTTAATGTCTTAACCAACATGATTGATTTTACTCTTTTTTCAAAGATGCATTAGGATGTAAATCAACAAGGTGATTAGATTGACTTTCAACCATGAAGGTGACTCAATTAGATCTGGATTTGATCCTTGGAAATGGATTGGAATTTATTTTCTTTGATTAACCTAATTAGATTATGTGCACTAATATGAAAATTATAATATTCCAATAATTGACAGACTAAAATAGCGATTTGCAGGCAGATCTGGGAAGGGCAGAGTGTTGTGTACTTGTCCTGAAAACTTGGATTTAGTCATTGTAGGACATAGGTGCCCAAGAGTATATTTGTCCTTGGAGGGGTTTCTTGCTCTGTTTTTGCAGTCCTCTGATGTCAGATTTGAGACTCCTATTTCCACTTGTAGACTTGTTAGATCATTGTCAAATAATTATGTAGGCGAGTTTTCGTGAGTTGACAAGGTGTAGGGTTTTTAATGCAACAATGGATAGATGATTTTAAAACTTCATTCAATCCTCTCCAAACCTAAAATCTACACATTCACAAATAGAATAAATGTTGTGCCATTTAGGGGCTTGCCTTGGTCAAACCTCATGTTAGTGTTTCCACTTCCACAATGGCAATGTCAATGATAAAAATGGGTAAATGATAGGAAGGAAAGATGAATAAAAAAAGTGCTACAACTCACCACCTTTCAATGGCTTCCTTAAAGGATAAAATTCATACACATCACTTCAAGTTCTTGGATCTTGCTTACTTGAATTCTTGAATTGCTTGGAGACCTACAATAAGGGTTAGCCTTCACAAATAATGATAATATAAGCATGCATAAACTCACATAGGATTTGACATGATCTTTAGATCTTGAATTGTTGTAATAAAACTCTGAAATGTTGCTCTTAAATCTCCTTTAACAATAGTTATTGCTCATAAATTCTCCTTATTTCTTGTTAGATTTCAAATGATGCAATAACTAGGTATTTATAGGCATTTATTCTAATTTCCCAAAAATTAAATCTTGATAACCGACTTTTGCAACATAATTTTCAAATGTTAAAATGTTGACACTGACATATTCAAATTTGGATTTTGACAAAATAGGGGGACTCAAACACCCAAGGGTGTCCCAATCCTAGCCCTATTTTCGAAGATTCTAGGTATTAGGGGCAAAACATTAAATAAATGCATTTATTCAATGATTGAAATTTCTTAGAAAATGGTAAAAATAGGTTATAGAATGCATAATTTAGGAAATTAGAGGATCAAGTAGGCTCAATAATTTAGAGGGGACAAAACATAGTATGAAATTGTCAAGGGTGAAAATTTACAATGCTACATTTAGCCCCCACTTTAGTGAGAGTATGAACTTATGCTTAGGCTCACACTAAAGTAGAAAAGCTATGTCAAGAGGGGTTTGATTGCCCAAATTTTGAAGAGATAGGATGACTAAGGATCAAGGGGGAGTGCATAAGCCCCAAAGATCCAAGATCCCATGGAAAATCAACATAAGCACAAAGGAACACACACATGCATGAAATTCAACAAGACAACATGCACAAACATGCGATTTCAAAATAAAATGCAAAAGGAGGGTATGGAAAATCACAGGATAACAAGTTGTGTTATGCTAGAATCCACACCAAAGGCGTTCATGAATCACATAATAGAAAAGTTTGATATTTTCTAGGTGAATCACAAACAAAAGGCACCATGGGCTAGTGAAGTCCAATATTCACTAGGTGAGCCCCCAAGACAAAGTAGAAAAATGAAAAAAACACAAGGAATAGTAAAGTTTGATATTCACTAGGCGTGTACCCATTGTCAACAAAACAAAGAATTATACTCCCTGATAATTTTGATAGGGTGCGACAAAAATACTATGCCAACGCATCACTAAGTTCAGCGCATGTAAACAAAGTGAAGCAAAAATGCCAATGTCAACACATCACCAAGTCCAACATGTGTGAACAAAGTGAAGCAAATAATGCCAATGTATGCCCCCCTAAAATGTCAACATACATGCTATGTTGCTATTTTAGGGAGAAAGAGGGGAAGAGGGTCCTCAAAAAGAATGCTTGCCTCCCAAAACTAGTTATCCTTGCCCCCAAGTGTAGAGACAATGATAACCACACCAAGGAATATCATGTTGTTGCCATGAAAATATGGTTGCACTTAAGATTATACCACCATGAATGGCAATGAGAAAAACACATAAAGCCACAAATGCCACATAGTGATGAGCAACAAGATATGATGAAGATCAACATTGATTAGAGGAATTAGGTGCATCAACAAAAGGAAGAGCACCACAATCCTTAAGATGTTATATTTTATTACTCAAGGATTGACATTCATTAGGAGAATGACTATGCACTTGATGATATGCACAAAATGAGTTTTTGTTGTAAAATTTCTTTCGTGTTCTTGGAGGAAGAGTAATTAGGTGAGCTTTGAGAAGCCTCAACAAGATATTCTCTCAATCAATAGTAGGGGACATTTCTTTCCCTTATGAAGAAAAACTTGCTTTCTTATCACGAGATGGAATACATACAGTAGATGATAAAGCATTAGATGAAGATGGGGAGGAATGTTGGAAACCTAGAACCTGCTTGGAAAAGTATGGTATGGACTTTTGTTGATTCCTATAATTTTATTTCATGTTTTCATTATATCCATGTTTAGAAATAATTTTGTATCCAAGACCATAACATGCTTCCAACTTAGATGATGATATTTTATCTACTTGCTTCTAAGAAAGATTGGCTTCTTCTCGAGCACACAAATCCTTTTTAAGTTTTTAAAAGTTAAGCACCTTCCACTCATGAGGGATGAGAGTTTAAGATCCCCTATCACCACCAAGGGGTGATGTTGTTGATGTAGAACCAGGTTGAGCAAATGAAACACAAGACTATTTTGGTTTACATTGTAATATTTTGTACTCTCCCATAAAGGAGGGTGTAAAATCTAATGAACCCCAATCATCCCCAAAACATGTGTTTGAAGATTAATTGGTAGCATGATAATTATTTATATTTGACTCTTTGGACTTTGATGGTGAGATTTTAGACTCCTCTTTGAAACAAGGTGTAAAATCTAACGGTCCCCAATCATTGTCTAAGAGTTTTGTTGTAGATGAAAGATAATTAGGATTACCATAATTTTTTATGCATTCCACCTTTGAAGTTGGAATCAAAGTATTAAGAGAGTTGGAAGTGTTATGATCATGTTGAACTTGTGAATTATAAATTTTTTCATCCACTTTAACTTTGTATATCTTGTTATTATATTCATACTCCATCTCATGATGAAGAGTAGATGAGACTCCCTTCATGGCATGAATCCATGGTCTACCTAGGAGAAAGTTGTATGAAAGAGGTCCTGATATGATATGGACAAGGGTTGGGAAAACCACGAGTCCAAGCTCAATTGGTAGTGTGATCATTCCTAATGATTGCTTATTAACATTGTCAAAGACATGAATATTAACATCATTGGGTTCTATAAGATTCTTGTCCACGCCAATTTTATCTAGGAGGTGAATGCTAAAAACATTAAGACCTGCTCCATTATCTATGAGAGTACGAATAACTCCAATTTCATTAATGATAACTTTTATCATTAAGGCTTCATGTTTATTTTGAATCTCAAGCAAGGGTAATTCATATTGAGGGAATGTAATATCCAAATTTGTCACTTGCATACAATCAAATAAGGTGGTTACATCATTCAATCTAATAGAAGGTGGGATATCAATCTTCTGCAAAGCCTCTTGGAGCATGCTATGGTATGTAAGTGATGTTTGAATCAAGTCCCAAAGGGATATTTTTTCTAGAGAACCACAAAGTTGCTCAACAAGATCATACTCCTTACCACTATGCCGAGGAATGTTATATGTGTGAGCAATTGCATGATAACTTAGTTGCCATGACACATATTTACTAGTTAGTGTTTTTGTAAAGTTGAAGAAATGGCTAGGGGGTTTAGGAGGTCCTATAATGAGAGGTGATCCAATTGTTAATTGTGCATTCATAACGTCAATTGAGTTATCTACTTGTTGACGACCTTCTATTGAGGGGGATCTAATGTCAACTTATCATTTTCATTTATGTCATCCATCTTATTGTCTTTTGAAAGAAATGTATCAATGATTTCATCCTCTTGTGCCACAATATCTACCCAAGTAGGAGAGGTATTGGGAGAGAAACAAACAAGATTCCCAGACACTTAATGATTGGATCCTCTAACAACAAGATACTTTCTTCACAAGTAGGGGAGGTATCGAGAGAAGAACAACTATGGTTGTCATGATTATCCATGATGGCATACTCTTCCACCAAAGTGTTCTCACAAGTAGGAAAGATGTTGGGAGGTGAATGAAGATTAGGCAAAGTGATATTAAGAAATGTGTCAATGATTTCATTTTCTTGTGTTAAGATACTTTCACAATTAGGATAAATAGTACGAGAATAACTACCATGCTTATCATGAGTATCAATGATTGCATTTATTGGGATGTTAGAATCCTTAGTGGATGATCTACGTGATATGAAGTCCCCAAGGGCATCATCTAAAATGTCAAAGTCATCACAACTAAAGGGCTTGGTAGGTATATAATGCACTTGTGGAGAGAGATCTAACATGATCAGATGATTATGCTTTCACCAAGATTAATCATTAAATTTCAATTGTAATCTACATTTACACATGTTAAGGCAAACTAGGACTGAAAATAGACTAACAGACCTATGACATACAAAGATATGGAAATCAAACTCCAAATTTGCTAACTGACAGTAGGTATATTTTTGCACCTAAAATCTAAAGCAGGTTTTGGAGGACTAGGATGCCCTAAGGCATCTAAGTTATGTTAGGGATTTTTCTAAACTTTTAATTTCAGAGGCACTAGTGACAAAAACTAACTGTGTGATAGCTTGCAGACCCAAATTTGGAATTGATTTTGTTGTTTTTTTGTGATTTTTTAGATTTTGCAATGTGTTGTAACAACCTAGGGTTTTGAATCTTTACAAAAATGAAACTAAGCTACCCAAATTATGCAATGCTTCAAAAAATGTAAACAATTTCCCTACATATCTGATAATTTCCAACACTTAAATGTAATAATTTTTCATAAATTTATAACAAACTAAATAAAATGACACCTTTCTTTCACAGGCAATAACCCTTTTTGAAAATTTCAAATACAATAGATTGATAGCACAAAGACAAAGATCTATGCAAAAAAATTCTAAGCCACTAGTAGCAGGATAGAGTCAGCCAAGGGCATCCCAACCCTAGATAAGGGGTAAAAACTGAAAGTTTGATGAATGTTTAAAAGACTATTTATTTTCTTTTATTAACCTAATTAGTCTATGTGCCCTAATATGAAAATTGCAATATTCTAATAAGGGATTTCAGATCTATGTGCAAACAAGTGTAACAATGAATAATTTTCCAAAATTTGCTCAATTTATGCCAATATAACTCAAATGCAAATGTGTAGCAATTTTTGAACAAAAAGTGAGAATTGTGAATGCAAATTTGAATGTAAATCTAACCTAAATGATTGAAAGTAATCCTATTACAACCTATGATGCAATATGATATGATTTTTTTTAATTTTTATGTCTTTTATGATGCAAAAATGAAACCCTAAATGAGAAATGCAAAATAATACAATGCAAAACTTAGATCTAGGGTTGAACTACTTCAGATTTTAGAAGGTTTATGATGTCAAAATGTCAGGTTCACCAAAATATAACATAGAAAAAGGGAACCCTAAGTTTAATGTATAAACCTAGGATTGATTTTGCTCCTTTTTCAAAGGTACATTAGAATGCAAACCAATGAGGTGATTAGATTGACTTTCAACCATAAAGGTGATTCAATTAGACTTGGATCTTATCCTTTTAAGCCTTGGAAGTGGATTAGAATTTATTTTCTTTGATTAACCTAATTAGTCTATGTGCCCTAATATGAAAATTGCAATATTCTAATAATTGATAGACTAAAACAGGGATTTACAAGCAAATCTAGGAAGGGCAGAGTGTTGTGTACCTATCTTGAAAACTTGGATTTAGTCACTGTAGGAGGACATAGGTGCCCAAGGGCATCTCTGTCCTTGTAGAGGTTTCTTACTTTGTTTTTGCAGCCCTCTGATGCCAGATTTAAGACTCCTAATTCCACTTATAGACTTGTCAGATCATTGTCGAATAATTTTGTAGGTGAGTTTTTATGAGTTGACAAGTTGTAGGGTTTTGAATGCAACAATGAATAGATGATCTTCAAACTTCCTTCAATCCTCTCCAAACCTAAATTTTGCACATTCACAAAGAGAAGAAATGTTGTGTCATTTAAGGGCTTTCCTTGGTCAACCCCCGTGTTAGTGTTTCCACTTTCACAATGGTAATGTCAATGATAAAAATGGGTAAATAACAAGAAGGAATGATGAATCAACAAAGTGTTGCAACTCACCACCCTTCAATGATGGCTTCCTTGGAGGATTGAAGTCACGCACATCACTTTAAGGTCTTGGATCTTGCTTATTTGAATGCTTGAATTGCTTGGAGGCCTACAACAAGGGTTAGCCTTCGGGTAAAAGCACAAACCTGTGTCACAATTTATAAAGGAATCGACCAACAACAAAAAAAAATTGAACTTTGACCACATAAAAGTGGTTTTTATGTTTTGAATTTCAAAATGATGTAAACTAGTGAAATGTAGAACTTTTGATGAAGTTTATTCCTGTAATTTTTCATATTTTTAAAAAATTGTTTTCATTATTTTTCAATCAATTTAAGAATAGATTTTGAAATGCTGAAAATTTCAGAAAAAAGTGACATTCACGGGATGTTAAGATATAAATTGAAAAAACTTCATTTTTCCCTGAATTTTTTTTCTCCAAATAGGTAATTCAATATCTAGTGTATGGAAAAAAATTCAAATTTTGATGCATATTTTTCTCATAATAATGTTTTAAAGTCAAACTTGTCAGAATTTGACAATTTTCATGGACTGTCAACTATTGTCTATTTTTTAAATCATTTTCAAAAAACAAATTATTTCATTTTGAAAAGGACTCTCTCCTCTAGTGCACCATATATTTAAAATAAAATAAAATATGTTTTATTGTTTATTTATTTATTTTTAATCAACCTCTTTTTTAACTTTAACAACCTAATTGCACTATTTTAAAAATAAAATATATTAAAACTAATCAAAATAATAATAAATTACATATTCGGATTCAACACTCTAAGCTCTACAAAAGGGTATTTTTATTTATTTTTAAACATCATTCTGATTGAAGAAATACTTAGTTGAAGTTGAAAGTTTTAGAAAATTATAAAAAAAATTGAGTTGGTTGCCAACTAGTATGCCACATAGACAATTTCGGTAGAATCCTTTTCTATAGAAACCCCACACATAAAATAAGCCAATTTCAAAGCGGCAAAGGGAATTTTTTTTTGGATTCGACTAAAGCTTTTCTAGCCTAAAATGTTTTGCTCGAAACTATTTATTTGGTCGAAAGTGTAACACAACTTTGTGCTTTTACCCCTTCACAAACAATGATAACATAAACATGCATAAACTCACATAGGATTTGCCATGATGTTTGGATTGTGAATTGTTGCAATAAAGATCTGAAATGTTACTCTTGACTCGCTCTTAACAATAGTTCTTACTCATAAATTCTCCTTAGTGCTTGTTAGATTTTAAATGATGCAATAACTAGATGTTTATATGTATTTATTCTAATTTCCTAAAAATTAAATCCTAATAGCTGACATTTGCAACCCAAATTTCAAATATTAAAATGCTAACACTGACATATTCAAATTTGGATTTGCAGACACAAAAAATCCTGATTGATACTACATATCCGATTTTAATTAATTAACACCACTTCTTCTAAAATCACTTTGAATTAACCAATTAATTGAATAATCAACATTATTTAATTAAAATCATCAAATTCAGCTATTAATCAAATAATTAAAATCATTGATTAATTCACCCTTCTTCTAACTAATTTTCATCATAATTAAATCCCCCTAAGTCTTCTCATTTGATTAAACAAATCAAATCAAATGGCACAATCCCTTGATCTATCCCAATTAATTAATTTTGAATTAGTTAATCATAAATCACTTTCTAATCATCATTAATAAATCCTCCAGCGTTTAACTCCTCGAGAGTTAAATTGACCCATGGTCAACTAACCAAGTTGCACATGAAATTCATTTATTTTAATTATATAATTCTTCTATTATCTTCACAAAGACATATTCCAAAGAATATTCCTCTCAAACCACTCTCTATTCAATTTCCCTCCAAAGATTTCAAAAACCTCTCACATCCTCAATAATTTCTCTTACATTTTCAATAACTTCTCTTACATCCTCTCAAAATATTCAATCACATTCATTAAAATCTTCTTACAACCTTTCAAATCCTCTTACATTCTCGTTTATTCCTCTTACATCTCCCATTCCTCAACACATTTCCTAAAATGTGCTCCACCTTCTTCCAATGGAATTGTGACAAGTGCCACATTCTCATTGGATCCCATTTTATCCCACATTCACCAATTCCTCTCACTCTTCAACCCTTGAGTTCTATAAATAGAGGCATTCTCTTCACGATATGGATCCACAACTTCAAGCATTATCACTATAGGCATTTCAATTCATAGCATTCCATCATTTTCATCATTTTAGCTAAGTTTCATCATTATTTGGAGTCAATCTCACACTTGGAATCATCTTCAATCATCGACATCTTCAAAGCTTATCATTTGGGATTGGAAAATGGATTCTTTCCACATCAAAGGAGCACCACTACCCCTATGGGATGAAGGTTTAGCTACTTCAATTTAGATTACATGCTATCTTTGTTTGGTATATGTCATTTTCATGTTTTCTTCTTGTTTTAGCTAAGAATTTCATAGGGAATGCTAGATTTGTCTTTCTAACATGTTTAACAAGTGTTTGTTGATCTTATGTTAACTTGTTGTAGGTTTGGTGTTCACGAGATCTTAGCAAAATAGGGGGACTTAGACGCCCAAGGGTGTCTCAATCCTAGTCCTATATTCCAATATTTTAGGTGTCGAGGGAAAACATTAAATAAATGCATTTGTTCAATGCTTGCAATTTATTGGAAAATGGTAAAAATAGGCTATAGAATGCATAATTTGGGAAATTAGGGGGTCAATTAGATTTAATAATTTAGGGAGGATAAAATGTAGTATGAAATTTTCAAGGGTGAAAATTTATGATGCTACATTGTCGTCACCCATAAGACTCTCCTTTCACATGAAGAGGGTACCCAATAAGATTCTCCCCCACTTGATTGGATTTTCCTTGAGAGCACAAGTGATTTGGTTCACACCATCAACAAGGGTGCAATACATATGCTATCCTAATTCAATATTATTCACTTATGTGATGATTCAACTTAGAGTATCATAGAGTTTAGGCATTTCAAATTTAATCATCAAAGTTCAGGATTTGCTAGTTTTAGTAAAATAGTGGCCACTTCTTATCCCCCGTTAAGTTCCCATTTCCTTCCACTCACTCTTAATACCTTCAAATTTGATCATATTTTCGTCAATGAAGTATCACACCTTGTATTTAAGACCCGTAAATGATTGTGTAAAGTCCTTCAACTTGATAAAAAGAACAAAATATCCAATCATTTTATGTCTTGAGAAGTGTTTTATTGGAATCCAATAAACAAATAGGAGGAAGAGCAATCAAGTTAGCACTCAACAAACTTTGATGAAAATCATTTATAAATTCTCAAGTCTTAATGAAATTTCTAGGAGCAGTTAGTTTAAATGAAAGAAATATATGTATTAGTAATTAGATTAATATTTTCCTTCATGTCATTATCCTTGGAAGAATTGTTTGACTTTTGATACCTTGAAGGGTATGATGATCCATTTTTATGTGATGAGTCATACTTGTAGATATTTCTTGCTAATAATTTGGGCTCAATGGTTTTTACATGTACACATGAGTATGTGGAATATGTAAAGTTATTTACATACACATTATTCTAAACTGGTTTAAGTAACTACTTAATCAAGATGTTTTTAAATTTTAAATCATGTAAGGGAGTAACCATCCTAGATAACAAGGGATAAAATCTTATAACATAGTCACTAATGTGTTCACTAGGTCCTTGGACACACTCAAGTTAATTGAAAATTGTAATTCTAATACCTATATTAACTTTGAATTGCTTTGGGGACACCTCTGATAAATTATCAAATATGTGAATGGACCCTTTAGGAAGTGAAAAGAACCACTCAATATTTTAATCTTTTAATATCTATAGAAACAACTTAGTCAATAGCTTATCCATACAGAGGAAGTCTACACATATGTATCATAAAAAAAGGGAACCCTAAGTTTAATGGATTTTGCTCCTTTTTCAAGGGTGCATTAGGATGCAAATCAACAATGTGTTTAAATTGACTTTCAGCCATGAAGGTGAGCCAATCAGACCTAGATCTACATCTTTTAGGGTCTTGGAATGAATTGTAATTGATTTTCTTTGATTAACCTAATTAGAATATGTGACCTAATAGGAAAAATGCAAGCTATCGATAATTAACAAACTAAAACATAGATTTGTAGGCACATTTGGGAAGGGTAGAACACTATGTACTTGTCCTAAAATTTTGTGTTAGTTAGTATAGGAGGATAGAGTCACCCAAGGGCATCCTAGTCCTTGTAGGGGTGTCCTGCTCTAGTTTTTCAGTCCTTTGATGACAGATCTGAGACTCACATTTATGCTTACAAATTTGTCGAATCACTATCAGATAGTTTTGTAGCTGAGCTTCTATGAGTTGGCAGGATGTAGGGTTTTGAATGCAATAATGAATAAATGATTTTCAAGCTTCTTTCAATTCTCTCCAAACCTAAAATCTACAAATTCACAAAGAGAATAAATGTTGTCATTAATGGGATTGCCTTAGTCAAACCCTGTGTTAGTGTTTCCACTTCCACAATGGAAACACCAATGATAGGGAAGATAAATGATAGGATGGAATGATGAATCAACAAAGTATTACAACTCACCACCCTTCAATGGCTTCCTTGAAGGACTAAATTCATACACATCACTTCAAGGTCTTGGATCTTGCTTGCTTGAATGCTTGAATTTCTTGGAGACCTACAACAAGGGTTATCCTTCACAAACAATGATAACATAAACACACGTAGGATTTGACATGATGCTTGGATCTTGAATTAATACAATAAAGCTCTAAATTTTTTCTCTTAACTTTGTTGGATAGTGCTCTTGACAATAATAATTATGCATAATTCTCCTTGATACTTGTTAGATTTCAAATGATGCAATAACTAGGTATTTATAAGCATTCATTCAATTTCCCATAAATTAAATCCCAATAGCCAACATTTTGATATTTGAATTTTGAATGTTAAAATGTCGACATCAACATTCAAATTTCAATCCTGATAAAATAGGGGGACTCGGACGCCCAAGGGCATCCTAGTCCTAACCCTATTTTCTAGGAAATATGGTGTCAAGGAAAAAACATTAAATCAATGCCTTTGTTCGATGCTTGGAATTTCTCAGAAAACAATAAAATAGGCCATAGAATGCATAATTTAGGAAATTAGGAGGTTAATCAGGTTCAATAATTTAAGGGGATAAAACATAGTGTGAAATTTTCAAGGGTGACAATTTACGACACTGCAATATATAATTGTAAAGCATCTCAAATGTATGTTCTGGTCATTTTTACCATCATATATATTGAAAATCATGGTGCCACACAACCCATATGGAGATGGTGAATAATAATATCATATGATGGTAGTGTTGGATCCTAAAACCATTGTTCCACTTCTTATAACAAACTTCACTCATAATTTCAAGGTTGTCATCAAGTGGGTGAAGATGGTTCATTAATAGAACAATGGATTTTTAAGGTAAACTCTACAAAATTAGGTTTTCTCTCTTATACTTTGAGCTTAGTTTAAACTTGAGAGGATATTTCTAGAGGCTGGATGATCAAATGAATTTTGTAGTTAAACCCACACTAGTGATTCAACACCAAGGTTGTCACTAGGTTGAGAGCAACTAACTACCTTAATACCTCTATATAGTTTATTTAACACCTTATAAATGAGTGCAAGGTGGGAGGGACTTGCATGATTAAGATAAATTGATACGTATTTTCCTTGTGTGCAATGATATCATGAACCACACAAATTGAAACTCAAATAAAAAATGGTTAATGATTTTTATATGTGTGGATTGGAACAAGTATAAGGAGACTAGTGCTTGTCCAAGGGTGACAGATTCATAGTTGAAAAGAAGAGATGATAAGTGAAAATAAAGATTAACAAATGATCTACGCATTAAGATGCATCAACATATAATATTGTTAGCTTCATCTATTTGGTTATCCATTAATGAGTTGTTGAAAATCATATACAAGCATGAAAAAAGTTATTACAAGACATGCAATAGGTTTAAAATCTTGTCATACTCCTCTAATAGTGTTACATGTTAGAGTAATAAGGTTAGTTACTTAATCAATTCAATCATATCGATTAATTAATTAAGTCACCTTTTACTTTATTTTCACTTAAGCTAAACTTAGGCACTTTAATAATTACTTTAATAAATCATATGGTTCACTTTAGGGTTTTGATCTCCTTTCTTAAGGATCGATCTCTTTGTAATTATTCACTTCTTGTTTATGCAATTTTACTCTCTTGTTTGCAGAGCAATATCTGTGTGTTGTTTGAATCTCTTTTATGTGACAGGTTATTCTGCTTGCAGGTGATCATTGGGTTCTGTGAGGTTGGTTTTTGCAACTTCAACATGGTATCAGAGCCACTCCACATACAAATGGATTGCTACCCGTTGAGCTATGTGAATTCATACTACCTTCTCAGTTTCAGTGTACCTGTCATACCTCTCCCTTGTTAGCATTATGGGGGGTTTCTACTATTGGTGCTAATGATTCCTTGGTTTAGAGTTGGAGTGAGCTATGTATATAGTATTTGTTCCTATGTACTAGGCGGATGCAACGGTTGGTTACCCATGCATTTCGGTGAGATGGAACACTTACCATATGGACACTCTTGCATTCCTATTTTTGGAGGCGACCTTCTATTTTTCACTTGATTAGTTGTTCAGACTATTGATACTTGTGTCATTTGTATCTTTTAGTTGTTGATGTATGCCTTGGTTTTCCATCAGATTTGAGTAGTGTCATTGGGGGCACTCATACAGATTCTTGTCTTCTTGATCTTGATAATCATATGTTTCAATGGAGGTTCTTCTTCCAACATTTCAGCAGTCATTCTACGATAGTGTTTGCAGCTTCTTCATGCTTCAGTGGTGTTTTTTTCATGTTCATCCTTTGTTCCTATCTTTTGGGATAATTTCTTCTTGGTTGGAGGCTTCTTCATCCTTCACTCTTGTTTGGATACTTCTTTTGTCCTTCACTTGTTCCTATTCTTTTTGGGACATTCTTATTTGGAGGCTTCTTAGTCCTTCACATGTATTTCTCTCTTTTGGAGAGGAGTTTTTTCCATGAGGTTTTCTCCTTTTCTCCTATTGTGAGAGATCTTTTACATTTGTATATGGGTACCTCATTAGGCCTTGTTTGTCGGGACCCATCTTTGCTTTTATGCATTTTGTCCCTAGTTTTTAGCTTCTCCCTAAGTTCATCTTAAGGGGGGGTGTTGGAGTAATAAGGTTAATTACTTAATTAAATTAATTCAATCATATTGATTAATTAATTAAGTCACCTTTTACTTTATTTTCAATAATTACTTTATTAATTCCTAGGGTTCACTTTGGGGTTTTGATCTCCTTTCTCAAGGATTGATCTCTTTGTAATTATTCACTTCTTGTTTATGCAATTTTACTCTCTTGTTTGCAGAGCAATATCTGTGTGTTGTTCGAATCTCTTCTATGTGACAGGTTATTTTGCTTGCAGGTGATCACTTGGTTATGTGAGGTTGGATTTTACAACTTCAACATTACATTCACAATAGCAAATGTGTTGAATATTTTTTTAAAGCATTACTACATTTTTTGAATCTACCCATACATTAATGAAGACTTAAAAATAAATAATGATATTACAATATTTTTTCAACAATTTGAAACTCTCTTTGCCTCCTTACAACTACTTTAGAATGGTTTTCTCTATGCATTTTCTCTTCTACTATTCTCTATATCCCGTACTAATCAGTGATCAAAATGTGGGAGTGAAACCCAATAAAAACACTCTTCTTGGTAAAACCGTAAGTTGTGATACTATAGCAATGTTGAATCTACGATGGAGGATGAATCACACCCAAAATAGGTGCATCAAATTGAAATATGGGCTCATAATTAAACTTTGGTGGTTAGATGACCATTCTATAATAATGTTGATAGCTAAAATCAAAATCTACATTCACACGTTGAAACATTTAACACCAAAACACATTCATGAAATCACCTAGTAAACCCATGGATGGTATAACATGCATTAATGGCATCTTAATTTGGTCAAAGGAGTGGGTGAGAGACAATCATAGAGAAAAACCAAAAATATCTAGACGTTTAGATGCCATCAAAGCCTTCTACACGTTGAAAAGAAGCTTTGTGATTTGATGAAGGGGATGAATGAGAAATCATAGAGGTGGTTTCTAATATGGTCAAACCCATTGACAAAAGGAGAAAATAAAAGAGGTTAAGTTCAAATTGAATTTTTCCAAAGGTTCCAAAACCATAGTTGGCCATCAACAAGGTTCTTGGAACCATCCTAAATATTGATATTTCCTAGTGGGGTAGGAACCCCTAACAAGGAAAAAGAGGAAAATTTGAGTCTCAACAATGGATTTGGTTGGAGACGAATACCTTCTATAAGCATCATGAGAATCCAGATCTCTGGGTAGACCATCAAATTTTGATCAAGATTGAAACAAAATACCATCTTCACTAAATTAGAATCAAGACCACTTGAAGACACAAGCGAAATATATGAAAGATGTAACATTGCACTCAACTATCAACATTTTGAGCTCCATCACTTACAAAATATAATGATTTAAATGTTGACTATAGATGAGAATCTCCAATAATTCTCCACCAAAATCAATAAGATGATATATATATATATATGAAGTTCATATCTCTCAAAACTTTCATAAGGTCCAAGCCATAAGGGGTCAAATTTTAGATGCTTTCCCTTAGCTTCTAGCTTGGCATACCACAAAAGGATCAAATCACCAACTTGAAACTCCCTTGGTGATGTCTTATTATCATACAAATGTTTCATGATCTACTTATGTTGCAGGTTCCTATCCTATGTTGCTCTTTGTTGCTCATCCAACTTAGTTAGCCCCATGATCCTTTAAGACATAACATCACAATGATCCTCATTTGTATCTAACAATAACTATTTACATTCGTAACTTTGAGCTAATAGGAATTCTAGCCTCAACTCCATATACCAATTCAAATGGATTGTGTCCAATAACCTACTTGAAAGTGACCCTATCATCCCAAAGAGTGTACTTGAGCTTGTCATACCATCTCTTATTATTTTAATCTAGTGTCCTGTTTATGATTTTCATCATGCTCTTATTACTCGATTCAACTTGTTTATTGCTTTGTGCTACGCCCTTAATATTGGTGTAGCTTTTCAACATATTTCATATCATATTCTTCTATTGTGCAAGTTATTTCATTACACTTTGTGGGTGGTATGAAGAAGAATGCGTTGAGTTTATATCAAACTTAAAGCACATATATAACATGTCTTGTGATCTAAAATGTATAGCGTTATCAACTAAGATCTTGGTTGGAACTCCAAACTTGGTTATAATATTATTGATCAAGAAATCCACTACCACCTTCGATGTTGCATTGCAAGTTGGAATGGCCTCAACCCACTTGGTAAAGTAGTCAGTGAGCACAAGGATCCATTTATATCTATTGCAAGGCTTCCCCTGTATTTCTCCTATAAATTATATCCCCCGCTGTTCAAAAGGGGCCTCAGCTAAAAAAGCTAGCAAAGGAAACACACCAACAAACTTTAGTTTTCTCGAGAATCTTTGGCAAGCATCACACCTTCAAATCATTTGTGCTACGTGCTTAAACAATATGGGCCACCAACATCCATCCCTAAAGATATTACGTGTTTTTGTATTATCCTTGAAGTCTCCACCACACACACCACAATTACTTTGTCAACTTGATCTCCATCCGAACATTTGAGTAAAACTCCCTCACGGTTTCTCCATATTAGCTCACCTTGAATCAACATACATTTATGAGATTAGAGTGAGAGGGTTCTCCTTTTGTTCCCATCCATTGATGGTGGGAAATTCACGTTCACTAGGTAGAAGATTACATTCTTGTACCAAGGATTTTTACTCAACCTATATGGAAGGGAAACATCCTCTATATTCACCTATGTTGCTTCCAAGTTGGAAGTTGTAATAAACTTGGCTAAGCCCTAGCCTTTTATAAGTTTTGTGATATGAATCTCCATGTCATACTCCTAGATTTTATTAATCCTATGGCATATTTTACTCGAGGCTTCCTATTACATGAAAATATCTTTAATAGTTGGACGTGGCACACATGCTATAATCTTAGCACCCACAAGATAAGATCTAATTTTTTTTACTACCTTTACCAAAACATAAGCATGCTTCTCCATCATCGAATATTTTAACTAAGTTGCTTGCAATGAATTATTGAAGAAGGATACTAGTTTCTCATACACCTCATCATTCTTTTGCAACATCACAACAACTACGGTGTAAAATGATGTAAAAGAAAAAAAATGGAGAGGCTTGGAATAATTAAAACTTACTAGGACATGTGCCTCTAATATAACCTACTTAATATTCTTGAAATCTTCAACTGACTTACCTTTCCATTCAATTGATTTCCCTTTCTTGAGAATTTTTTATATAGCCTTAGTTTTCTCAACAAAGTTAGGAACAAACCACTTAACAAAGTTGATCTACATGAAAAAGGACTGAATTCCTTTCACAAATTTAGGTTAAGGAATGATGCTAATAGCCTTAACTCTTTCAGGGTCTATCCTCACACTACCATTCAACATAATGTGCCATAGGAGCCTACCTTCCTCAACACCAAATTAACATTTTTTGGGATTTAAATAAATCCCATATTCCAAACATCTCTTGAAAATATGTTTTAAATATTTGTAGTGCTCACCTCATTCCTTTGAGAATGTAGAAATATGTCATCTTGGTATACCACCATGATCCAATCAATGAGACCCGCAAAGGCAAAATTCATCACTCTTTGAAAGGTAGATCCTACATTCTTCAAACCAAATGACATCCTCGTGTATACATATGTGCTCGATGGAGTAGTGAATGTCATTTTGTGTTGTTTTGACTCTTTCACAACCACCTAGTTATAGCCTAAAATTCCATCCATCGTAGACATTAGTTTTGATCATGTTACTTGTTGCAACAAGTGGTCCCTGCTTGAAAGGGGATAGTTAGCATTGAGATATTTAAGGTTGAGGCTTGTAAATTCAACACATAACTTTATTTCCTCATTCTTCTTTCTTACCGAGACAAGGTTGGACACCCACTTAGAATTTCTAATAACTTTGATGATTTTAGATTCATTTATTTTCAACTCTTTTTGCATAAGGGTGGCCAACATAGGATTGATAGGTCTTTGTTTTTTCTTAAATGGTTTAGCATCGGGCTAAAGTGGGATAGTATGTGGAAATAAATCCTCCCTAAATGCTTGGAGATCCTTATATGACCATGCAAAATAATTTTTAAATCCATGCACCAAGGAAATTAATATATGCTTTTCACGAGGTTTAAGCTTCTTACCGATGTAAACCATTTTAGGATTTTTAATTGTCCCTAAATTTAATCCCTTAACATTATCTTTGGGAGTTGATTTTCTCTTGTCCCTATAGTGATATCCACTATCAAATATCTTTTCTAAGGCAACCAACCCTTTGGGAATGCTATTTGTTTTTAGTTGTACTACTTCATTCCCAAACATGGTTTCTTTTCCATTTTTAATTTTAGCCATTGGTTTCCAATCAATGAGCTAATTATCAAACTCATCCACACCATTTAAGAACCTAAAAATTTATTGACTATCATCAAATACCTGCTAGCTAAATATGGTATCTGGTATGGTGGGTCTTTCTAAGACCTCAATGCTTTGTTGCAATAAAGGAGGTTTCATATTCAAGTTACACCTTGTTGTTGAAATTGCAAGAGCATCAACCTTGACATTCTCACTTCTAGCCAACCATTCAATTCCAATGATGTCAAACAATTCCATGCTATACCAACAACATTTCTATATGACCTCAACTTCTTTTACTTGGATGCAAATATACCTTTTACCAATTGAACTATTATTTTTAAATCCCCATGAATTCTTAGGAATCTAATTCCATGTTTACAAGCTATATTCAACCTTAGGAATTGGGCTTCATATTCAATAATATTATCAAGTACATTGAAATGTTGACTTGAAGGAAAACTTACATTTTCATTAAGTTGAGATATCATAAAAATACCAACACCATTAAATAACATGGTCCAAATACCATCACCTAGCTCCCTATCAACATCCAAAGGAATGATATCATCCTCTCCAATCCCCACCTCACCATAGTAACCTATCATGTGATCAATACTTATGTTAAATAGGTTTACCTCATCATATGGCTTGTATTTATCCTTAATGCTGTAAAGGAATCTGTGTTCCATGTGTAGCTTGACATTTTCACCATGAAGTGGAATGGTGGCATAAGATAAATCCTTATGTATGCTCCCACCAATAGATGCATCCCTTTTCAGACAACAACATTCCCCACTTAGGAGGACAACACACTACAATAATATCCATCATGAAAGATTTGTGTGGGTAGGTAGCTAGTTGGACCTCTACATTATTCACGAACCCAATGACATTCACTTCTCTAGAATCCATAATAAAACATTTTTTGTGTAAGAGCTAAAGATTAGCTCAACACCCAATATCACTTGCAAAAATAATGAAAACCTTCTACAAGAGGGTATGCGAGAATATGAGCTTGCTCGATATTAAGACCTATCAAAATAATGATGAGGTATGAAGTAGGTTAGATACGAATACAATGACCTTCCTTATATAAGAAAGGTGAGGAATAGGATTGAACATGATTGTGACATGTGTCTTAATCCTATGACATGTGGCAACTAAAAAACTAATTACCTAGAAATCATGCAATAAAGCTAGATAAGATAAGTTATAGAAAATCCAACTAAGACTTCTAGAAAGAATCTTATATCCTAAGTAAAATTAACATGTGAATAAGTCCCTAGCAAGGTAAATTACTAGGTACAAAACTTTATATTCACACCAACATTTCATAGGACTATGTCACTCACAAACCAAGTTCACTCATTACCTCAATTGGCATAACATTGGTAGACACACCCAAATCAAGCTTGTAATTATGGAGCAACCAATCATCAATGATTAAAGTGGTGTAAAAAAGATCAACACTTATCTATTTTTTTACCATAGAGGCACCAAGGTAAACTTCCACAGTCTCCTCTTTTTCTATATTCTCTTCTTCATTTGGGATTCCAATTGGTTGTTTAGGCACAATAGCATAAATGATAGATAGAGCCCTTTCTCTATGCTAAGGAATTCCAAGAGCCTCGGATAAAGGTAGAAAAATCCTCACCTAGCTTAAAATATTTCCATCAATTAGAGTGTATATTGACAAAGACACAATAGATGCTATGGTAATCTCATTTGCATCTAGAATACAAGACTCTGATTGAGATGAAGAAGAAAAATCTATGTTATCTCTTACTCCCTTTCTAGTTTTAACAATTTTAGGAACATGGTTGGGTGATATATCCTTATATTTTTTGTATTCTTTCACATTATCAACCTTTTCTAATTGGATAACATTGCCACTTGTTTGCACATATTGATTTTGGCTCTTGGGCATATAATTTTTCTTTATTGGTTGCTTAAGACTTTTTATTTTATTAGCAAATTTCTTGGTTGATAATTTTTGTTCATCCACTCCACTAACCTTATATTTATCAACATCAAACCTTGGAATCTTCACATTTGATTTGTCAACCTACTCCCCCTACACTAGGACAAACCTATTCTTAAGTTGATCACTATAGACCTACATAACTGCAATATAAGTGAGGGCTTTGAAATCCTAATTTTATGGTCTTATTCTCTCATTTCATTATTGCATAAGAGCCTTAAAATGTTCAAAATCACAAGCATGAAGTTGATATTATTTTTGACCGACAATACCTTCACATTGGAAAACTTGGTCACTCAAAATAAGACTATTATGACATGTTATAACCTTTTCTTGACCATAGACCAATTCATCACATTGGTCAACATTGTCCTCATAATATTCTATATCACCATCCTCATTTGGAATTCATCCTCCCTACTCAAATAAAGTGCAACTACACAATTCAAAAAATTATGAGGTAGGAAGCAAGACTCATACCATAAATTATCCTCTTGATAATTTACATGCTCCCTTTTTAAGGGATTGTGTGTAGCCTTTTTGTGTTGTTAAAAATTCACATGCTTTGGGGCAACCTGCTTATCATATTACCATGGCCTCTTGGACCAGTTAGTATTATAGGGCCTATTATGTAGCGACCGCCCTTCATTGAAATATGTGGATGCACTTTGAGGTGGAAACCCCCTATCACTCTATGCAACCTTATAGAATAAATCCATCATAAATCCTATTAGTTTATCCAACTCATCCTTAGCTGAGAGAGGTTTACTCAATACAATTCCATCCATGCGACAAATTCACATCTTCCATTTCCAATTGTTTATCAGATGCCCTCGTATTGCTCTCAATGTTTATGGATATTGTACATGCTTCTCTAAGCATTTGAAGATTCTTATCTCTTGAGCAATATCATGTCTTAGAATCATTTAAGCACCCCAATACAATACAAGCCACATAAATTCATTGGGTTTTAGATGTTGGGGTATTTTTCTCATGGTCAATATGAACCTACTATTGATGTTCGTCATAGTCTCATTGATGCTCTTCTTAATGGTGGTAATCTTGTGGATAATTTTTTTTGAATCAATCCCTATCCCCATAATGCATTATGAATGCCTCCAAGAATTATTCCTAAGAGGAGATGATGCTATCAATAATATTTATGAGAGCCATTACTTAGAAATTTCCTCCAAATAATGCACAAATAGCTTCATCATCACATCTTCATCTTCAATTTCGTATTCATCGGTGATATTGATGAAGTATCTCAAGTGCTCTTCCCTTGTTATTGCATTGTTGCTCTGAAAAATTTGATTTTTTCCTCTCATGTCACTTGGGATTGGATTTGAGTAATTGGGAATACCAAAGAAATCCAATTGTCTATACCTTTTAGTTCCTAAAGGATGCCAGACCAAAGCAAATCTCTAAACTTGTCTTTAAGGGTTATTCCTTGAATTTTTTCCTACATTTCGTTGTTGTAGGTTATGTTCATTTTGTTGTTTGTTATGTATCTACTGATTTCAGATAGGTTGAATAACATTTCGAGGTTGAAAAACATGTTGGTATTGGTTTTTTAGCTGAACCTATTGAGTGAGTTGAGATTTCCCTAATGCAATTTGTGCTTATATTTCATGTTGCATTTCTTTGAGGTGGTCAATAAGATCTAGTTGTTGATATAATTATCTTTCCCTATAATCACCCTTTGATTGAGAATCCCGATCAACATCATGGGATAAAGTTTGTCTAATGGCAACAAAATCACAAGCGACAAGGATAGATGGTAAGAGAAAATAGAAAATAACAAATGATCTATGTATTAAGATGCATCAACATTTATTACTATTAGCTTCATCTACTTGGTTATCCATCAACAAACTATTCAAACTCATATGCAAGTATGAAAAGAGTTGTTACAAGACATGTAATAGGTTTAGAATCTTATCACATTCCTCTAATAGAGTTTACACTCACAACAATAAATGTGTTGAAAAAAATATTCTAAAAAATAACATGGCTTTTAAATTTGCGCATACATTAATAGAGACATAAAACATAACAATTATATTACAATATTCTTTCAATAGTCTAACATTGTCTCTATCTCCTTACATTTGCTCTAGAATGATTTTTTGTGTATATTTTCCCTTTTGGATTATTATTTTTGATGAAGGGTACTCCCCTTACAAACCCAACCCACAATGATAACACATATTGAACAAAAAAAATCCAAGAAGGAATCACCAACATTTTATTATCTTCGTAAAAATGAAATTACAACATTCAAATAATTTCAGACTACCACTATATGGGCTTTTTGATTACACAAATCTGCAAGTTGGAGCCACAATCTACTTTGCTCTTCCCCCTTCCCTATAACCCTCATTCACACCGTTTATCTAGAATGTGTAACTGCCCCAACATATTATGGAAAGTGTAACCCCTTCAAGAAGATATTTCAAACTTTTTGTTTTTTGGTAGTACTTCCCGGGATCATAACTTTTGATCCAATTGTTGGATTTTCAATCATAATATATTTTTGGAAAGTTTTCAAGAAGACAATTGACCATAAATTAATATCTAAAAGGTAGACTATCTTTGTTTTCGACCAATTTTCTGGCCCATTCGAAGCCTTTAAGTGCTTCAAATATTTTTAACAGGGTTTTTGAAAAATTAAAATTTTAATATCTCACAAATGACAAATGATATTGAAGTGATTTCTTCACCATTGGCTTCAATTCACCATTTCAAAGGTCCGTGTAAGATTTATTTCCCATACATGCATAAATACTGACTTACTAAAAATAGTAACCCTACCAAATTTAGCCCTTATTGAAAAAATAATTTTTTTGGGTGATGCAAGATTGCTCTTACACCTTGGATGCTCCTACATCACTTTTTCTATTCTTTGCATCCTAGTATCGTCCAATGATTAAAACGAGGGACCAAAACCCAATAAGAACACTATGCTTGGCAAAACCCTAAGTCACAACATTGTAGAAATGTTGAATCCATGGTAGAGGACGAGTTACACCCAAAATGGGAGCCTCAAATTGAAAGATGGGCTCAACATTAAATTCTAGTGGTTGGGTGGCTATTCTATAATAATCGTGATATCTGAAATCAAAATCTGTGCATTAAAACCTTTGGCACCCAAACACATTCATGAAATCACTTAGTAAACCCATGGATGGTGTAAGATGCATTAATGACATCTTAATTTGGTATGGGGAGTAGGTGAGAGATAATCATAAAGCAAAACCATAGAGATCCAAACTTTTAGATGCCATCAAAGCCTTCTACGTGCTGAAAAGAAGATTTGTAGGGTAGTAAAGGGGATGAATGAGTAAGTATAGTGGTGGTTCTTAATATGGTTGAAACAACCCAAAGTAGGATAAACAAAAAGAGGTTAAGTTCAAGTTGGAGCTTTCCAAAGGTTTTGAAACCATGGTTAACCATCGACAAGGTTCTTAGAACTACCTTAAATATTGATAGTTCCTGGTGGGGTAGGAACCCATGACAAGAAAAAAGAGGCAAATTTGAGTTCCAATTGGTGGTGTATGTCTAACATTCTTAAATTCCCCACCTTTTTAACAACTAGTTTAACATCCACTCTTTTTTCTACTTGGACTATCTTTTGAATTAATGCATCTAGGGTAGAAAATGGAAGGGTATTTAGTGAAAGGTTGAGGACCATTATGATGTGTATATGAATGGGTGTGAGAGGCAAGAGGGGTGGAACATGGGAGATGAAATATAATGAAGGGTATGCAAGGGAATGAGTGGAGAGATATAACAAGGAATATACATAACATGGGATATGGAGAGATGGATGAATGTAATGTCCCCATTATAGCTCAGTTCAGGAGCATGTTGAGTTAGCCTATCTCTTGGACCCTTGTAGGCTGACAGGATCTGGTTAGAGGGTCAATGGCCGTTTTTGGTGGGTATCATCATTCTCATCCCTTCACTTCAGTATGGGATTCAGTACGAGCGTTTGGAGTTCAATGTTCGCTAGCTTTTGACGACACGAAAAGATACTGAGTTTGGAGGAAGTTATGAATTTTTTAGTGGCTAAGTTAAATATTAGTATTTAACTTAATGGATTATTATAAAGTCACATTGACTTTATAAAGTGACGCCACTTATAAAATATTTCATAAAGTGATTAATTAAATCACTTAAATTTGGGTGCCCAAAGTATTTAAGTGGAGACTACAGAAAAAGGTGACTTAAATATATTTTAATATATTTGAATGGCAAAAAGGGCGTCACTTTTTGGAAGTCGTGCATTTTGGCTTATAAAGCAAAATGAAGGCAAATCAAACTCATTCATTCATGATTATTTGACTTTGCCATTTGGTTTTCTCTTGTGCTATTCTCTGAGACAAGGGTTTGAACATTTCTTCCATTGGAGAGCGAGTTCTTCTTCAGTGTTGAGCATTTTTGAGACTGTGAGAGACCAGTCGAATTAGTGCATCTATGAGGGCTTCATTCAAAGGTTTTATTGAGCTTAATCAGAGTTTCTATTGATTTGTTTACCAGTTACAATAAGGAAGAGGGCTTCTACACTAGAGACGTCTTCTTCATCTATTTTGCAGCTTTCAGCTTTCAACATCAGTTCTTCAGTTTCTTTCCTTGGCCGTACCATTTGCCTTGGGAAATGTGTCTTCTTGGAGGCTAGGCATGTGAAGTGACTTGCACAAACGCCTCCCTTTTGGCTTCAAACAGTGTTCCATTCTTGGCGTCCCTCCTTCACATCTGCTTGTATCTAGTTTTTGTTGGGGAGAAGTTAGATCTGTAGCTCCGACATCCAATTCTGTCAGTTTCACCATTCTTGGCTGGCAATTGGAATTATTTTCTTATTTAAATAATCTGGAGCATTTCGGGTATGTATGTAATTTGTATTTGCATTGTTTCAATTATTGAATACCTTTTGCACTTCCATTTTGCAAGTTTTAGCTCAGATTTGAGTTTTGTGAGCATTTATATGCTGTATGCCCCTTCTCTTCTATCTATAAATTTTCTCTTAAAATCTAAAAGCACAAAAAGATAAATAAAAATACAGGGGTTTGAGTTGTGAGCCAGTAGGGCTCATCACAATGAAGTGGCGACACAACTAAGAAGGGTGGTGATGAGTTAGGAAATTGTAGATAAAATGGTCATAGAGGTGTAATGCATCATATAACATGTGGTTATCTCAAGGGGAGTGTAGTTAGGATGAAGGGAATATAAGGGTTGGAAGGAAAGACATTGTGTAGTGTGATACTAGTAGAAATAAGGGAGACACTACGGGGATGAGTAGTGGTAATGGAAGTAGTAATGATGGAAAATGGGTCAATGGAAGAGAAGAGGGAGGGGGTAGATGCACTGACGATAGTAGGTGAAGTGAATATAGTACTAATAGCTTGTAAAATCTCTAATCCATATGGCTTGTTGATGAATGTATTATGAAGCACATTGGCTAATTATGTTGGATTTTTATATTAGCTACTAGTAAGCTCATTTGCAAAAAAATGGTTGGCTAGGTGAGCATCATGGTCATAATCTTGATTATTCTTTGGTTGTTCTCAATAATCTCAGTCTAATTGGATTGACAACCTTGCTATGAGCACTTCTTAATGAAAGACCATGATTGTGAGTAGCTTGTGGCATAAACAAAAGCTACAAAAATAAGCTAAAAAATACACCCAAATTAAAAATGAAACTAGTGCTATTGCATATCTAAAAATAAAACCCTAATTATATAGCCAAGGGTAGGTAGGGTGGGAAAAGCAGATAGAAAATAATAAAGCTCAAAACTTAAAAGAAATATATATTTATGAAACAATAATGAAAGACACAAACCCTAATGAAATTTAAGGAATGATAATACAATCATAAAATACAAATTTGAAAACCCTAAATCAATGAAGGCATAAACCCTAAAGCAAAACATTGGGGTAGTGCATGATTACAGGGTTTCACAAAATGTAAAGCATATAACCTTTCCCTAAGCTCAATCTAGGCTAATCTAATAAGATTCATATACAAAAGTATAAAGCAATCTAGATTAATTACGACGATTGTGGGAGTAGATAATTTAGAAAAATGATAATTTAGGAAATTAAATAACAAATAGATTAACTTAGCTCTATGAATAAAGATGGATGATTCCGGTGTGGTTATGAAATCTAACTATCTTGGAATAGGAATTTGATCTTATTTCTATGTGCTTTGCCTCCAATTTTGGATAAGATACATGTCACTTTTTGGTCGTCTATACATTTGAGACAATTCTATGCATGTGGGTTTGCTCCATGGGCCCCAGATACAATTTTGCAACCTACGTGCTCTTGTCTTGGTTCATCGAATCACTATTGTTTGCTTTGTTAAATGACTAGTAATATTTAGAAATATTTCGTAGAAGGCTTCTAGATTACAAAGGGACACATTTTGGTAGGTCAACCCTAAAAAATATCAAATTTATGGTCATACAATAAATTAAAAATAATAAACTTCAAAATACATAGATTTATACATATTTTAATTTTTTTAGTGAATCGATCAAAATATTCTAATAAATGCTCTTCAAAATACTCTATAAAGATGAATGATGTAATATTAAAAATAAATAAATAACAATCCTTTTTCTCTCTACTTGATGGAAAAATAATTCAATATCATATCTTGGATGCTTCTCATCCTCATCATTCAAATTACATCTCCTCTCCCACACTTCAATCACATTTGTAAACAAACTAAATCATGAACATTTAAGCTTGTATACTAGACATTTAATCTATTATTAGAGAATAATTTATGTGATAAAATTCTTCACATCCCCCATGTGTAAACTCACCTTTTATTACCACCACAATTGTCATTACAACAAACTACCTAAAAGACGCGGTTTCTCTCTCTAAAAGTCATTGTCACACTTTCTCTTTCCAAGGGTTTTGTCGACTCATTTTCCCGCCAAAACCAGTCTCTCCATTCTTAAACATACTTCATATTTATACAGACATTTCGTCTTCTGTAATTTTCACCCCTAATGTAGATTCCTCTTAAAATTTGTTAACAGGTTGCAGGTTCGAGTTTCGGCTGTTGTGTTTCTTTCCTATTCATTTCTCAGCCGGGCTACAGCCGTAGAGCAACGACCATTTGAGGTATAAATTGGCCCTCATTTGCCTTGTTATTTAATTTTTCAGATTCGAACAGCAAGGTGTTTTTGGGTTTTGTTTTGTTTTCTAGAATTTTCATTATCACATCTTTATATTGATAATGCTTCGGAAGCCTTTTTCCGTTTGTTTAGTTTTATTCTGGATTTCATTATGTTATTGGTAGGATAGTCATTTTTTAAGTTTATCAAGTTAGAAGCTGAATAGGGGTTTTGGGCATATCGTGCATATCCTCTCCAGCTTAAAGGATGTTATCAAGATAGACACTGAAGAAGGGTTTCCGGTCTATCTTCTAAAACTCTTCTTAAGCTAAATGATTTTTGTAGCGGCAAACCCTGAACAGGGTTCTGGTAATATGCAGGTTATACGTGTACACCGTGACATCCAGATAAACAAACCCTAGCCGTATTCTTCTCTTCTTGACTCGCAGTCGGTTACAATTCCAGGGTACATTCATACCCGCTTTTTCTGAAACTGAAAATGTTGCCTGATTTGAATCCAAGTGCAGCCGGAACCCTTTTAGTCTCTTAGCTTTTGCTTCTATGCAGCTCTGAGCATAATCACTCGAGGATTTTGTGTATACCTACATTCAAGTTTCTCGTCTTTCTTTTGAAGAGGCTCAGAGCTCCAATAGCTTGAATACAGACTAAGGAGTTATTATATTCGGCCGCTTGTTTTTCTTTTTTCAGGCTCTAATATGCTTTTACCCTCAACTTTTAGTATTTGTGTGGCTCGTTTTCTAACAGTTTTTGCAATAATTTAAAAGTTGGCACCCAATGCCTGTCTCAATTTTCAAAGAGCTTATATGCTGCATTCCCCAATTTTTAGCACTTGTGACGGGTTTTTGGTAATCCTATGATGATTTTCTGCTTTTTATCCATCAGTCCATGTACAGAATGAATGAGTATTGCCTTATTTGCACCTGTGCATTTTGATCCCTCATTATTATATTGTAATGAAATTTCATATTATTTGCATTTACTAGCTGGAGTTAAAAAGCTTGGGTTGTACTTCTAAGCTAATATGGTGGCAGTCTTTCTATTGATTTTGCATTTTTCTATTGACTCTGGTGGAAGCATTTTGGTTTTTAGGCCATAAAGTGGCTATTATTTTTTGCTAAGGTTGCTTGGCGATTATACTGCTCTTATCCATTAGAGTGTTATGCACCCAAGGGATTCATTATATTGTAATGAAATTTCATATTATTTGCATTTACTAGCTGGAGTTAAAAAGCTTGGGTTGTACTTCTAAGCTAATATGGTGGCAGTCTTTCTATTGATTTTGCATTTTTCTATTGACTCTGGTGGAAGCATTTTGGTTTTTAGGCCATAAAGTGGCTATTATTTTTTGCTAAGGTTGCTTGGCGATTATACTGCTCTTATTCATTAGAGTGTTATGCACCCAAGGGATTCAAATTCAGGTCATGGGAAACTTAGTGATTTTCTACTTAAAATCCTTCCATTTGATAAGTCTCGCATTGCTTCTATTTCTGGAGAGATGATGCCTCTTTTCTAGTCTGTTAATTTAATCCAGGGTTTTGGGTAACATTTAATATACTAATATTTTGGGAAATTACCCTTAGCACACAGACAATAGAAAAGCTTGCTTGTCATTCTGAATTGGATGCAGGATTTAAATGGCACCTCAGCTGTGAGGTATATCTATCATATTACCTGTAAATCATTTTGACAGTTCATGTTTTATCGTGGTTTGTTCATGGAAAGCCAAAGATGAGTTATTGCTCCATCAAAATTGACAGTTAGCAGTAGGGCTTGCTAAAGGAGTTTAAGCAGTAAGCTCAAGAAAAATTTATTACCATGATTTTTTTGCTAAGTCTGGTAACTTTTTATTAATGTGCACTTTTCAATGATAAAATTTCTGAATACCAGTAGCTGTTTTTCTATACTATTGTTGAATTAGGTATATTTAAATCCTACAAGGTCTATGTTCACTTCTTCTCTGTTTTAAAATTGTTTGATAAAAGGAGATGAACTACTTAATTTAGGCAACATTGTTCTTTACCTCCTCTACTCGTAGCTTTATTCCATTGTTATGGATAATTGCAACTTTATATGGTTGACATTGGATTTCCGTTCACAGTATACTGGATTCGAAGGATAAGGGGACCTCTAACTTTTGTGGGTTTTCAACCAATTAGCATGTCTAGAGGGTATTGATTCTGTTGCCAATAACATTTTCATGTATTTGCATGAAAGCATACCTCTGCTACGGGAGCCTGTCTTGGTACTGCTGTTAGCATGTCATCAAGCTTCAACTAAAGCTATAGTTCATTTGGTACTTTTGATCATTGTTATGGAATTCTTTTGAGCAGTAGGGTTTTTAAATATCTCAACATGCACTAATGTCCTGGTTTGGTAAATGCTATTAAGCTTGCCACTTGAGCTACAGTCATGTTGGCATTGATGACTGGTTTGGCAATGCTATCAAGCTTGCCACTTGAGCTACAATCTTGTTGGCATTGTTGATAGTTGCCATGGGATTTTTTTCAGCAATGAGATATTAAATAATCATTGCTATGTTTACTATTAGACTTGCAAGGAGGCCCTTTGCTTTGGTGCTGCTGTAATTCCCAAATCCATGATCTCAGGCATATAAGAGATTTTTTAATTAATTTTATTTGTAACATGTTTGCATGTTGCTTATAAGAAAAAATACCAGTTATACAGTCACTCAAGATTAATGATAGTGGAAAGGCTGAATATGTTCATTTTT
Source organism: Sequoiadendron giganteum (assembly GCA_007115665.2). Lineage (NCBI taxonomy): Eukaryota > Viridiplantae > Streptophyta > Pinopsida > Cupressales > Cupressaceae > Sequoiadendron > Sequoiadendron giganteum. The sequence goes on from CM021102.1 coordinate 737,308,841, forward strand.
CTGTTTTATTTTTTGATATTTGTTTATACCAGCCCCAATTGTTGATAGTTCTCATTTCACATGTTTTTAATTATGTCAGGTTTGATTTCCAAAGTTACCATGCAGGCTTTGGAAATGGTTAATGCTGTGGCTGCCAAGGTTGAAGGAGATGCAGATTCACCAATATCTGTATTGGAAGATGAGGTGAAGATTTTGCTTTTTTTTTTTTTCAATTTTAGTTGAATTACCCTAATTTCTGTGTGGTATATATGGATTTGGCAAGTTTAGGGTGCTTTGGTAAAATTGAAAGAAAGCTTCTTGATTTGATTTTGATCTTTTGCACTTGTAGTTGGCTGTTTGCTAGCCTGTGGTTGTTTCTTGTTTTAAAGGTCAAATATTTTTTGTTTTTGATGTTTGAACTGATCTATTAATTAAGCATTATTACAGCCCAATTGAATTATCATATTACATTCTCTGAACAGGGAAGATCTGAAAGTGATCTGCGGATTGATTTGGAGGATAATGAACCCCCATGTGATGGGGAAGTATTGCGCGTTCCAGAAGATCTAGCCATAGAGGAGAAACGCTTAGAGGAAGAACGAGCAAAACGAGAGGAGGAAAATGAAAAACAAACGAATAATGGAACTCAACGAATTGGTGATTTGGTTTTTAGCAGATTGGAGGCACTTCTTAACCAGACTCAGCTTTATTCAGAGTTTTTGCTTGAGCAAATGGAAGATGCTAAATTTGTAAGTCTGGGAGATTGTATCTAATGTTTTCAATGCAAGTCAATTTTATTTAGGTTTTTTCTAACAGCTATTTGCAGCTTTAATTTCTCTAGTAGAAGAAGCAGAAACATTCTTCTCTACTAATATTTTTTTATCAGTGTTATTTTCAGCTTTGCTTTCTGTATTTGAAGAATCAGATGCTTTTGCTTCTACTTGTTCAAAGTTTTTATTAGTTGTTCCTCTACTAGAAGAGGCAGATGGATTTTCTTCTTATAGTTGTTGAAGATTGTTTTCAGTTGTATTTCTCTACTAGAATAAACAAATGCACTCTATTTTCTGATTATTTAAAGTTAGTTTCTTCTGTATTTTCTCTATTAGAATAAGTGAATCCATTTGACTTTCTGAGTGTTTAAAGTTATATTTACCTGTATTGTCTCTACCAGAAGAGTTAGATTTTTTTTCTTTGTCTAATTTAAGTTTTTGTCCAAAGATGGTTTTGGATGTATTTTTTCTACTGGAAAAAGCAGATGTATACTTGTCTTCTGATTATGTCATGGCAAAGCAGGGTTCAACTGATAATGGTGATGCAAAAGATCCCAAGCCTGAGGTAAGAGGTGTTGGTAGGGGTCGCAAGAGAAGAGGGACTACTTCTAATGGGAGTGGTAGTAGAGGACGAAAGAAGGCGACAATGTCTAATACAGTAAGCTCCTAAATGTTCAGTGTTTATTAAAATATATAGTATTTAGTATGTATATGATTGATCAAATATGCATTCCAATGCCAGATTGGCTGAATTAGAGTTTTGAAAGGTTTTCTTTGTAGTGCCATTTCATTAACTTATTTGTTTTCTTAATGGCAATGTGAAATCATATGAAAAACATGGAGGTCGGCTTGAAGATCTTGTTTTAATTATATCTTAATTGATCTTTACAAAAATTGTTCATTTGTCAGCCCTTTCTTATCTGGTCTCATGATTGTGTTCAAATCTAACAAAGCTGCAAGTGACAACTGGGGTGCAGCTCAAAGAATCTTAATTTTGCTTTCGATTGCCATCTGATGCATATGACTGAGAACGAGTGGATATATTTTGAATGAAATTGGTATTAGTTGCAGGTTTAGTTACTTTGGGAGGAAAGGTTTAGGAAGCAACAAAGGGTATCTTTAATGCAAGGGTTAGAGGGCTTGGGTAATGTATGGCATCCCCCTCAAAAAAAGGGGACTCCAAAGGTATAAAATTTAAAGATTAGTCAATGAGTATGATGTTTTATTCAATCAAATATAGTCGGGGTAACATGCTTAGACATGTATCCCAATGAATGGATCATTGATTTTCTCATTGGCAAATCAAATATACAATAAATCAGTAGATGTAATGTGTTATATTATGATAGTATGTTGTTTTTTGGAATCATGGAGCTATGGCATGATAAGAGCACACTTGCAACAACTGAAAGAGCACAAGAGATTGTTGGCAACTTATAGCTGTGCCTTCATATGTGTACAGATAGTAAAGGATGTATGGGCAGCTTTTAAGAGAAGGAAGATGTACAATATGTAAAAATATACAATATAGCCCATGTGACTGTACAATATATTATAAACTGTGTAGTTTAATAAAATATAATAAGCCCATGTGATTGTTACATCAGGGCTAGTGACACACATTACACGTAGGAAGGTTATGTTAAATGTGGGTTTGTGGTGTTTTGAACCTCTGTTGTTAGGCTAAGGGCTGTATACAAGGGATTTATCATACAATAAGAATAGATGTGCATGGGATATCTGTTCATTTGTTGTAGCAGGTAAAGCCCATAATGACCTGGGGTTGGCTAGATATCCACACCCAGTTTTAGTTGCATTTCTTAGTAGCCTAAGGAACCTATGGTGCTTGGAAAAAGGGGGAGAGCCCTCTGTCAATACAAATATTTTCTGCACTTTCTAGATATATCCTTAAATTCCTAATATTCTATTTTAGGGACTGCCAGCCGGTACACATTTATTTTAAGGAAATGTTAAAACAATTTGGTAGAATGTGGCTTGGTTATGGATGTTGGTACTGTTTTTGAATCTTCTTTCAGTCTTCTAAAGTTCTAAGCTATTGGTAGGCGACATTTACAGATAATAGGATTTTTCTTTCAAGCTGTTTTCCAAACAAAAAACTATGTTTTCTACTATTTGAAAGCTTGCAAGTTTGCAGGCAACTGTTGCTTGTTTGTAAATTGTCACCATTTTATCAATTTACTCAGTTTATTTCCATTTGGTCTATTATTAATGTGCTGGAAGTTGGATGCCATTACACCACTAATTGTCCTTCAATTCTTTCAAAACTTCAGACAGTGTTCCCGATGACTAACAAATTCTTAAGTTATGTAACCTAAAGAATAAAAGATGAAATGATCTTTTTGGAAATTATCATCTGGCATCCATCTGTAAGATCATTAGTGACAATGTTTTTGAAAATTTTGTAATTTTATTGGATTTGTTTTAGAAAATTCATTTACTGATGTATCCAATGTTTTCTATTTGAGCATTATAGTGTAATGTTAAGCCTCTCATGCCATTCTGTATGCTATAAATGGTCAGGCAAAGGAAAAGGCAAAAGATGCAGTTCAGGTCATGCTAGAAAATTGCAAAGAAGATGCCCAAGATAATGATTCTGATAACTTAACAGAGGAGGAGAGGAACTGGAAAGAACAAATGAATCTTGTTCCTCTATTGACTGGAGGAAAGCTAAAGTCTTATCAGATTAAGGGAGTAAAGTGGTTAATTTCTCTGTGGCAAAATGGTCTCAGTGGAATACTTGCAGATCAAATGGGTCTAGGAAAGACAGTGCAGACTATTGGTGTACTTGCTCACTTGAAGGGAAAGGACATGCATGGTCCTTTCCTAGTGATTGCTCCCCTCACTACTCTCTCAAATTGGGTGAATGAAATTGCTAGGTATGAGTATGACTATCTGGAAGTTTGACCTTTCCAGAGTTATCATGTTCATTGTCTTGACTGGGTTAATAAATTTAAGCAAAACTTATCTGCAGATTTGTTCCAAGCATGAATGCTCTCCTATATCATGGATCCAAAATTGAGCGTGATGAGTTGAGGAGGAAGCATATGTCAGGAGAAGTTGGTCCAGATTTTCCGGTTATTGTCACATCCTATGAGGTTGCTATGAATGATGTAAAGGCACTTGCTCGCTACAAGTGGAAATATCTAGTTGTTGACGAGGTTTGTTTCTTACAAATTCAAGCACATATGTTTTGGATTCAATTTTATGAATTTAGTTATCTCATTAAGTTGCCTTTTTGCTACAGGGGCACCGATTGAAAAACTTTGAATGCAAATTACTGAGAGAATTGAAACAATTAGATGTTGATAATAAGGTTCTTTTGACTGGAACTCCTCTACAGAATAATTTGGCAGAACTTTGGTCCTTGCTGAATTTCATTTTGCCTGATGTATTCACTTCACGTCAGGAATTTGAATCTTGGTAAATCTCTCTTATGCTTGATCTGTAGTTATCTGATTATGTAATTCAGGGCAAATGTTTTTATGTCCAATCAATGCATGCATGTTTTAGATTCAACAATTACATTGAACGTTTTTCTGCTGTTTTTGTCGGTTCGCGTACTGTAAAGGTTGGAAAGATAAAGGTTTTAAACTCATGATCAAGTTCAGTAGTGAAATTTAACTTGTCAATCCACCTTAACTTGAGTACTTTGGGATATGATCCTCTTACTGTAAAATGTGCTTCATCAGATGTATAGATATATGCATATGCCAACTGTGCCAAGGGTTAAATGATGCCATGTTTTCCCCACCCTCTCAAAGCACATGAGTTCATTGATGTAGTAAATTTATTTTATTTACAATTTTAGGCAAAATGTTGGTTTTGTCACTAAGGGGAACAGTGCAAGTTGCAAAGTTCTTCAGTGTCAGCATTTGTTAAGATTGCTTTTAGTATTTGCCTGTTGTATGCATGCATACTCTTGCTATAGAAGTGGAGGAATTTTTACAAGTTTTGTAGAATTTTTTTTTCAGCCATGTTTTCTCTATCAGAAGAAGCAGATGAGTTTTTCTTAGGTACTGTTGAAGATTATTTTCAGTTACATTTTTCCTCTACGAGAAGGAGACAAGTATTTATGTAATTGAAAAATATTTTCAGCTACATTTTTATCTATCAAAAAAATCAAATGAGTTTTCTTTTAGGTGTGATTGAAGGTTCTACCCACAAGACAAGAAGAAATATGTTACAAGAATTCCGTGCTTTAAGAAAATATGATTTAATGGCACATCTCAAAACATCAAGTATGATGATAATTATATTTTTTGAAGGCTCACAGATGAGAGATTTTAATGCTAAATAGAATTTGGTTGAAAATGCATTGTGAGTGATGATACTGCAATGAACCATTCAGCTTATTCTTTGTTTTATTGAGACTTAAAAAACTTGAATTTGGGTATGCTTGATTCTTGTCACATTTGAAACTCTAATCTTGCTGTACAGACTAGCTGAGTTTGAGCCATATCCAATTTTCTCTGTCCAAACTGTGATGTAATTGGTGCTAAATAGAATTTGGTTGAAAATGCATTGTGAGTGATGATACCGCAACGAACCATTCAGCTTATTCTTTGTTTTATTGAGACTTAAAAAGCTTGAATTTGGGTATGCTTGATTCTTGTCACATTTGAAACTCTAATCTTGCTGTACAGACTAGCCGAGTTTGAGCCATATCCAATTTTCTCTGTCCAAACTGTGATGTAATTGGAAGCAGATGCGTATCTATGTTAGGCTAAAAGATGCATATTCATTCTGGAAGAAGTTTTGCTCTGGTGATATTGGGCACTTGTACTATTTCACATTTTATTTAATCTGCTGCATTCTTGGAGTATTAGGGGCATAGCATATGCAATTACTATACTGCATCTAGTTCTCTTGGATAGGCAGGCATTAGAAAAGCAGCTTGTCTTGTAAATATATTAATGTAGATGCATAGTAAAATGGAGCTATTTTGTCATGTTAGTCATTTATTGTTTTTCGGTGACGGGGAAATAGGTTCCTAATTACTATCTTGATCTAATAATAGCTTGTTGTCTCTTGCTTGAAAGGTGTTCCTAGTTAAGAAGCATTTGTATGCCTCTCAATATCATGTTGATTGCTTGTTGGGCCAGTGTACTCTGTAATTTACATTTAAATGACCATTCAATTACTGGCTAGTCCATTAGCTTGACAGGGAAATAGGTTCCTAATTAGTATCTTGATCTAATAATAGCTTGTTGTCTCTTGCTTGAAAGGTGTTCCTAGTTAAGAAGCATTTGTATGCCTCTCAATATCATGGTGATTGCTTGTTGGGCCACTGTACTCTGTAATTTTCATTCAAATGACCATTCAATTACTGGCTAGTCCATTAGCTTGACAGGGAAATAGGTTCCTAATTACTATCTTGATCTAATAATAGCTTGTTGTCTCTTGCTTGAAAGGTGTTCCTAGTTAAGGGTGTTCCTAGTTAAGAAGCATTTGTATGCCTCTCAATATCATGCTGATTGCTTGTTGGGCCACTGTACTCTGTAATTTACATTCAAATGACCATTCAATTACTGGCTAGTCCATTAGCTTAGTCTTTTGTGCAGTATAAATGTATAATACCTAGTAATTGATATGAATTAAAATCTACACTTGCTTTATTGCAATTCTTTGGGTTGCTGATATTGCAGTGATGAATGACAAGACAAGAGCAAGAACTATAGATGATAATCACCATCTGGTTATTGGGGACATTCTAATACCTAGGGGCACTCACCATTCTGTCTGTTATCAGGAGAACCTATTATTTTGTTATTTTTCACAGATTAGGACACTTTATTATCTTTTCATGATCAACAAGATATGCTCACTTCGGGGTTCTGCTATAGGAAAGCATGTGATCTTCTCATCTGAGGCCTTTCTTACTTTATTGTGCTGATTCTATACTAAATTTGCTTTTAAGGTTTGATCTTGGTGGGAGGCAGAGCAATGGGATGGGTCAGGAGGAAGAAGAGGAGAAAAGAAGAGTTCAAGTATGCTTCGAAATTCAATTGGTTAGTTTGATGTTTGTTTTCTCTAGTTGGACTTGAGATTGACAGTAATTTTCCTTTTCAGGTAATTTCAAAGCTTCACTTGATCCTTCGGCCATTTCTCCTCAGAAGACTGAAGGAAGAAGTGGAAAAGTCCCTTCCGAAGAAGAAGGAAATAATCTTGTATGCAAATATGACTGAACATCAAAAACAGATCCAAGAGCATTTAGTCAATAAAACACTTGAGGCTTACCTGCAGAGTAAGGCAGAGAGAGGTAGGGTAATGTGTTCTCTGATTTTTAAGAGTTATTTCATAGAGCCCCTGCATAAATTCTATTCCTATATTCAATTGTACTATTAGCCATTTAGCCAGTCATTTGCTTGAATGGTGAAAGTTTGGTGTAACTTCCTTTATCTGTTTCAGGCACAGGCATGAAAACAAAGCTAAACAATCTGATGATTCAATTGAGAAAGAATTGCAACCATCCTGATCTGTTGGAATCACAATTTGACCAATCGAGTAAGGTTTTCAATAGTAGTGGTGTTTGCTTGTTTTGAAACTGATTGCTAGTGGGACAAATTGATTTAGTGTTATGTCTAATATTGAGCTTTCTCTTCAGTTGAATATCCACCGGTTGCTCAGTTGGTTGAGCAGTGTGGTAAATTTGGCTTGTTGGACAGACTTATAATGCATTTGAAAGCTCGAAAACATAAGGTACCAATGACAATCTGGATTAGTTAAAGCTTCATTTTTATTATTTAATATACCTTGAAGGTTTTAGCATCTGATTTCAAGTAACAGGGCAATCCTGAGAAAACTTTGCTTGCTATTACCAAGGTCTGTGTGTTTCTGGCTTTTAGGTCATGCACCTCTTGGTTTCTAAGCCACTATTTTCTAATGGTGCCAAAATTCTGATATTTGATTACAGATTCTGATATTTTCTCAATTCACTAAAGTCCTTGACTTGCTGGAATACTATTTGGATGAGAGAGGACATGAGGTTTGCCGAATTGATGGAGGAGTTAAATTGGAAGATCGGAAAAAACAGGTATTGAGTAATTGTCTAATTGGACAGGTTGGTCTAGAAAAAAGTCATGTTAACAGTACCTATATGAGATATATGAATAGCTATGAAATCCAGCCAGATTGGATTGTTTGTGCTGGCTTGTTTCATTTGATTCAGTCTGGATTACTATGAGTTAAATTTTTTGAACCTGGTATTTAGGCAAATAATGTATGCATGTATTTGGGGACAATGGCCTAGCTCATTGCATACTTTTAGTATTATTAATTTTATGTCTGTAATCTTTAAGCATGTGCAGTTTAATCATGTATGCTTCTGTAATGATTTTTCAATACAGATCAATGATTTCAATGATCCACAAAGCAAGTTTCACATCTTTTTGCTAAGCACTCGAGCTGGTGGCCTCGGCATCAATCTCACTTCTGCAGATACTTGTATAATTTATGATAGTGACTGGGTAAGAAATTAGTAGACATTGACAAGTTTAGTGTAAATGCTACATCAGTTCTCTTTATCATATTAATTTCTTTGAGGTATGCAAATTTTGTATGCATATTTACAGAAGTAAGACCATTCAATTATGATGCAGGAACTTTTTTTCTGAATACAGATTATTTTGCTATAGTGATTTTTTGAAGTTTGTTTGTATGTATTTAGTGGGATTATAATAAGTTTGGTGATGCAGAATCCTCAAATGGATTTGCAAGCAATGGACCGGTGCCACAGGATTGGACAAACAAAGCCTGTACACGTCTACAGGCTTGTCACAGCTCACTCTGTGGAGGTAAGGATTATTCTTGTTACTATATCATGCTCAGAGTGCTTGTAATATCATCTAGCCTTGGCTAACATGGGGTCGATAAATACAGGGTCGCATGCTTAAAGTAGCATTTAGCAAGCTAAAGCTGGAGCACTTGGTTATTGAGAAAGGGCACTTTCGTCAAGAGCGAGTTACCAATACACTAGAGGTTTGAAGATTTAACTAGAAAAAATAGACCAGATATTAGCTCTGTTTATAATATCTTTTGTGTTGCTTGCTCAGGTGGTCTCACTAGAATGAATCAGATTAGGAAACTTAAGAAGCTTTCAGCATTTCATGACATCTAACTGACAAAAATTGCTGTTGATGATGTTCAGGAAGCAGATTTACTTGCTTTGCTTAAGCAAGAAAAGGATGAAGAAGAGGAACTTATACAGACGGAAATTAATGAGGCTAATCTTTTACGTCTATTGGACCGAGCTGACATGGTAAATGATTCTGCAGGAGATGATAAATCAAGTTCTGAGGCTCTCCCGTTAAAGGGGTCTGGTTGGGAGATAGTAGTACGTAGTGGAAAAGGGAGTGTGCTGTCATCTATTGAAGGTTACCGGCAATTTACTGGCACAAATGAGCAACATACTGACTAAATACTAAGTGGCTTGTTGCTCTTTTGTTTTTGTATTCATCTCCCATGAACTCTAGATTGACAAAGGTTTTTGTTCTCAGCTGTATTGATTGTCTTTTTGAGGGAGAATTTTTGTTATCGATGAGCACTGTGGATTAGTGCTTGAGCATGCCCATAGCAAATGGATGTTTTTGCATGAAGACTGGAAAAACGGTAGTCGTGGAAGTTTTAGGCCTGAGCTGAAGCTCAAGTTTTAAACAGCTAGGACATGTAACATATTTCTTGGCATTACTTGACTGGAAAGATTACAGCTTATCTGCTGTGTAGTTTTCTGTTGGTTCTTTGACAGCAGAGGACATTTCTTGACATGAATGTAATGGATTTCAAGCAATTTTGTATTATTCAATTTTTGTGGACTCTTGGTAAATACAAAATATTCTTGCTACCTCTGCACTTTCTCAATGTTGTTTAAGTTCTGTTTGGGTGTGATTCTTAATTGGGCACGTATCAAGTGTTTTTTTTTTGTGTCAAGTTGGCAAATAAAACCTAAATTTTATTTTATTCTTATTTTGCATATTGTGTTTTAAGGGGAGGACTTAATAGCTGGGCACCCCATGTTGGGTTTGCTATATTCATTTTGAATCATGCTAACCAAATTTTTAGTGGAACAATTAAAAGGATGTGCCAAGTAGAAGACATCTTAAATAAAAGAAGTCGGTCCATAACATTTGTGAATACTTTTTTAAAAGTTAAATCTAAATTTGAATGTCACATCTAATAGCATTTTAGATTGTCACAAGTATTGGACACCTTCAACCGTTGGGTTTTCAGCCCTACTTACGTTTTAGTGATTGATATCTCAATGCTGTTCTATTTAATTTGATCTAAAAATTTGTGTACCAGCGTCAAAAAATGCAAGTGGGATTTTGAAGAAATGGGGAATTGAAAATCATAAGTCTCAGCCTAATAATTAGGCATTGGAAAGAAAGCCTTGGAAAGGCTTGGGAAGTAAAAAATCTCGATTTGACATGATGGAGAACATTTTGCCCAAAGAAACTCTTTTAAATCATTGGGAATTAGTTCGACTTTAGTATTTGTTATAAGGCTTCTGGCGTTAGGTTGAAGTTTTGGACATACTTAGCTGAATTGAACTGGTCATGGACATCTAAGTCCGGGTAGGAACTGCACGGGTAATTGAGCAATAAATAATATGAGAACTGTGTCGAATATGTGTCTTATATCGTGTATGTAGGACTCGAGGGGTCATATATTGGAGAAATTGTTAGCTTGTTCAAGGTGCTTTTTTGGCCAATGGTTTATATCCATTGAATTGTTTTACTGCTGAACATGTTATTCTACAGTAGTATGCACAGTTTTGGGTTAAGCACAAGCAGAAAAATATCTTATTTTAATTATAAATAGTTGAAGTTAATATATTAATTGCTGTCTTGTTAAGTAAAACAATTATTTTCATTTTATCTTATATAATTATAAATAGTTTAACTTAATATATTAAGTGCTGTTTTATTAAGTAAAACAATCCTGTTAAATGTGGAGCATCATTGATTTCATTTTATTACATTTAAGATTTTGTTTATTTCTCTTCAATCTAGCCAGCATTTTAGAAATAAGTGTTAAATTCTGTGAGGTAGAACCTAGATCATTGTGTTGGAGTTAATATGTCTTGTACTTAGTAATTTACCTTGGTAGGGACTCGGGGGATTTATTCACATTGTTAAGTTTATTTAGGATATAAGATTTTTTTTAGAAGTCTTATTGTTTTTCTAGAACTTGTCTTTTTGACTTGTAATGCTTGATTTTTAGGTAGTTAGTTTGTTAGTTATTTCATGTCATAGGATTAAGACATATGTCACAATCATGTTTAATCTTATTCTTCACTTTGCCTATACAAGGAAGGTCATTGTACTCATATGTAATATATTTCATACTTCTTCATCATTTTGATAGGTTTTAATATCAAGCAAGCTCATATTTTTGCATATTCTTTTGTAGAAGATTTTCATTGTTTTTTGAGGTGGTCTTGGGTATAGAGCTAATTTTTAGCTCTTACATGGAATTAGAGCCAAACTTTGCCAAACTTCACATATTTGAGGGTTGAACTATTGCTAGTGAGAGATCTAGGTTATTTTTAGTTAGGTTGAGTATGCTCTTCCCTTGCACCATATGGTGAATTTGGGAATAAAAAAAAAACTCGAAGAAAAAAATACTAGATTTGGAGGGTTTCTTTATGTGGGTCTTTATTGCAAGTCATTTTTGGCTCATGTTGAAGGAAATTTGAGCTCAGCGTTGAGTTTAGGGCAGCCGAAAAAGTCAAGATCGACTTTTGTTTCGTTGAAATTTGATATTTTTTTGCCAAAGTTGTAAAGGTTTGAAGATTTCAAGACCCAGAGGTGGTAGAGCTTCTAGTGCACTTGAGCTTGAATCGAAATTGCCATCATCTTCGTAAGGCTCAAGAGATGAAGTTTGATATAAAATATGTCTATATTTGATGTCGGTTGTTTTTGAGGCAATTTTTTTTCCTTGGGCGGGTTGTACAACCCCCTGGGTACATGGTACAATTTTGCAAAAAAATTATTTAAAAATAAGTTTTTGCATTATATCAAGCTAAATTTTTTATATAGTTTGGGTTGTACTTTTATCAAGTAAATTTATTAAATTATTTTTGAGGGCTAAGTTTTTATTTTAAAAATTCGGGAGACGTTTATTTTGCAGGCGTTGTACACACTCTGCAGGTCAAATCTTGTGAGCCAACTAGTTGACTGTCATGTCGGCCCTCCGAAAGCCCCTCAATTGCTCAACCCTCGCCTTAGCATCGAAGCACTTAAGTAGGGGAGTGGCGAGCATGAGTTGCCACCTCGCTCCCAGAGCCTCGGTCCACCGTCGCCTACGAGTGACACTTTATTTTTGGCACTCAAACACCTTGCGGTCACATTGGTGACTAGACCTTAGCCCATGGGGGCTAAAATTTTGCACCTAGTTAGCTTGTCAGGCCCTAATTGGATAGTTTTTTCAACGGAACATAACTTTTCGCCAAGGTATTGAAATTTTGCAAACAAAACATCAACGAAAAGCTAGTTCCACGTACTTGGTAGTGGTGCAAATCATTTGGCCAAATTTTGTTGCAGGTGCATTTTATTGGCAACTGAAGTGTATTACCCCTTTGGATCTCCGAGCTCACAACTTTTTGCCAGTTCATCCAATTTTGGTGATTCAAGTTGCAATTGGAAGGTATTTAGGTGCTTTTTCATTTGGTTAATGTAATTTTTCAGATTCAGCCCCAAGTAAAATTTGTTTAGATTTTTGCATATTTGCTTTCTGGTTAATAAATTGGACATCCTGTCTTCTAGAGAAGTTTTCTTTGTGTGGGGGGGGGGCTTCATTTTTAGTCATATTTCTAGATTTGGGAGGCATTATATCAGTTTGTATCAAATCTTTGCCCATTTTTCACTCTTGGTACTTGTTGACCTAATGGTTGACCCAGGGTTTGAAGTTTTAACCCCTCATAATTATCATACATGAAAAGTGAATGCATAGATTGCTTTGGTTTGGGGGTTTGTGGTCCACATTGGATGATAAAAAACCTAATTTTTCCAAAGAATATGAAATATTCTCATAGGAACAAATATTATGAGGCTATGGGTTTGATTGCTATGCATGTTTTTGACAACATGTTCTTCCATATTGAGAAATGTACTACTCCTAAGCAGGTATGGGTAAGCACAAGGAGTTATTTGGATCAATTAGAGGTAGAATTGACATCATTATTCACAGATTCTTTTCCTACCATTGAACACTACTTGGTAAAATTTAAATCATTAAGGTCACAATTGGTAGGTTGTGGTAAAGATAAAATTAATAAGGAATGCATCTTCTTGATTTTCTCTAAGTTAAAAGGTTCATTTGCATACTTCTCTACTTCCTTCTATGCTACAATGGATGGTCTAGGTAACTCTTTTGTCATGCCTTTTTTGAGATATTTTGTGATAGGTTGACTAGGGAACAAGCTAAACTTAGTCAACTTGATTCACATTCTAAGAGTCATGCTTTGACTGCATCATCACCTAAAGGAAAAGAAAAGAAGTCAAAAACAAAGATAAAATCTAACGATACTCCCACCTCTCCTAGAGAGGATAAACCTAAGAGGGAGAAGGTTAAGTGTGGTTACCGCAACAAACCAGGACATGGTGAACACACATGTTATAAGAAAGAATTACATGAAATGAGACAACTTTTAAAAGAACACAACATTTCTTTGTCTTCTAAATCTACAAGTTCACCATCTTCTTCTCAATCACCATCTTCTACACACATGTATTGCAGGAATTGTTATGGAAGTGATATGATAAATGATTATAAAATGAAAGGTCATGCTCTTGTTGTAACACATGTTGAATAGTCTCAAAATTGGATTATTGACTCTGGAGCTACATGTCATATATCAGGCCAACTTGATAGGTTTTCTTCTTTGAGGCATACTTCAATAATGAAGATCTTGATGGCCAATGGTGTTTATTTGGATGTATTTGATAATGGGGTTATTGATGTGCCTAATGATAGATTTCATGATGTTCTTTGTATACCTAATATTAGGCATAATCTTCTTTCTGTATATCAAATAGCACAAGGTGGTAAGTCCATTGAGTTCACTCCAGATTCAATGTTCATTTGGGATCTGCATAGCAGACAACTTGTTGTAGTTGGTAGGGCTGATCATGATGCTAAGATCTATAACTTTTCCCACTTTGTTCCTGATGGTGAATGTTTTAAGGATCATTCTCCTAGTTCTAGTGTGGATAGTTGTTCGGGTGGTGGTTGCATGAACCTTGCTCTTCTTCCTTAGCCATGTGATGAGGTTTCATCACCTCCCGCTTTTTTAGATTTGAGTGTTGACTTGGCTTTCAAGACTTCAGATAAGCATGGTTCATTTTATTTTCCAGATTTGCCTTTGCAGGATGGTTTTATGACAAGCATATCAGATTTGGTTTGTTATTCCTTTTCTACAGATTTGGAGGACATATTTGAGGGGGTTTCTCTCCTCTTTGATAATTCATCTTTGGAGGTTTCTCTTGAGTCTTCACATACTGTCTTCTTCCTTGATTGGGGTTACACCTGATTTTGTTGAGACATCTTTAGAGGCTCTTGATGCATCTTCGAAGATTTCATTCATGAGGCTTCTTCCCTCTTGCTTCATCATGGAGATGGGGTTTCTTCAGCATCGACCATTGGATACTTTTCTTCCCAAGGGGAGATATATTGTTTGTAGACACTGGATTCTGTTTTGTCTTTAGACATTAATTAGTGGTTTTGGAGCTACTTCATTATGGGGGGGCTATGTGGTCTCTTTCTTTCCCTCTTCTAGAGGGGCGTTTGTAATATATCTATGTGATGGATGGTGTACTTGGGGGTATCATGGAGTCCTCCATCCTTCCTCACTTGATTGTTTCTTTTCTCTCTTTTGGGGAGGAGTTTTGTCCCACTAGGTTTTCTCCTTATCTTCGGTTGTGAGAGATTGCATTTGCATTTATACATGGGTACCTAAAATGGCCTTGTAGCCGACACCCATCTTTGCATCTTTTTTGCATCATTTGCATAATAATCTTCTCCTTAAGTTGCACTTAAGAGGGCGGGCGGGGGAGGGTGTTGGTGTGAATATATGTCTTGTACCTAGTAATTTACTTTGCTAGGGACTTAGGGGACTTATTCACATTGTTAAGTTGACTTAAGATATAAGATTCCTTCTAGAAGTCTTAGTCGACTTTTCTAGAACTTATCTTTCTAACTTGTAATGCTTGATTCCTAGGTAGTTAGTTATCTCATGTCATAGGATTAAGACACATGTCACAATCATGTTTAATCCTAATCCTCACCTTGCCTATAGAAGTAAGGTCATTGTACTCATATGTAATATACTTCATACCTCATCATCATTTTGACAGGTCTTAATATCAAGTGAGCTCACATTATTGCATACCTTCTTATAGAAGGTTTTCATTGTTTTTGCAAGTGGTCTTGGGTATAGAGCTAATCTTCAGCTCTTACACATTGAAGGTCTTATATTCTTTCAATTGGGTTTTATATATTGCATGCACCTAGTCTTAAAAGCTTGGCAGTTATGTATTTTATTTTAGCATTGGTGCCTATAAGTCATGATATCCAATAATATAATAATGCTATGTAATACATCAACCCTGTATATTTCAGAAGTTTCTTGGTGCTGCTCAAAACTGTATAATATTGAGTTAAGGTTTCTCAAGTTTGCTTGTAAACGTGAAAATTTGATACTTTTATAATTTTCTGTTTATGTCAGTTTTATGTCAAAGAATTGAGTTACGAGCTCTAGTCTGCAATTCAATTTTTGTCAGATTTTATGAGCTTTAGTCTCATAATCTAGCAATCATTTCTTTTAAGGATCCATCTAACAGGGAGATCTAACGTATCATTTTTTATAAAAAGATGTATCTTTCATTGAGATTTGAAATGCTGATAACATAGACTTTCAAAATAGTTATTTGAAAAAAATCTCCCTCAAATTTTTATGTAATTACTCATAACTAACTTAACTTCTAATTACTCATACCTCTACTTAACTTTTATATGAAAACCAAATTTAGCATATTAGTAATATTTATTTAATAATTATTATTAATTTATTAAGTTTAGAGTGATAGCAAGGTAGTGTCAAATGCACATAAAATCTAAATACAATTAATATATATATTTTTAAATTGAAACTAGATTATCAAGAAAGATATCAAAAAGATCAGGTACAATTACATATCAAATTGTTTGCCAGAGATATTATGTCCTAACTTCTACTATCTATCACTAGTCTTAATTAGACCATGTAGGATCTCCAAAAACATTAAGCTCATGAGTATAAAGATTGGCCATGCAAGGCCACAACAACTATAATACTTATTGTTTAGGCCATGCAAGGTCATCTTTGGTAGAGTACATTAAGAGCATTATGCTACACAAAATGATAAGAGTCATACATATATTTAGTCAACTAATTAGAATAATAAAAAAAGTACAACTTTCACTATACACATTTAGATTATTTCAGCCTATTGTTGGATCTATCTTTGACATTTCTTCATTTGACCTTACCCCCTCTAGAGAAAAGTCATCTTCTTGGTTAACCAGCCTATTATGCAATCTAAGATCATTTTGTAGAGTCTCCAATGAATAATTGTTATTGTATCTTTTTGAAATTTCAGGTAGCTCTTCAAGAAGGCTCATTATCTTCTCTATTGAAGGGCCAATGCCTTGCGTATTTGACCTCCAATCTATTAATGTCCACCTATTTAGTGTCTAGAAGCTTATGAAACTTATCCTTGGAAATCTCCATGGTAATGGTAACCTATGTAGAAATGACATGATAGATGAGTCTTCTAGAAGACTCAATAAGTACCCTCCTTTTGTCCTGGAACCAATCCTCATTCCTAGTTTTCCATAAAAACCATAAAATTTTAGTGGATAGAACAAACTAGAACAAGTTAAATGGTCTACTTAAATCATTCACAAAACCAAATAAAAATTCTTTCCACTTCAGGCTACCCTTATCCCCCCATCCCCCTAGATAAGAAAACAAATTCTAGACATCTTTAGCATAAGAATAGTCAAAAAAGATATGTTTAATACTTTCAAAAGTCTTACATATAGAACAAAGGCTTAAAATATAAGAGGACACAAAGTAGGGTAATTTTTGTAACACTAACAACCATTTGAAACAAGCTTTTTTAGGTTCTAAAATATTAGATTAAAGGTTTTAATTTTTTTTGTCCATTGCTTAACAGAGAAGTCAAGATTCTAGCAGCTATTTAGGTGCTTGGTCATAACTGGGACTTTATCCATAGAGATATAAATTAATTTGGGCTACAATTTATGTAGTTCATTACCATCACACCATTTACATTTATCAATTATATCATTGTTGCTATCAAACTGGATAGGAAACTAGAAGATCTTGCATGCTTCCCTTAGGATAGAATATGTTATCCAATAAGGAGGGTCAAATTTTGTACTAAGGGAAGCCAAAGACTTTAGTTGGTTATTCCATAAAATATCCCTGAAGCACTTTACTCCTTTCATGCACCAATACTTGACAAAACAACCTTGCAACATGGCAAGGGGCTTGTATTTATTAAACATGTTCCACCATATTGATCTTGAGGGGCACATCTTGTTTCTATTCTTATCCAAAAATCCAGTCTTTAACCAACATTTTCACTTGCTCCGAAGCTTTCCATAAGCTTTTATGGAATTTTCCAAACAATAAGTCATACAAGGGAAAATGCTTATATGATTTAGCCTACCTTGGAATTTCCAAGTGAATGTTGTTTCTCACTAAGATCTTCCATGGTCCATTCCCCTTCAAGGCCTTGAGAATCCATTTGACAGCCAAGGAAACTCCATGTTTTTTCAAGTCTTTTAACCTTAAGCCTCCTTCAAACTTATCTAAAGAACACCATTCCCATTTTATTGCTTGTTTCTTTTTGTTACCTTTATCATTAGACCAAATAAATTGTTTGATTTTCTTTTGACTTTTATTCACTTGGTAGTTGCAAAACAACCACACAGAGGAATAATACAAGCTATAAGAAGAAAGGATCTTCTGACACACCTGAATCCTTCTAGCCGGGGACAAATATTGTTTATTCCATCTACCTAATTTTTTTAATTATCAATTTTCTCTTTTATCCAATTCCACATGTCCTTCAAACAAGGATTCACGACAGGGGATACCAAGGTACCTAACCCGCTTGTTAGGACCTCCCCATTGGAACTCATATTTAGCAAACCACTTAGGGGGATTGTTTTCCCAACTTAGTGTTATAGACTTCATCATGGATAGCTTTGCACCAAAAGCTTTACAAAAAAGGGTAAGATTTTATATTTATCTTCTTCAAGTTTAACAAAAAGGGCAATGTCATCGACAAACTGAATGTTTAGAAGGTCATGTTCATTAAGGAGGGATATTCCTTTAACCTTGGGGTTCAAAGTTGTGTCTCTTAAGAGGTAATAAATGGCACTAGATGTAATCACAAATAGAGTAGGGGCAAGAGGATAACCCTGCCTTATAGACCTTTGCAATAAGAACTATTTAGACAGAGATCTATTAACATCCACATGGGCAATGAAATTTCTCAACAAGGTATTGACCATTTGACAAAAGAAGTTTGGGAACCCAAAGGCTTCAAGAGTTATCATAAGGAAGGGCCATTCAACCTTATCATATGCCTTTTCAAAATCAAGCAGGAGCATACCGGTATTCTGACTAGATAATCTTGCCCATTCTATAGCCTCCCAACTACTAAGGAGGTTTTCCAAGATATATCTACCTTTGATGAACCATGTTTGAATGTTGTTAATAAAAGAAGGATGCCAACCAACCTCAAGGCCAATTTTTTTGCAAGTATCTTGTAAGATACATTGAGTAACGTGATGGGCCTCCAGTTCTTCACCAATGATTTATCCCCATCCTTAGGCATTAGTTTAATTCTTCCTTTATTAATATTACTACCTAATGAGCCTTTGGATATAGCCTCAATATAAACCTGTAACAAATCCTCACTTATCCAATCAATGTTCTTCTTATAGAATTCCATAGGTAGACCATCAACCCTTAGAGAATTATCATTGCTTAGTTTTTGAATAGCCTTTACAACTTCCTCTAAAATATTCTTTGTCAATAGTTCCGGTCTTTCCTTGAAGATTTTTCTTGGTATTATACTTCTACAAAAGTTCCTAACATTGTGCTCTTCTTGATTATCCCCTTTAGATGTAAACAATCCTTTATAGAAATAGTATAATTGTTTTTTCACATCCTTAGGATCACACAAGAGAGTGTTATCCACCCACACATTTCCAACTTTTTCTTTTACATTTTCCTCTTTGATAAATCTGAAAAATAAACTAGAGCCCTTATCACCATTACACAACCAATTCATTCTAGCTCTTACCTATAGGCCCTGGGTTTTTTGGTTTGCAAACAACCAATAAGTTTTTTTTAAATCAACTCTAAAAATCATTCTTTTAGTAAATAAAATAATTCTTATGTAGATGAAAGTAACTCTTCAAATATAAAAAAGAACAATATAAATAATATAAAATAATTTTTAATAATTTTCAAGTAAAATAAATTAACTCTTTTGATAAATAAAATAATTCAAGATTGACATGTCTTGTGGTATTTTAAATAGACATATTTATGATATCTATACTAGTATTTATTACACCACTCAATATAATATTTCAATATTCCCTCTCTTATTAAATCAATTTGAACAAAAGAAGCAATGCATATATTAAACACAACAATCCATTTGAAAATTTGATGAAGTTGTTCTCCTAAATTTTCCCACTCACCTAGAACACACCAAACTAGTTATATTACTAGATATATTTAATTTTCTAACAATATATGTGAATTGAGACATACTCAATTATTCACAAGTGCACCACCATGCATGTGAATCAAGACATCTTCAACTACCTAGAATGAAATAACTCCAAGTAAGTCAACTATCCATAATCTAACAATCCCAACCGATTATGAATTGAGAAATACTCAACTATCCATAAATACTGTAGTGCCTCTCACGTTTGTGATCATTGGTTATATTTTTGGACTTGATCCATATACGTGTACCTGTATATCTGATTTAGGATTATTCGTATCATCATTATTTTGTATTAGCATCGATTTTGGATGCACCCTTCGATACAATTATAGTATTATTATGTTATTATGGATTATGCTGTTGCATTTTGTTGATTATGCACATGTATACTTGGATGACTTTTTTATGATTATGTTGTAGACCTTGTTCGAAAATTATATGCGCTTCAACTGTTATGTATATGCACATGTACACTTGACGTGCGTTGAGTGGATACAGGTATAGGGAATTTTTCCACTTGATTTCATGGGTTTGAGTTAATTTTAGATGGTAGTTATATGAGAGATGTCACATTGGTTGTAATTATTATCCTTACATGTCATACTTGATTCGAGTGTAACTTCCTACTTATTTTATCCATGTTGACCTGGATATTGTCTTTGGTATGATTCCAGACACCGTACCCCTTTTGTGGACGTTCAGTGAAATTATGTTTGATGTCTTATTAAATTTCTAATTTCCATAAATTTAATTCAGTTTTATGCTTATATGGATTTTAATTATGAATTTAAATGTAGAATGATATTAGGGAGTGAAATAAAATGGTTTATGGGGATTTTGAGAGAATATGAGGGAATTGAAAATTAAAGAAATTAAAATATAACTATATTAATTTTTAGTTGGGTTTTGGAAAGGGTAAAATAGAAAAAGACATTCATTTTTATGTTTTATGTTTTATTTTGTGAGGAATTTTTGGAGAGAATAAAACCATCTTTTAACAAATTCTTGTTTTGATGATTGGGAGAATAATTTGAACGAGAATTGAGTGAGATAAAATGAATTAGAATAGGAATTGAGAGGGGAATATAGTTGTGCATAGATTTGAGCATTCATTTGGTTTGTGTGAAGAGTTTATCTTTGGAAATATTAGCCAAATTTGAGGTAAGTGCCTCATTTCTTCTTTATTTCCTTTGGTTTTTGTTTTTGAATGGTTTGTATGTGATTAATGAAGTAGGAAATGCATTTCAATTGGTTCTAGATTTTTTTTAGACTATAGCAATTGGGTAGCCCCCTATAAACTGCAGTGCACTTGGTAAACTTTTTTCACATGATCGGTGATGCTGGCGTGACACACCCTCTGGTACCATGGGGATGGGGGGAGATTAGACTACACGACCTCTTGCCTGCAACATGATGCTTTAATCAATTGAGCTATGCCTCCCGCCCAATTGGTTCTATATTTGAAATCAATTGGTTGATTTTTTTTTTGTAAATATATATATATATATATTTTTTTTTTCAAAATACATGATTATAATGTCCAATTTTTTGGGAGATGCTTGGAATTTCGAAATTGATAATGTAAATTGGTTTTTGAGTATATTTAGACCAAAAGGGTATCTTTTATTTTTTGAATTTTTTGAATTTAGAAAGAAATAAATTTCAAGCTATTTTAATGGAGTCTTGAGTTTTTTTTTGGTTTTTGGTATGTTAAAATGTTGAGAAAAATTGAAGCTTTCCAATGAAAAATGATGTTTTAGAATGTTTTAATGAAGGTGTATTTCGTGAAATATGGAAATAAATTTTGTGGAAATATGTTATGAAATTTGGATGAAATTGGAAATTGTACATTGTTTTTGTGCCACACTCATTCGAATGTGTGATGAGCTTAGGGATTAAGTATTAGAGAGAGTTATGGGAGTAGCTCCCAAAATGAACTCGACCCAAAGTGGCACGTAGGCACTCACAGTGTGGGGATTTTCCTTGACAAGTAAAAAATAATGAACATGGGTAATTAACTAACCAAGATAATGGATGCCCCTCTCATGCTTGGGGTGCTCATATAGGCTAAGGATAATTGAGGAAGACAAGAAACTCAAGGAGCATAAGATTTGTAAGGTAAAATATCCTTTTTTGTATGAGAGGGTACTCGATTCCACGTTGAGCCCCATGTGAGTGTCTGCGATGACACTCCCTCTCTTGCTCTCTAATATTTAACCCTAGATTAGTTTTGAGAAGTATCTAAAAGAAGTTGTAATTCCTTTTTATTATTGGTGTTGAATCTAATGCATTATTGGATGCCCTGAATTCTCCATGTCTTATTTGAGTTTATACCCTTCTCCCCATGTGTATTGTGTGTGTGATTAGGCCTTGTGACTATCTCCTAGCATAGTGGGGTGAACCTACATGTATCACATGGTCAGGTGGCATGGTAACCACCATTGGGGATGAAAGATTCGAGGATCAAGACTCTTCATTGTACCATGTTCTCTTAAATTTTTCTTATGCAATTATTTAATTTCATTATATGAAAAATGTATATGTAAAGGAAATTTGAGTCCTATTGATGTAAATTGTAATAATGTAGTATTGGACCTCTCTTTGAGATGGAGTATAAATAGTAGATAATGGAAAGTAATTTAGTCTTAGTTACGTGATTCAGTGTTGGAATTGAGCATGATAGTATTATGAATGTTATGCTTATGCAATTGTAATGTTAAAATGAATTTAGGAACCTTTCATTTGGGCTTAAAATGTACTTAGGAGTGTTTTTCATGTTTAGGCAACCTGGTGTTGTATCTAGGTGACCTTATATCACCCAAAAACTTACCAACCAACCTGAAACTACCTAACTTAGTTTGGGTGGCCTTGTCTAGCAGTGGGGCGACCTAGTAACTTTTGGGGTGACCTTGTCATTGCTGGGGTGGCCTAGTATTGACTCTTCACTAGTCTAAAATTTGGACAACTCAGTTGGGGTGGCTTGGTCCTGTGTTTGGGCGACCACGTTTCCCATACAAAAAGAGAGATTTAATACTTCATACCTCAAATAACCAGTGGTTTTCCTAGTCTAAATCCATAAACAAATAATTTTAATACCTCATATTTGACCCATTTGGCCATTTTTATCAACTAAACCTTCAAAAACTAGAAAAATGCCTTTCTCTTAGAACAAGAAAATTCCTCTATGTTTCAAGAGTGTTATTGTAGTTAAATATTTTTCTTGCATGATATCATGTTGTGACATGATATCATGTGTGATCCTAATGTGCATAATTGCATTAGGGTAATGTTAGTTTCATACCTTGTGGTTCAATTTTTTTTATCCCATGTCTATTTGAGCTAATGTTCTGAGGGTTCCATGGCGAGATATCACAAATACAAATCACAAAGTCTATAGGCTAAGAGATACTTAGCTATCCATAGATACAAATAATCAAGTCTATAGGTTGAGAGATACTTAACTATCCATAGATACAATATGCTTCTAGTGGATTGAGACATAATTAAATACCCACAAGAAAGACTTAAACTATCAAGACTCCCCTTTATTTAGAAGAGGAATCAAATAAATAATTGATGCTTCTCATACAAAGTACCACCTTTGAGCCAAAAACTAGCTCAAGATGCTAATATTCCTTCAACCCCTTGTGTTATCCACCCTCTTCTTTGATTTCTTTAAGTTCCAACTATTGGATGTAGCATTGAAATATCCAAAAAAATATTGGATGTAGTATCAATGGTCCCAAAAATCAAATCAAAATGTTTGATGATAAATCTTCAAGAGTAACAAAAAGAAAACAATACATACATGTAAATGCTCATATACATAAAATTGGGTGTTGATTTCAACTAATAATACACCCATTTACATAATAAAGTATTATAAACCATATACCCCTAACATACACTTTTATCTCTCCATTTTAATTAAAATCATGTTTCTATATATGACATTGTGAATTGAACATCTTTTTATTTATTTATGCTAGCATAACACCATTTCTATCTTTTTGATTATACATAAAAGAACTACAATTTTTGAACCATATAAAATTCAAGTAACGATTTTTCCCAATTGATACACCTATCACTTTTAACTTAGTTAATAACAAACTTCCTTTTTAAAGATTTTTGAAATATTGGGTAAAATAAAATAACCCCTCCTTCAATAGATCTGTAGTCTATTGGTGAAGTTGAATGGTTCTATATGAGCTCACTAGGGATCAAGTCTTGTTGAGTTCAAGACCTTGACACCATAAGGGATGAGGTTGGGATCATGCCCTAGATTGATTTGATAGAATGAATACCCCCAATGCTCGACTCCCAATAGAAAAGGTTTCAACCTATGAATTATACTCCTACATTAAATAACTACAACGATATTGTGGATGATATAAAATCTTATATTTTAAAAAACAACCCCCTTCCTCCTTGAAAAAATCTCCATTGACGAAAAGATTCATACAAATCTTCAATGAATTTTTGAGTGGGAAGAATTTTATTGGTTGTTGGTGTGAATAAATGTCTTGTACCTAGTTAATTTCCTCATTAGGGACTTAGGGGACATATTCACATGTTAAGTTTACTTACGTTCTAAGATTTATTCTAGAAGTCTTAGTTGTCATTTCTAGATCTTATCTTATCCTAGGTTGTTATGACTTAGTTGTCTCATGTGATAGGATTAAGACACTTGTCATGATCTTGTTTAGTCCTATTCCTCACCTTGCCTATATAAGAAAGGCATCATATGTACATTTCCATATTCAATGTGGCTGCCATATTTAGTTTGGCATTCTTGTATCTTAATTATAGCATGATATTTCTACCATTTCTCTCTCATGAAAGTTATTTTGTCTTATAGATGTTCCTAGGGTGTTTAGGAGTTCACCATAAACTCCTACACCGGGCACAATGTCTTTAGTAAAATCTCACATATTTTACACAATTTTCTCTCTACTCTGAGAAATCACATTCAAGTATACAAAGCTTGTTCTCCACTTTATGCATTGAAATGTGTCATCCCACAATAATGGGTCCCAAACTTGGGACATCCCATTTTTTCCCCTTGAAATCACATATTTTGTAGAAAAAATAATGATTTAAGCCTTGAGGGGTTCTATCTAAAGAGTTTTAATTGAAGAGGTTTAGATAATACCCCCTTAGATCAAACCCCCTTGGATAGAAACCCTCTAGTCTTAAATCATAGCCATAATGGAGTCTCCTTCACACCTATCAAAATGCTGACAAAAAACCACTTTTTATTTACCTTTTGAGGGATCAAATAAAGTCATTCAGAAATTATATTTTGTAAGGTCATAGTCTTCAAAACAATATTTCCAACAAGTATAGTTTTGATATGTTTTCATTTTATCATGTATTCAATTTTTAATTTTTACTGAACATATGTTTTTCAACAAACATCAAGTTCTTCATTCTATAGAGGTGGAAAATAAGTAAACCATTGTAATTTTTTTTTCAAAAAATACCTTTTTCCTAGGTATTGATGTCGTTTCACCAACAAAAAGAATTTCGATATATACACAACAATTTATACTGGACGACATACACCTATGTCCACATTATAGTTACAGTGACTTCAAAAATCAATTAAAAAAATATGTAACAAAAAATTATGAAAAAATATCCTTGCCCTAGATATTGATGCTAAAAGTCTATGTTTTGAAAATTAGAATTTTATCCTGTAGAAAAAAATTATGTTGGATGGCATAAATGTTACTTTCTGAAAATGTTGTTTATTGTTTAAAACTAGTTATTAAAGGAGATGTTGAAAGATTCATAATTTATTTCAAAAAATAAAAATAAAAATATTTAGAATCTACACATAAATTACCACAAATCACTAGTTTGCATCATCTTCAAATTCTTAATGGTTTAGCTGCTATAGGTCTCAAAAGGTGAAGATTCAGTTAAAGAAGTTGATATAAATGTCCATCTTGGCAAAAAAGTGGGACACAGTATTGTGGGTTGACCCAAATGATCATGGATACAAACTTGCATATATCAACAAATTAATTTGTGTGCAAAGTCAATACATTTGATAAAAAATATCACACATTTGTCAATGCTTGTGAATAGAATACATCCATATCCTTCAATACAAACCAACATCTCCTTCTATGGTTCTGTAATTGAGATCTTTGCATTAGAGATCATGAGGTGACCTTACTAATTTTTATATTGACACATTTCCTACATGCAATGCTGCTGCTACTCTTCACACACCCAAACTCCTTGCAAAAATATAATTTGGTTTTGTACATGCTTTTGCAACATTATACATTAACAATGATTATTATTATGGACATAGTTTAATAAGGAATATTATAATGCTTTGATATCACATTGAAAAATGGTAGAGCATATAAATTTTTAGATTACATTATGATTGTAGAGAACATAAAAAATATATTGTATTGATTTCTTTGGATCATATTTATTGAATTGTGTCTTTATAAAGTCTAAATGACTTCTTGCACAATAACTTATTTGTAATTTTAAACACCCAAAATTGTATGGGTCAATATATATGTTCGATGATGATTTGTAAATCTAGCTAATGACCCATGTGGTATGCTCATTTATCCTCAATTTTTTTCTTTGATGGGAGCCCTTTTAAGTATGTCTTAGCATCATTATTCTAGTGTTCTTACCCTTTGTTTTTCATCCTTCTGGTCCATTGATTCTTTTCATCATTCTGGTTCATTGATTCTTTTCATCATTCAAAAGTCTTGATGCTTGCTTTAAGTTGCATGGGTAACATGTTGTTATATGGAGCCTAATCAGACTTGGAGGTTAAATTTTCCCCAATTTTATCGGTGTGGTTTCCCCCCAAGTTATTTAACAGGGGTTTGGGGGTAGTGCCCCCAAGATAGGGTCAAGGGGCATTGCCCCTTGCGGGGTCCATATGGAGAATCCAAAAGCTGTCAACACACCTTTGCCTAGTCATTTGAAATTGACTAAGGAGATGTGTCCAAAGACACAAGAGGAAGAAAAACTGTCCAAGGTACCATATGCTTTAGATGTAGGAAGTTTAATGTACACCATGGTATGCACGAGACCAAATATTGCACATGCTGTAGGAGTCGTAAGTAGGTATATGAGTAATCTTGGATTGGAGCATTGGAATGTAGTAAAATGGGCTCTCAGGTATTTGAGAGGTACATCCAATAAATATTTATGTTTTGGGGACTCTAATACTGATTTAGCAGGTTATGTAGACTCAAATTTGGCACGGGATATTGATACCAGGCAGAGTACTATAGGTTATGTCTTTATTGTAGGTGGGACAAAAGTGAGTTGGATCTCATGGTTGCAAAAGGTGGTTGCTTTATCCACCACAAAGGCAGAGTATGTAGCTGCATCAGAGGCAAGCAAGGAGATGATATGGTTGCAATATTTCATGGAAGAATTGGGAAAACAACAAGCCGACAATTATTTGTTTACGGATAGCTAGAGTGCCATACATCTTGCAAAGAATTCCGCCTTGCATTCAAAGACCAAACACGTACAATTGAGGTATCACTTCATTCGATCGGTGTTGGATGATGGAAAGTTAAGGCTAAAAGAGATACATACAAATGACAATCCAATGAATATGTTTACAAAGGCAGTGAAAAGGGAGAAGCTGAGCTCCTCTTCAGCCTCGGTTGGTCTTCAAGATTGAAAACAATAAAATTAGAACAATAGGGTCTAGGGTGCTTATTTCCAATGGGAGCTACAGGGTCAACGATGTTATGATTAGTCTCCAAGTGGGAGATGATATGGTGTGGAGTCTGATCAGTCTCCAAGTGGGAGATTGTTGTTATATGAAGCCTAATCAGACTTAGAGGTTAAATTTTCCCCACTTTTATTGGTACGGTTCCCCCCAAATTATTTAGCGGGGGTTTGGGGGCAGTGCCCCCAAGACGAGGTCAAGGGGCAACATATGAAAAATAACTCTATGTTGATAGATGTAGCTTGATTTTGGGTGAACCACGTTAAAATTGTCTCTCACTGTTATTATTTCTATGTATTTTTCATTCCTCTGTTTAATCTTTATTTGCATTTAATTGATATCTTTAGCATTCAATTCCTAACATAACCTAAAAATCTCAAGGCTTCCAAAGAGATCCATGTTAAATTACAGGTTTCTTAGGCAACCCATATTGGTAAGAGAGGTGTATCAAATGTTGGTTCCTTCTCTTAAACATATCAAAATTCTCTATTCTAAACACCATTTTATTTTTATAAAATCATAAGTAAATACATCACGATTGATCTTAAGAAATGAGTATAAAATTCAAATTTTTTTCTCAACTCAATTACATCAATTGACCACACCTCTATTCATTAAACATTACATCTTATAAAACCTTGATCAATAATTCATTATACAAGTATAAGTTTCACTACAATGACATATTATACATAATTTTCAAAATATTTATAGTATAAATATCATGTGAACATCAAATAATATTTATGAGCAACTAAGTCTTTGGTATTCTTCAACTACAAGAGGGAGAGCATCACCCAAGTGCTTTTCCTCCAACCATAGACCAATGATACCGTACACACATTCCATAAGGAAGTGGCTCTACCCTTCACAAGGGTAGCAAATCAAGGGAACTATCAAGGTCATCATGCCATCCAAGAACTTGTGTTGTGTCTAAATAAAAACAATCTATCATATGAATCTAATTTCCTTTAGCTAAGTATGACACATTTGACTGATTTGTAACAAGTAGACACTCTGAATCAATAATGCAAGCAATGATTTTGTATCACTTTTTCCAAATATTTTAATAATCAATACACATTCTGTGAAGGAGATGTGAGTCATATGTTCACACAAATTTATTTAAAACTAGTAATTAAGAATAATAATTTCACATTCAAGCATACAATAAAATAAGAATATACATATTTGCATTTGTAAAGTAACCCACCTATCATATGCTTGACAAGATGATTTAGAAATTGATTCATACTAAAATCATTTAGTCAAGTGTGGGATATGGTCTTAACTAAAATGCTAATGTTATTGTTGAGTGCAAAAATACAGTACCCACATGTATGCAAGTTAACAAATTAATCACATTTTCCATAAATCTACAAGCATTTAAAATTATTCCCTATAATAACTAAACATATGCAATGGTCTTTAGTCTTACTTGCTCACAAGATGATATTATATTCTAACAAAAACTTATACTCACTATTCTGCTAATAAAATAAATAAAGTCAAGTAATGAAATACTTAGTTCTTGTTTTGTCCTGATCATTATATAAACTAGTTTATAAAATCTCTTAATCGAGATATTACTAGTGTTTACATGCAACATGTAAACTTCCTTCTCAAATAAAGTCAATACATAATCAAATGATAAGTTCAATCTAGATAAATGAAGGATCAAAGCATATAAGTTTGAATTCTACGTTAATACTAGTGCTTAAAATTCTATATTCATATGAGTATATCTATTCATAGATTTACACACATATATGTATGTATGTATGTATGTATGTATGCATGTATTTACATGTGTATATATGTATGCATGTGTTTACATGTGTATATATGTATGCATGTATGTATGTATATATATGTATATATGTACATATATACACACACACACACACACACACGTATATATATATACATATACATACATACATACATACATACATATATGGATGTTCTTTCATCCACACACACATATACCTAGATGTAAATATATTGATTTATATTATTTTTATAGTATATTATCAAGAACAAGAATGAGAATCTTTATGAAGGTATACACATCTATATTTGCATAAATGTACATATATTCTATATATAGATATGCATATATATATTTATAAATGATTACTATTGATTATCAATAGTAGCATATGTATGTCTATATAAATATATATTCATAAATGATTTCATTGTTTAACAATAATTACAAATGATAAACTTATAGTACACACAAGACTGACAAATTTTCTAACCTTGAATGAGTAATTCAAATAGAAATAACATACCTCTATTCTAATACAAATAATCTCAAATAGAAAAAAAAACACCACTGTATCTTTAGTAATCCTTCTTTGAATTATAGAGCTCCCCTTCCTTTCTTCTTTACTTCCCATTTTTTTATATGTCACTAAAACCCATATGTTTCTCTCGCATTCTCTCTATTTTCTCCGCCACTCCCATTTTGCAACCATTTGCTAGAGTCTTTAAGGCTCTCATTGCCTCGCAACATTTGAAGGTAAATACATTCAATACATTTTTACTCTCCACTAAGTGGAGTTTAATTGATTGATGAGCTTAGAATATCATTCTTAATTAAAACAACATATATGTTGTTTTAATTAAGAATGATGCCTATATGTGTGTGTATAAGCTTATTTAGATCTTTAATTAAAAAATATCTCTCTCACAAGTTGAGCATTTTTGCAAAAGAATATAATAGTATATTCTTTTACAAAAATACTCAACTTGCGAGAGAGATACTTTCAAATTAAAGATCTAATAAGCATATAAACACACATATAGGCATTTTTCTCTCTCCATATATTTTATTTAACTTTTCATAAATATAATAATAATGCACTTCTTTTAGAATAAAATCTTATCAAACAAATGACACATCGACAAGAAGGTATGCAAGACAAGAAGTCAATATCAACTACTAAGGTAGCATGAAAAAATGAGATAGAGAACAACAAAAAAAAAACCATAATGATGTTACAGTGCAAGGTACCACCACACTTATGAATTAATATAAATATCAAATAATATATGCAACAAGACACGATACTATGTGTATTTGTGAGTTCTTGGAGTCATGATGCACTTGTCATTCTCCTTAATTTTCTTCCCTCTCTCTAGTGATACTCCCCCTCCTCATTCGAGAGGGGGAACTAATTTCTTGTATCCAAATCATTTAACTAACAAGGTAGTTAGTCCATTAACTGGAGAATCCATAACATAATATCAACATTTACTAGTTTGAAAATGAGATGTGACTAGAGGTGACTCATACCCAACACGAGCGATCCTATCATCTTTTGGCATGACTATAAATCATTTTTATTTATTTATTTTTCTTCTTTTTCCTTTTCAAAACTGAACATTTTAGTTGGAGGTAATATGTTTTCTTTCTCGCTTTAAAGTTGAGCTTTCATTCCCTCCTTGGCTTGATTTTTCCTCTACTAGCCTCTTCTCTTTTCCTATATAAACCCCACTCTATCATTCATAAGGGATGAGTATTTTTGTATACACAAGCTTTGATCCATTTCAAAAATATTTTCTCCCCATATGAAAAAATATTGTTAGGCTATATCTGCAATTCTTTGTGAAAAGCACAACATATTTTCCTATCAAAATTGGATCACTTTTAGAAGATTCTACACCTCACTACAAATCCATGGACTCCCAAAATCCTCATATCTAGGCCATCCCATCACCTACATAGCATAGGAAGTTAACATTATCTTTCTAACCAATCCCAAAATTTCCTTTTCATCAAGCATAATACCCCAAGGATGGAAGAGGATTAATAGGTACCATGGATAAAAGTTGGATCCTGTGAGGACACACATGAAAATTACATAAGGAGCTTCAGACCTTTTTCCATGTTCATTTATTTTGAATAAATTTAGTTATGATTTTTTATATTTCTTAGTAATTTCTTTCCTGAGAACTATTACACTCTGCTTTTGTTTTTTTAGTTTAGCTTATATTCACTGATGTTTTCTCAAGTAGATTAGATTTAGGTTACTTTCTTAACTTTTCTTACAAATAGATTAAGTTCATTTGACTATTTTTATCGAAAACACAAGAAAAAAAGTTTAGTATAGATTGCATTTAAAAATAATATACGAGTTATTATTTGCATGTAGTTAAAGGAAGAAGTAGATAAAATCATGAAAAATGAAGAAGCAAATAAAATATTTCTTGCATGCATTTAGAATAAAAAATTTAGTTATGATCGTTCAAAACATTTAGAAAAAATAGAAAGAGAAACCCCTCGATATCATCATAATGTTTCCAATGAACATTTAACTCTAACAAAGCAAATGAACTCACCAAACATCACCCTTGTTAAATTTTTCTATCTGTAGCTTGGATTTTCACATCAAATGTGTCTAAGGATTAAGTAAAATTTGTTTGAATTGGTTTTGGATGAAATAATAGAAAACATGCCCCTTCTTAGGTACATTCAAGAAGAGAATGAACAACAATAGACAAGGGAAGAGTCTCACCTAAGAGAGAACACCTTTTGGATAGAGCTCATTAAACTTATCAATGCCATACTTGTAGCAATAATGCTTGAACAAGCTGCAAGACAATGTACAAAAATACCAACGGTTCAACATCCAACCACAAAAATCAACACAGTAATTTTCCATCTGAACCTCCTTCCTCTTGAGGTGAACCAACGTACTAGTGTAGCTCATAAATAATAATTTTGTAACTCACTAGACTCAAGTTCAAGAAGAGGGTAGTCAATTCAATTTTTTGTTGCTTGATTGACCTTTGCCACAAGAGTAGGAGTAATTGTATTCTGGCCATCAAGCAGGGGTGGAGTGAAAAGTGTTTTATGATTCCACATCATCACTTTTAAGGTGAGGTAGATTTATAATAACATAGTAACCACTCTACCTGAGTTCCACACAAGAAATAACTCCTACACATTATTAACCTATATGGGATGATTGACATTTATCTTTTATGGGATGATTGACATTTATCTTTTGATTGTTACTAACCTATATTTACTATACTAAGATGTGATATTCCAACATGTACAAGACTATTAGTAGCAATCTATTGGTCAATATTAAATATAAGATAATTTGTTTGAAAAATTAACAAACAATACTAAAAAATAAGAATTTGTTTGACAAATTTCTTAAATTATTAATTTGATTGGATAAATCTCCATATAAAATAATTTTATATATTAAGCTTTATATTTTTGGTCAATTAAATATTAGATTAACCTTCAATTCATTATGTAAAGAGACATAACTATAGTGAGAGTAAGGTGTGAATGTACTGGCTTAAGTATGTTCACAAAAACTCCATACACAACCAACCAAAAAATCCTTTAAAATTTGAAAAATGAAATTATTAACTAATGATTGGATTTTTTTTTTAAAGTAAAATAAAATAAATTTCAAGTAAAATAAAATAATCCTCAAATAAATAAAATATCCATACATCCTACTTATTTCTTTATGTGTTTATATTTTAAGTAAATAAAATAGTTATATAGGAAGGGTTTGCACAAATGCTATTGCGAAAATATGATTTTACACAAAAAAAATATAAACCATTGGTTAACAAAAAATAAATGATAAAAATAGATCATGGAAATTCTTATTTATTTACAAAAAGAAATGAAAAATATTATAAATTATTGTTAAGTGATAAAAGTGATCTAGACCCGACAAGTTATCCTAGATCCAACTTTCCCTCTTTTGGACTTAACATTAGAACACAAACCAACTATGGTTTGATGATTGGCTAACTACCTCAAATGAGAACCAATACGCTAGGATTTGGTTCCTTTGTGTTGCAAAGAGGGCATATTTTATTTGTGATTTGATTAACCTAATTCACATAAACTCTAGATTTAAAAATATAATTTATTGCACAAATGAAAATAGAAAGTTATAGAAATAGATATAGATTTGGAGTGAGCAGACAAAGAGGAACCTATGTATAAAATTTGAGAATGAATTTGGGGGATAAGGGCGAGGACACCCTTGTCTAGAAACGAGGGTTTTTGAACATTTGAAGTAGGATTTAGAAGATACAGGTCTGCTTTGCACATTTTTGCAACTTGCTGTTGATAAAAGTTTTAGATCTAACCTACACACATGAAAAGAGGGGGAAAGGTTGTTCTGTATAAGATTTTTCCTCAGTCAAACCCTAGTATTTGTGTTCCCATCTCCACAAATTTTTTTTATGATGGTAAAGAGTGCTTACACTAGGTCGGGTAGAGGCAAGATAAACAATAAATGACTGTAGTAAACAAATGATAAAATTGAAAATGTTACCTTAGGCATGAAACCCCTATCAAAGTGATTCTGCACCATAAGTTTCCACAAAGAGTTGATGATGGATGATTGAATTGCCTTGAAGACCTCTAAGAGGTTAGTCGATATAACATAATAGATTGCTACAACTAGCATGTAGAGGATAAGTCACATGTATCTTCACAATAAAAACATAATAGTGCATGATTGATCATAATAGTGCCCAATTCTTCAAATGAGAGGGAAAACTTGTTTATATATGCATCCCAATTGATCTTGTTCAACATAGGCTGACTTGGGGTCACTTTACAACACTCAAGGACGATGCCCAAAATGATAATATTAAAATAGGACACCTTTAGGACTAGGGCACCCTTACCCTTGTCCGAGTGTTTTTAACCCAAAATTCTTGGGATGTTAGGGATTTTAATGTATTTTCCCAATCTGACCCTAAAATGAAAAAAATATTAACATAACTAATTCTATAAGAAAAATAGGGTTTCGATATAGTGTGAAATTGTCAAGCATGACAAATTACAAATTTTGCAATTATATTATTATTTTTCATAATATATTTAATAATATTTTGGTTAGTTCACAAACCTAAAACCCTAATTTATATAATATTTTGTTAAAGAACAAGTCTAAAATTCCATGTATTTTATAATATTCTTATCTTTTTACCTATCCCTTACATAGTCACCTTCTAGCAAACTTTTTCCCCTCCAATGCATTCGCTCTTTTTAGGTGTATTTGCCTCTTTGTTAGTATATTCGCCCTTTTAGGGCACATTTACCTTTGTTTTGGAACATTCACCAATTTTTTCATGGATTCACCTCTATTTAGGTAGATTCGGCTCTCTTTTGGCGGATTCACCCTAGAAATGGTGCATTTATCCTTTTGTTGGCAGATTTACCCAATTGGGTTGGGTGAATCCATCACACTTTTTTTTTTTTAACTTAGCATTAAATGCAAAAATTCCTATCCTAGAGAAAATTTGACATTCCATACCTATCCACCTTAGCCTCCTCTTCATCTTTCTGTCCTCACCTAGTTTGTGTAATGCTCCACAATTGGCACATTCACCATCATCTCCTCTCTCTTTTAATCTCCTCTTCACCAAATTACTATTCAATTAGGGTTATAGTAATTAACTCCTAATTACTATTTATAGCCCCCCTAATTCACCTCAATCACCTTTCATGCTACCATTTCTTCCCTGTATCTTCATTTTCCTCCATTTTTCTTCCATTCTTCCTCATTTTTTATCCTACATCTCATTTTTCAGCCCTTCTCTTCTTTTGAGAGGTCCCCCATGCCCCTTTTCCCCATCTACCCTCTCGAGGGGGAATCATCCACCCTAATCATTCTTCCTACTATAGTCTCCACACTAAGGCATCTATTTTACCTAGTTTTCTTTGTGTTGACTATATTTTATTTTAATTTTAAACTTTGTTATTTTAACGTTATTTCAAATAGGGGAAAAATGTAGACACCTGAAATTGACCACTATCATTTGGGTAATTTAGTCCTATTTTTTATCTAATTCCCCATCGTCTACATTAATTAAATAATGACCTATTATTTAATTAATATTTACTATTTTTATTATAATATCCTCTAAATCCCTAAAGCAATTAAATCTTTTAATTACCTAACTTATCCATCCCACTTTACTCTTTCTTCCATTTTATATTTATTTAATATGTCCCTCCTTTCTTCCAAATGAAATTAAATAAAACTATTTAATTCCTTTCCCTTTCTCTCTCCTAGTCCCATCCTCCAACATTTTTTATTACCCCCTAATCCCATCCTTATCATCTTGCTAATCATATGCACACACTTAATCCTTGATTAAGAGGTGTCACATCCTCTAATTATCCCACTTGTCCTAATCAATCCTCTAATCCTAATCCTAATCACTCCCTTAACCACTTGCACATTCCTAATCTATGATTAGGAAAGGGTTCAACTCCTTTCCATTTATAGTATATCCACCATGTCCTCTAGCCTTATAGGATATCCCCTTTTGGAAAGGAACTCCATATGGGTCCTTTTCCCAAAAGAACCCCCAAAGGAATTTAATATTCATTTATTCTTTTCTCCCACATGCTTTTGGAGTATGGGATAAAGAATACCTTTATGGAAATCTCCTTCTCTTAATCCAAGGGTTAAATCTCCCTCTCAAGCCCTCTTATTGTGCCACTTGGCATAATATTGTGGCTTGAGAGATAACATTCATCCCTCACCATTGATCTCCCTCAAGAAATCCTAACCCTTCATCTATTTTCAACCAAAAATATATATCAAACACAACTATTTTAAAAAATTCTCACAAATTTTGAATGAGCATCATTATGTTGTTGAAATCACAAGTGAGTACATATCGAATTGAACATCAAGGGTACATCTACACAACAAAGAGTCTAACATACTTTAATTTCATTAAATTGTATTCTTGTTTGACTTTCTAAGCCTAAAATTGAGTGTTTTGTTTGATCATTGTGTTTTTTAATTTTGTAATTTTATTCACCTTCGAAATTTCATGTACACACTAACAGCTTGCAATTTCACATTGTCAATTGTACAACTGATAAGAATATGTGGGAAATATTTAATGAACTATTTAGTATAGTTGATGAATTTAAAATACTTCAATTAAATGCTAAATTAACAACATTGTCTCCTGATGCATTTGTTAGGATTTACCGACAAGAATGAGGAATTAAATTACCAATTAAATTTAGATTTTAAACAACAAAACAGAGAAATGGAAATTCACAGAGGTGAGACAACAAAAAATTAACATGTTTCACCCTTTTTTGGGCTACGTCCACAAACAAAAACAATCCAATTTTTTTCAAATTTCCAGCGATACAAATTACAAAAAATATACAACAAAATTGCTACAATGTGCAACATAAAATGCATTCCAAATTCCTCATAAATTTCATTGCTTAATTTTCACATGCTCTGCTATGTGCGACTCACACAAAAACCATGACCTTCTATCACTTCAACTCAAGCCTTGCTGCAAGATCTTCACAAAACGCGACTTTTCCAATTCCATGTAGCCAGAAGACTTCAAACAAAGCCATGACTATTCATTTTTTTTTTAGATTGCAGGAATCGATCGAGTATCCGTCCCCCTATAAATTGCAGTGCGCTTGGTAAAATTTTTCATGTGATCGGTGGTGCTGGCACGACACGCCCTCCGATACCACGGGTTTGGGGGGAGACTAGACCTCATGACCTCTTGCCTACAATAGGATGTTTTGGCCATTTGAGCTAGGCCCCCCACCCCATGACTATTCATGTTTCAATCCACAACAAATAAACATACTATTTCAAGTAATTTCATAACCATTTTTAGTTGAATTAAAATGGGGATTACTAATAAATTTTTTCCCCCTGCACTCCCCCATTAATTAATTTGGGGGGAAACCATGTTAGGAAAAGTGGCCAAAACATTAACTCCAAAGTTTGAGCAGGCTCCATAGAACAACAATCTCCCACTTGGAGACTGATCAGACTCCACACCATACCATCTCCCACTTGGAGATTGATCACATAGCATCGCTGCCCCTATAGCTCCCATTAGAAATGTACACCCTGAGACTTAGCTATTTTATTTCCATTTGTTTAATCTTGAAGACCAACATAAGCTGAAGAGGAGATCAAATTATCCCATGTTACTGCCTTCGTAAACATGTCCGCTATATTTTTACTTATATGAATCTTTTCCACCTTTAATTATCCATCCTACAAAACTAACCATATGAAATGATAGCTCAGTTAAATATTCACTTTGTCTTTGAATGTAAGGAAATTTTTTTAGCAAGATAAATGACACTCTGGCTATCAGTAAATAAATAATTATCATCCTATTGTTTTCCCAATTCCTCTAAGAAAATTTGTAGCTAAATCATCTCCTTTCTTGTCTTTGTTGCAACAACATACTCTTGCTTTGTGGTTGATAAATCAACAACCTTTTGCAGCCTTTAAATCCAAATCATCATTGTCCCAACAACAGTAAAAACATAACTTGTAGTGCTTCACTTGGTATTGATATCACCTACCAAATATGAGTCAACATAACCTTGTAAAGTAGTGCTAGATCCTCCAAAATATAAATGTTTATTAGATTTCCCTCTCAAATATATGAGAATCCATTTAACCACATTCTAATGCTCCATTTCGGAATTAGTCATGTACTTGATCACAAATCCAATGACATGTGAAGTATTCGGCCTCATGCATACCATTGCATACATTAAACTATCAATAGATGAAGAGTATGGAGTCTTGTATATATTTTCTTCCTCCTCTTGTGTCTTTGGACACATCTCCTTAGTCAATTCAAAATGACTAGGCAAAGGTGTGCTGACAAATTTAGCATTTCCATATTAACTCTTTTCAACACCTTCTCAATATAATCACTTTGAGATAGAGTTAATTTTTTGTTCTTCCTATCTCTTGAAATTCTCATACCAATGATTTGCTTAGTTGCACCCAAATCCTTCATAGAAAAGATTTTTCTAATTTTTATTTTAACTCATTAATTGATCCATGTTAGACCCCACAACAAGCATGTCATCAACATATAAATATAGGGTAATATAACTACCATTATTTGACCTCTTAAAATAAACACAATGGTCAAAATGACACCAACTGTAGCCTTGCTCAACCATAAAACTATCAAATTTTAAATACCATTGTCGAGGTGCCTGTTTCAAGCCATATAAACTCTTTTTCAATATGCACACTAAATTATCCTTATCTTTGACCTCAAATCCTTGTGGTTGCTGCATATATATTTCTTCTTCCAAATCCCCATGGAGAAAAGTAGTTTTCATATCTACCTATTCAAGATGTAAATTTTCTGCAACCACAAGACTTAGAATAGTACAGATAGAATTCATTTTAACAACCAGAGAAAATATTTCATCAAAATACCTTTTTTTTGAGTAAATATTTTTACTACAAGTATGGATTTAAAGATTTTTTACCTCCCTCTTTTAGCTTGTAAACCCATTTATTAGGTAAATCACTTTTACTTGCAGAGAACTTGCATAAATCCCAAGTCTAATTTTGTAACAAGAAATCCATTTCTTCTTTCATTCCTCACTCTCATTACTCCTTTGTATCCACCTGCATAGCTGTTGCAAGTATGAATGAGTTTGGTGGTGTTGTCATTGATGTCAACACAGTACAGGTTGTTGTAGTAAAAGGAATCAAGTGATTGCATGTGGTACATGTATGGTTGAGATATTGTAGATATGTTGTGAGTACATGGAGCTATCTTTATGGTCTTGCATGTGTATTGCTATGGTGAGTTATCAAGTGCTTTTGAGAAAATTAATAAACAATGAAGATAGAGTTGTGTGTGTGTTTTAATGTGCTCTGCATTTCTTTTGTGTTGATCCTATTCTTGTGTAGATTTGTAGTGTTGTTTATGGGAATCCTTGGGTGATATATCTCGAGTTATAGATTTTGGGTTGATGAAGAGAGATTTGTGTTCACTGGTTTGTGAACTAGTTTGGCAAAGTTGTTTGTCTATGGATTGGGAGAAATATTTTTTCTCTGCAGTCTTCTGATGGTTCATCTCAAATCTTGCGGATTTGGAAGAAGGTTAATAATGATGTTATCTATGTTATGAAAAAAGTGTTCGTGGTTTGGTGCTCCAGAAGGCTTGTTCCAGAGCTACTATGAGTGTCTATACAATCCAGTTGGATTGATGGAAAGAGTTATGCATATGAAAGTTGTTGCAATTGCCGCAGATGAATATGAAGGAATCTAAGAGGTATTCCAATATCTAGTGAATCGTGTTATGTGATCCACATGTTATCATCTTGTTCTGAATGCACATACTTCATATTCATTGGTGTTTTCATTAGGTTTGGCCGATCTGGTGTCTACATGTTACATGAAGGATAAGTATCAATTAAGGAAAGCGTGTGATTGATCCAAGATATTGTTTTGGGTCTTGGTTAAGTATTAATTTGGTCCACTCTCATTCTTATCCACCACGGGAATGTTGAGTCACCGACCTAATTTGAATTTGTAAAATAAAGAATGTGTAGCCGACCTTGGAGAAAGTTTCTAAGGTTGAAGATTGTATAAATACAAGTCAAGATGTTGTGAATTGAAGGACACATGTGTGAAAAGTGCAAAAAAAGTGCGAGAAGTAGAGTGTGCGAAAGTGAATCAAGGCAATAGTACTTTAATGTGTTTGACTTTTGAAAGCAGTGAGCTGATGGTGTCTGCAATTCTTTGATTAAGGCTGCGAATGTGTGGAACCTGTTGTGGTGCATTTTCTGTTATCTATATTTATCTGTAGGTAGTGAGCCTCCCTTTTGGATAGTGAGTCCTATTTGTTGGCAGTGAGCCTTGTATCCGAATAGTGAGTCCTATCCTGGGTAGTAAGCCCTTTGGCAGTGAGCCTTTGTATCTAGTTTTGCATTACTATTATATTGTGAGTTAATCCTCACCATGGTTTTTCCCTTATTGGGTTTTCCATGTAAATTTGGTGTCTCTTGTGTTGATATTGCTTTTTGTTATTTGAATTTCATGCTCATACTTAATAATAGATTAAAGTGGATGTGGAGTTAATAATTTTTTGAGATTTGTGAATAAGATTAGTGACAACTGATTCACCCCCCTCTTAGTTGTCTTGTGCATTTCAACAATTGGTATCAGAGCTCTGGTTCCTCAGAGAAGAGCTTATTTGATCGAGTTAGATTTGATGGCGCACAAATTGTCAATCCTTGTGTTTGATGGAGCTAACTACAGTGATTGGAAAGTGTAGATGAGAGGTTACCCGATCTCCCTTTGCTTCAAGACTTGGAAAGTTGTTGAGACTAAATATGTTGAGCCGACAAGTGGTCCTTCTTCTGTAGATGAGATTTTTTCCTATGAGGGAAATGAAAAAGAAAGGTATGCAATCTATAGTGCTTTATCTAAGACTGAGCGAACAAAATTTATTTCATTAGGCACTACTTATGAAGTATGGGAAAATTTGAAAGATATCTATGAAGGAAATGATAGAGTCAAATTATCAAAGAAGCTAACAACAAAGCGTAGATATGAGAATTTGAAAATGGAAGAAGGCGAAGACATTGCAAGCTACTTTCAGAGAGTTGATATTGTAGAAAATGAAGTCAAAAATCAAGGTGGTACTCTGACAGATGGAGATGTAACAGAGAATATTTTGATGACCCTACCAAAGAGCTATAGTGACGAGGTCTTAGCTATTGAGGAAGAATATGATCCAAAAAAATTCACTAAAGAACAACTATTTGGCACCTTGATCGCATTTGAAATGAGGAAGTTTGGAAAAGAAAAGGAGAAAACAAAAACAACCTTCAAAGCCACTAAGACAAAAGATGATCCAGATAGTGATGGTTCAGAGGAGTTGGAAGCAAACTTTAAAAGGAAATTGAAAAAAGGCACCGGTAAGTAGAAAGGTATGTTACCCTTTAAATGTTTCAGTTGCAGAAATATTGGTCACTATGCTTGAAGATGTCAAAATAGAGCCATACACAAAAATAACAGAGATAATAAAGACAAAAAGGACAAAAATTTCAAGAAATTGTCTTATGTTAGAGGAGATGCTGGAATTTGTGATGATGAGTATGATTTTGAGGATGATAAAGATGAATGCTTGTTTATAGCCTTGGAGAATAAATCTGTCTACTAACCATGGAAGATATGCAAGGGAATGTGGTCTGGAAAACAAGAAGGATGAGATGGAAGGTACTTTGGTTACTGCCTTTCATGCTAGAAAAGATGAAGATTATTGGGTAATTGACAGTGGATGTTCAAATCATATGACCAGAGACAAAAGTGAGTTCACTAAACTTGAAAAGTGTGATGGAGAATTAGTCATGTTTGGAGATGATTTTGGTGTAAAGATTGTTGGAAAAGAAACAATTACTTTTGATGGAAAAAATAGTACTAATGATGTCTATTATGTTAAGGGCTTAAGGAATAATCTCTTGAGTGTTGGAAAAATGTGTAGCAAAGGATTTAAGCTTGTGTTCCGAGATAATACCCATGAGATCAAAAAAGGGTCAGGAACTGTGGTAGTTGTAGGAAGAAGAACACATGGAAACATTTATCAACTTAAGAGTGTTGACGGCTAGTGTTTTACATCTCAAGTTAATAAAATTTGGCTATGGAACTGGAGGATGGGACATGTGAACTTTGATAATCTGATTAGGATCAGTTCAAGAGAAGTTGTCAGGGATCTACTTAGAATCACAAAGCCTACCAATACTATTTGTAGAAGTTGTCAATTGGGAAAACAAACAAGATGCAGTTTTAAAGGAAAAGAACAATCAACTACTAGAATGCTAGAATTGATTGATACAAACCTCTATGGTCCCACAAGAGCAGGAAGTCTTAATGGTGATAGTTTTTAATGCTTTTGATTGATGATCATTCTAGAATGACATGGGTTACTTTTCTTAGGGAGAAATCTCAAGCTCTAGATAGATTCAAAGTGTTTAAGGCAAGGGTAGAGAATGAAGTGAATATGAGAATCAAATGTTTAAGGTCTGATAGAGGTGGAGAATTCACTTCCAACGAATTTAATACATTTTGTGGAGAGCATGGTTTAAAGAGACATTTTTTGCTCCTAGAACTCCTCAACAAAATGGACTTGTAGAAAGAAAGAACCGAACTGTTCATGAGGCTACAAGAAATATGATGAAAGAGGAAAATGTACCTAATGTATATTGGAGAGAAAAAATCCACATTGCTGTTTATATTCTTAACAAAGTTCAAATCATAGGTAACAACACAAAGACTCCTTATGAACTATGGACTGGCAAGATTCCTACTGCTAAGTACTTTAAGGTGTTTGGAAGTAGATGTTATATTAGAAGAAATGATGAGAACCTTGGAAAGTTTGATGCAAGATGTTATGAAGGTATTTTCCTTGGATATTCAACAAATAGAAAAGCATATAGATGCTACAATAAAAGACCGAGGAAGATAGTTGAAAGTGAAAATGTAAAAGTTGATGAAGATATGCTCAGACCAGTTGAAATAAGTGAAGTTGAACTAGATGAACCTATCTATGGAAAAGTACAAGGAGAGGATAAGGAAGAAGAAGAACATATTGAAGAAGAAGAGGATACTTTGAAACCTGCTCCTAAGACTCCTAAGTATGTACAGAAAAATCATTTGGAAGAATAGATAATTGGAGACAAAGGCAAAGGTGTAACAACAAAAATAAAAGTGATAGAAGCTGAGGTAAATTTGTGTCTAATTTCTAATATAGAACCTAAAACACAATGTGAAGCATGCAAAGATGAGAATTGTATTAGAGAAATGAAAGAAGAGTTGCAACAGATAGAGAAAAATCAGGCATGGGAATTGGTTCCTAGACTTGTAAACAAGAATGTAATTGGTACAAAATGGGTATTCAGGAATAAGCTGAATGAAGATGGTGAAGTGGTAAGAAAAAAAGAAAGGCTTGTATGCAAAGGTTATTCATAGGTTGAAGGAATATAATTTGAGGAGACATTTTCTCCGGTGGCAAGAATGGAGGCCATTCAGATGTTTTTGGCATTTTTTTCCCTCAAAGATTTCAAAGTATACTCAATGGATGTTAAGTCTGCATTCCTGAATGGATAAATGGAAGAAGAGGTGTACATGGAACAACCGAAAGGATTTCAGTTATTAGATAAACTGGACATGGTTTGCAAGTCGAAAAAGGAACTATATGGACTTAAATAGGCTCCTAGAGCATGGTATGCAAGGTTGGACAAACATTTGACACAACAAAGATTCAACAAAGGCTCTGTAGATAATAATCTCTATTTCAAAATTGAAGAAAACAAAATGTTGATAGTGGTTGTGTATGTTGATGATATTATCTTCAGAGGAAATGAAGGTATGTGTAAGAAATTTGTAGAGGAGACGCAAAAAGAGTTTGAGATGTCTATGATTGGTGTCTACAGGTTACATGAAGGATAAGTATCAATTAAGGAAGTGTGTGATTGATCCAAGATGTTGTTTTGCGTCTTGGTTAAGTATTAATTTTGTCTTCTCTCATTCTTATCCACCGTAGGAATTTTGAGTCACCGACCTAATTTGAATTTGTAAAATAAAGAATGTGTAACTGACCTTGGAGAAAGTTTCTAAGGTTGAAGATGGTACAAATACATGTCAAGATGTTGTGAATTGAAGGACACATGTGTGAAAAGTGTGAGAAATAGAGTGTGCAAAAGTGAATCAAGGCAGAAATACTTTAATGTGTTTGACTCCTGAAAGCAGTGAGTTGATGGTGTTTGCGATTCTTGATTAAGGCTGCAAATGTGTGGAACCTATTGTGGTGGATTTTTTGTCATCTATCTTTACCTGTAGGCAGTGAGCCTCCTTTTTGGATAGTGAGTCCTATTTGTTGGCAGTGAGCCTTGTATTTAGACAGCGAGTCCTATCTTGGGTAGTGAGCCTTTGTATCCGGTTTTGCATTACTATTATATTTTGAGCTAATCCTCACCATGGTTTTTCCCTTATTGGGTTTTCCACATAAATCTGGTGTCTCTTGTGTTGATATTTCTTTTTGTTATTTGCATTTCATGCTCATACTTAATAAAAAATTAAAGTGAATGTGGAGTTAATAATTTTTTGAGATTTGTGAATAAGATTGGTGACAACTAATTCACCCCCCTTCTTAGTTGTCTTGTGTATTTCAACAAATAGCCTCTTCATACCCTTCTAGCTCATCAACATCAATATATAAAATAGAATATAATGAAGGAGAAAATCTTTCGGGAGGTCTACTTATCCTTGTAGATCATCTAAAATTTATTGGAGTTTGTGGTATTTATTGCTATTGCAGAGCATGAGGAACCACTGGAACATTACTTTCTAGAATATCATGTAGCACCACATATTATTTTTCTTTCTTCTCATGCTTCTGTAATCGATCTTTGTACAAAACCTTCTCATTTAATACAACATCCCTCCTAATAATTTTTAGATTTTCAAA
Source organism: Sequoiadendron giganteum (assembly GCA_007115665.2). Classification (NCBI taxonomy): domain Eukaryota; kingdom Viridiplantae; phylum Streptophyta; class Pinopsida; order Cupressales; family Cupressaceae; genus Sequoiadendron; species Sequoiadendron giganteum. The sequence goes on from CM021102.1 coordinate 737,353,480, forward strand.
ATCCCATAACCTATACCCAAATTCATCAATGTCATATCCAATGAAGGTACACTTTTTTGATTAGCTTCCAACTTGGTTCTATTTTTAGACTCAACATGCGCAAAAGCTTCACAATCAAAGGTTTTGAGAAAAGAACAAATCACCTTCTTACTTGTCCATGCTTCCTCTAGAATACCACAATCCAAAGGAATCGAAGGAACTCTATTAATTAAATATACAATAGTATTAACAACCTTTTCCCACAAGTTTAAAGGAAGCCCAACATGCAATCTCATGCTCCTTGCATGCTCCATAATTGTCCTGTTCATATGGTCAACCACACCATTTTCCTTTGGAGTGCTTGGAACTATTTTCTGCCTACGAATTCTATTTAATGAACAATAATCCTCAAATTATTTGCTGCAATAATCACCACTATTATTAGGTCTGAGATTTTTAATATTTTTCATGACTCATTGTCAACCAAGATTTTCCATTTTTTAAAAGTTTCAAACACATCCAATTTCTGTTTAAGGAAATACACTCATGTTTTCTTAGTTGTATCATCAATAAATGTAACATCATAATGAGAGCTACCAAGAGAAGATACCTGAGTTGGTCCCCATACATATGTATGCACAAAATCCAATTTCTCATCTTTATTTTGCTTCCCATCCTTGAGAAATCCCACTCTCTTTTATTTTCCATACAGACAATTTCATAGAAATCCATGTTAATACATTTCAGACTTGGTAATAATTTATTAGAATGAAGGATTTTTTATACCTTTTTCACTCATGTGCCCAAGTCTGTTATGCCACATGCTATCTCAAAACCTACAACAAATATTTTTGTTTCTTCTATCGAACCCACAAAAACTATTCCTAAGAATTTTGTAGAACCCACTGTAACTACTATTGAACCCACAACAACTATTGTAGCTGTTTTTCTAGCAACTTTTCCTATTTTATTTTTCTCTGCAACAACTAAAGTAGAAGAAACAATATGAATTGTACAAAGATATAAAGTGCCTACTTTGAAACCTTTAGCCGTTACCAAAGCACCTTTTGTAACCTTTCAAATTTTATCCATAAAAGTAACAATGCAACCTTCATCACCTAGTTGCCCTGCTGAAATTAAATTTATACCAAGCTTTGGAACATGCCTTACCTTTTGTAGTAGCCATTTATTTCCATTATTCATTTTAATCTTAATTCTTTTCTTTCCAACAATATGACAAGGTTAATTATCTCCTAAATACACAAGCCCAAAATCTCCTTAGACATAATCAAGAAAATAATTTCTATGGAGCATAACATGAAATGAAGCCCCTAAATCTAAAATCCATGAATCATTAGCATTATCTAGGGAAAGAATTAAATAATCATCTCTAGGTTTACTTACCACATTATCTTCCTTGTTTCCATCTTGTTTGTCCCCTTTATTCTTTTGATACCGACAATATTTCTTTAAATGACCCAGTTTTCCATAGATTCAACAATCCTTCTTTCCTCTAGATTGCGACCTTTTATTCTTTGATTTTCCTTGTGATTTACCATGACCTCCAATAAATTTTCCTCTCTTTTGATCTTCCCCTATTTTCTACATTTGAAACATTACCCGATGTAGAAGTCTCACCAATTATTTTCCTTCAAATTTCCTCACTCAAAATCACACCAATAATATCACCAAATTTCAATTTATTTGAACCAGAAACAAAGTTACTAACCGCCATAACCAAGCTATTCCAATTTTCACACAAAGAACATAAAACAAAGAGAGCTCTAAATTATTCATCAAAATTAACATCTATATAAGTCAATTTACTGGTAACCGCATTAAATTCATTTAAATGATCTGTAATTGAACCACCTTCTACCATTTTCATATTAAACAAATGCTTCATTAAGAATATCTTATTCGAAGCTAAAGGCTTTTCATATAATTTCTCCAATTTCTACATTAATTCTTCTATTGTATTTTATTTTGAAATATTAAACGCCACCGATGGTGCTAGGAACAACTGAATACTTCCCAGTGCCTTTCTATCCAGAATTTCCCATTCCTCATCTATCAATTTTTTTAATTTCTTCGCTTTCCCTTGCAATCACCAGCATAAATCTTTCTGATATAAATAATCCTCCATCTGAATCTTCCATAATTGATAATTTTGGCCATTGAATTTATCAACCTTTAATTTCCCCTCTTTTGACATTACTCCCACTTAACCATGAGACTTTCTTGCCAAACTATTGAAAATCCACCGCTCTGATACCAATTGTTAGGATTCACTGGTAGGAATGAGGAATTAAATTACCAATTAAATGCATATTTTAAACAAAAAAATAGGGAAATAGAAATTCACAGAGGCAAGACAACAAAAATTTAATGCGGTTCACCCTCTTTTGGGATACATCCACAAACAATAACAATCTAATTTTATTCAAATTTCCAACGATACAAATTGCAAAAAAATACAACAAACTTGCTACAACGTGTAACATAAAATGCACTCCAAATTCCTTGTTGCAAGTATGAAGGTGTTGTCATTGATGATAGTAGTGTAGTGGTTGAGAAGAGGTTGTTGCTTTGATTATTTGCATTATATTGTCATCGGTTAAGTTGCTGATGTTAACCTCTTGTGTTCCTTTGATAAGATTCTATTTATGGTTCAAATTCCGAGGATATTGAGAAAATTGATAATATAAGGAAATAGGGTGTTGCAAAGGTGTTTTTGTTTTGCTTTGCATTTCTTCTGGGTTGAAGATCTACTTTTATGGTTTGGATATGTTGGTTAGAGATGTTTAGAGTTTCTATGTCCAAAATTTTGGCTTCTGGATCAATGGTCAAAGGAAGTTATGTTCACCAATTTGTGAACTGGTTTTGTAGTGCTATGTATAGAGGTGTCTGGGAGAAATGTATTTGCTCCGCATTTCTCTGTAATTGTTTTCCAGGACTTGCGATTTTGAAGGAAAGTTTATGGTGTTGTTCTCTTTCCTGTGTCAAGAGGATTTGTGGTTCGGTGTATTGGAAGAAGGTATTTTGAGTTACAGAGTATTGTAGTGTTTGGTAGTGTTGTCTAGGTAAACAAAAGGTTTATAATCTTCAAATGAGATTTGTTGTGAAGGAGTTTTTTGGTTTCCAGGATGTTCTTGGATCATGTTCAGGTGAAGTTTGTTGTCCAGAAGTTTTAGATTGATCAAAGGAAGCGTGTAATTAAAAGATTAATGCATTTTCACAAGTAACAACTAATCTATTGTTTACACTACATTCGAGGATGTTCAAGTGTTAATGAAGGTGTAGTGTGGCATGTGTGAGTTTATTTGGGTCTCGATTAAGTTTTTTTTGGTACACTTTTGTTCCTATCCACTATGGGAATGTTTAGTGCTAACCTAATTTGAAATTGCTAAGTGTGAAGCATGCATAATCGACCTTGGAGAAGGTTTTCAAGGTTGAGGACTGTATAAATATGAGTTGAGATGTTGAGGGTTGATAAGATAGAAAGAATAGATGTAAGTGATGCAATTAGTGTGAATCACCAAAGAGTAGAGTGCAAGTTTGAGCAGAGTTGTGAAAACTTCAAAGTGTTAGACTTTTGAATGCAGTGAGCTGAAGGTGTTAGCAATCATTCAAACAAGACTACAAAAGTGTTGGAGCTATTGTGGTGGATTATTTTTTGTATTGAGAATTTGTTCTCTATGTAACATTTCTCTTCTATCTTCTTATTCTTTTAGTGGCAATGAGCCCTAACTGTGAGCCTTTGTGGACAATGAATCCTATTCTGGTAGTGAGCCTTTGTACCAATTTTGCAATCACTTATTTTGTGAGTTAATCCTCACCATGGTTTTTTCCTCATTGGGTTTTCCACATAAATTTGGTGTTCTCTTGTGTACGGTATTGGTTGTTTCAGTTTTAGTTATCTACTTTTCATGATTAAACATTATGACATATTAAGGGTTTAATGAATGCATGTGGATCTGATTACTATTGAGGGTTTTGATGTTTTAATTTGGTACAACTGATTCACCCCATCTCAGTTGTCTTGTTCATTTAACAATTCCTCACTAATTTCACTGCTTAAATTTCACATGCTCTTCTATGTGTGCTTGCACAAAAATTGCGACCTTTTGTCACTTCAACTCATGCCTTGCTGCAAGATCTTCACAAAATGTGACTATTCCAATTCCACATAGCAAGAAGACTTCAAACAAAGCCATGATTATTCATATTTTAATCCACAACAAATAAACGCATTATTTCTGGTAGTTTCATAACCATTTTAATTGAATTTCAATGGGGATTAACAATAAATTTCTACCCCCCGCACTCCCCTGCTAATTAATTTGGGGGGAAACTGCACTGGGAAAAGTGGCTTAAATATTAACTCCAAATTCTAAGAAGGCTCTATAAATCAACAACATTTCCTTCTATTGAATATTTTTTGGTCAAGTTAAAATATTTGCTTTCTCAACTTCAAGGTTGTAGTAAAACAAAAACAAATAAAGAGTCTATCTTCTTGATTTTGTCAAATCTCAAAGGTCCTTACCAAATATATGCTTCTACCTTCTACTCTACAATAGATGCTCTTCAAATAAAATTTGTGATGCCTTTGAATAATTTTATGATAGACTCACATGAGAACAATATAAGTTAATCTCCATGGATGCTATCACCTCTTTAAAAACTAAATCACGATTTATCCAATGATTTAAGGGAAAATGTAAGAAGTTTTTAAACAAACCTAAGCTAGAAAAAACTTCAAGAAATGAGAAATAATTTAATAAAAACCTCTTCTTAGTTTGGAATATTAATTCCAAGTTGAAGAAGAAAAAAGGGGCCATGTACTTTCTATGGATTAAAGAATCATGACATCAAGTTTTGTTATCAAAGGATTGCATCTTGGGAAGATGCCATGAAGACACATAATATTGATATTCACAAAACCTAGCAAGGGACAAACACTTATAGATCTATAACTAGAGGCTTGGATTCATGAAAAAATAATTTGGTAGTTGACTTAAGAGCCTCTCATCACATGAATCATACACATGACCTTCTTGAATCTATTTATACTATCATTACTTATATTTTCAAAGGAAAATATTCATAAATTCCAATTTTGGGGTTATGTATAATACAATTAACATAGGGTTGCATTGATGATATTCTCTATATTTATGATATTTCAATAATATTCTATATATATACCATATTTTTCATATTAGAGATGGGAAGATGATTTATTTTTCACCACATGATGTAGTTATTTGAGAACTACATCATCATGAGAGGATTTTTACTTTAGGCATAGAAAATCATTGGTCTTGATTATATAGGTTTCATGGTTTTGAGTCATCTTGTGGTGCATCACACATTTCCCATGCAGATTATTTGAGTAGAATTTAGCACAAGAGTTTTAGACACCTCAATTACAAGCATCTTCAATAGTTGAGTAGACAAAATATGGTACTCAGGATTCCTAAGGTTTCATGCATATAGGGCATTTTTGAAGTTGTGTTCTTGGAAAACATCATCAGGAACCCTTTCCAAAGGGTAAGGCTCATCATGCTAATACCTTACTTGAGTTGGTTCATAGTGACCTCACGTCATTTCAAACTCATTTTATAGGATCCAAGTATGTACTCGCCTTAATTGATGATTTATGTCATCACATATGGGTGTAATTTTTCAAGTACAAGAGTGATATCTTCATCACTTTTAGGGTGTTCATGGAGAATTAGTCATGTTATTACATCCAACATATACACATGTATAATTGGGCGAATGTGTGAAACAATCATTTCAAGACTATTACACTGAGCATGGTATTCAACATCAATATTTGGATCCCTATTCTCCTTACTAGGATAATGTTTCCAAAATATAGAATAGGTCACTAAGGGAGATGGAAAATTTTATGCTTTAGTCTCATTTTATAGCCCCATATTTTTGGGTTGAATAAATCAATTGTGCCAACTATATTAAGAACCAAACCTCACATACGACAGTTCAAAATATTACTCCAGAGGAGACTTGGTCCAATATCAAGCTTGATGTTTCCTTCTTCAAGGTGTTTGGTGGCGAGGTCTAGGAATTTATACTATACGGTTGATGTGAGATGATGGAGAAGAAGAGTCAACCATATTCTTTTGTTGGCTATTGTGAGGATGTGAAAGCTAATAGGTTTTTTGATCGTATCACCAAAGATGTCTATTTTTGTAGATATGTCCATTTTGATGAGTATTTCACACATATGGTTCCTCCATCTACTTCTTCCTCACTACCTACTTTTCCTTCATCTCACCATATTTATAAAACTAAAATTCTAACTAATAAATTGTATCTCAAAATATGTTTATATTATTTGAAAATAAAGGATGGTGAATTTATTGCAAAATATTTAAATTCTTTTAATATGGTTATAACTTAGCTTGCATATGTAGATGTTAAGATAGAAGAAGAAGATAAATACATATTTTTCTTTTTTCTTTACTTGAATCTTGGGAAAATATAATTGTTTCCATGAGTGGTGGTGGTACAAAGAAAAAGATGGATAATCTCATTGCTACACTTCTTTAAGAATAAATGAGAAGAAATTCCATGAATGTTGGCTCTCAAGATGCCTTGCATGTGTGAGGAAGGTCCAAAGAAAAAGGAGGACCTAAAGGGGATAAAAAGAGAGACAAGTCTAAAGGACATTCTAAAACCACCAAGAAGAGCAGAGTAAAGTGTTGGAATTTTGGTAAGAGAGGGCATGTGAAGGAGTGCAAAAAAAGGAAAAGAGTTTAGATACTTCCATAATAAAGTCCTCAAAAGATGAAGATTTTGATGCTTTGTTTATTTATGCTAACACTATTAGTAATGATGCTTTGCTTATTGATTCAGGTTTCTCCTACCATATAACTCCTCGCAAGGAGTGGTTTACTTCATATTTAACTTATGATGGGGGAGAAATTTTCCTTGGTGATAACAACCCAAAGAATATTGTTGGTAATCAAAAGATGAAGTGTTTTTGTGATGGAAGGGTTAAACCCTTGACGATGTTTTACATATTCTAGGACTTGAAAGAAATTTACCTTCACCATACAAATTGAATGATTCTAGAATGTATGTGACATTTGATAAGTTTGGTTACAAGTTGGTGAGAGGGAATTTGGTGATTACTAAAGGATCTCAGATAGGGATTTTGTTTAGGCTGAATGCCTCCAATTTTTGTAACTCTACCATTGTAATTGGTACTAAAAATGCATTTATGCTATGGCACCATAGATTGGGTAACATAAGTGAAAAGGATCTTAAGACTATTTTGAATAAAAAGTTGGTTGATGGTATTTCTGATTATTTTGTTGGTAAAAATGATTTTTGTGAGCATTGTGTGTTTGGTAGACAAAATAGATCATAATTTCAAAATGGAACTAACAAATCTAAGAGATTATTAGATATCATTCATTCGAATGTGTTTGGACCAATGGATGCTGAATCTTTTGGAAAATATCATTATTATGTTACTTTCATTGATGATGTATCAAGATACACCTCGATTTATTTTATGCATGTAAAATATGAGGTTTTCACTAAGTTTAAGGAATTTAAAGACTTGGTTGAGAAGAATTTTTTTTATAAAATAAGGGTGTTGAGATTTGACAATGGGTGTGAATATTTTTCTAAGGAATTTGATGAGTTATGTAAGCATGCAAGTATTATTCAACAAAAGACTACTCCTTAAAAACTCCAAAAAAATGGGGTAGTAGAAAGAATGAACTGAACCTTGATGGAAAGAGCTACCTTGATGTTGAGTGGTTCCAAGATTGATAGATTATTTTGGGCATAAGTTGTAAGTACTGCATGTTATTTGATTAATAGACCTCCTTGTTCAACTCTTGTTGATAAAACTCCTTAGAAAGTGTGGATAGGTAGAAAGCCTTCTATTTCACATGTAAGGGTCTTTGGTTGTGAGGATTTTGTTCATGCGCCTCAAGAGAAGTGATCTAAATTGGATATAAAAGCACACAAATTCATCTTTGTTGGTTATAGCGAGAAAATAAAAGGTTATAAGCTTTGGAATCCACTAACCCGTAAAATGGTTTTCTCTAGAGATGCTATTTTTGATGAGTTTAGAGCTTACTCAGGTGAAGAACAACCAAAGGAGAAAGATAAGACAAAAAAATCACTTTGAAACAAAGATAGAAAATCAGGAAGATGCACATGTAGAAGAACAACCATATGGATTAGAGGATGGAGAAGAAAAAGAGGGTTTAGAGAGTTTAGATGATGCACATGATGAACATATAGAAGAAGAAGAAGAAGAAGAAGAAGAAGAAGAAGAAGAGCCCCTTACTTATACCTTAAGAAGATCCACAAGACATCAAAATCCAGTTGAGAGGTATAGCCCACCATATTTCTGTTTTGTATTTGCTTGGTTGAGTATTGATGATGAACCTATATCTTTTAGGGAGGATCTCTCTTCAAAGGAAAGTGAATCTTGGATGCAGGCCATGTAGGAGGAGATGATGGATTTGGATAGATGTGATACCTGGGATCTTGTTAATTTTCCCAAAGGAAGGAAGCCCATTGGTTGCAAGTGGGTATTTAAAAAGAAATTTTGTGTAGATGGTCAATTAGACCAGTACAAGGCTAGATGGTGGCCAAGGGCTTCTCTCAGAGAGAGGGAGTTGATTTCGGTAAAATTTTCTCTCTTGTTGCTAAGTTAACTTCTATTAGATTCCTATTATTTATTGCTACTACTTATGATTTTGAAATAGAGCAAATAGATGTTAAAAATTCTTTCTTGCATGGGGATCTTGAGGAGGAAATTTATATGCGATAACCTAACACTTTTGTTGTGAAAGGAAAAACACTTGGTTTGCAGGTTAAAATTGTCATTATATGGTTTGAAATAGTCACCCAGGATGTGGTACTAGAATTTTGATGCTTTTGTATTAAACTTGGGATTTGTTAGAAGTGAAGAGGATCATTGTGTTTATGTTAATATTATTGATGATCAAATACTAATCATTATCTTGTATGTTGATGACATGTTATTTATGGGTAACAACAAGGTGATGATTAGGGAGCTTAAGACTCAACTTCTTGGCATGTTTGGTATGAAGGATTTGGGGGTTGCTAAGTATATCCTTGGGATGGATATCAATAGGGATCAAGTTCACATAAAGCTTTGGTTAAGTAAAAAATATTGGTACTAAGTTGAGTTTAGAAATGTGTCCTAATTTTGATGATGATTTTGAAGAGATGTATAAAGTTCCTTAGGCAAGTGTTGTTGGTAGTTTGATGTATGCAATGGTTTGCACTAGACCAGATATAGCCCAATCAATGGCAGTTTTGAGTAGGTTTATGTCTATCCCTAGTAGAGAGAATTGGACATTTGTTAAAATGGTGTTTAGATATTTTGTGGGACATAATTATTATTTGGTTTATCATGGTACTAATGATGTGGTTAAGTCATTAGACATTACAAGGTTTTGTTGATACAAATTGGGAAAGTGACTTGGATAGTCAAAGGTCCACTAGTGGCTATGTTTTTACCTTGTTTGGAGGTGTAGTGAGTTGGATGAGTCAAATACAACCTAAATTTACATTTTCCACCACCAAAGCAGAGTATATGGTTACTACACATGCCTCTCAGGAGGCAACATGGCTACAAAGACTTGGTAAAGGTATTGGTTCTGATTGCATGACAGTGATGATTAGATGTGACAGTTAGAGTACTATTTGTTTGACCAGAAATCCTTTGTATCATGCTTATACTAAGCATGTTGATGTTTAGTATCACTTTGTGTGAGATATGGTTGAGAATGGTAAGGTCTTGATTGAAAAGGTTGACACTTTGGATAATGTTGCAGATTCTCTCATGAAGCTAGTAACCACAAATAAGTTCTCTTGGCATAGAAAGGCCATGGGCCTTGATCACTGTACTTGATTATAATTTTAATGTATCTCATGGATGTAATTGCAACATATAATGTCAAGTGGGAGAATGTTAGGATATGTGACATTATAATTTCTATCCTAAGTGATATTATGTCTCCATGTTCTTTGGAAAGTGTCCTAGAGGACATGAGAGCCAAATTATTTATTATCTATTTTCTATGACAAATTTTAATTGCAATCATAGAGGTGGACCCACTACGTTGATGGTTATAGAGCATCTCGATAGAATATTCCATCTAAACATCCACTTTATAGGTGGGGACCACCCAGAAATGCATGTTCTTATATGTTGACTTGCACGATTTGCTTGTTATCCTAGCTTGGCTGCCCAAGTTTGCATGTTCTGGGTATGAGCCATTGGAGCCACTGGAGAGTAATGGAGCACTCAGATTTGACCAATTATGATTGGCTATTGGTTAGGTGACCATGTGAAGGCCATGTGATCATTTAATCATTTTTACTATGTTTAAATGGGTTGTCCACTAAGAGGTGCATGGGTTTTTCCAGATGGTTTATACTTGTTGTTTCAGGATACCACAATGGTATTATCTCCCACAAATATCTATATATTGGAGCCTTGAGATAGTGGTTTCATAAGTTTTTTTGTAGTTTATTGGAGTAATGAAGTGCTGTTGAAATTTAGAGAGGAGTGTTGTATTGATATGTAATTCATTTGAAGATTACTACAGGCATTGCATCACTTTGGGTGTGGAGTTTTTTCTCACAAGGGGTTCTTCGCATATATCTTTTGTCACTTGTATTTATCAACTTGTGGTATTTTTCTTTTGCTTTCATTCTTGGATATTCTAATCACATAATCACATAATTGGTAATATTGAATACATATTTTTAGATCTACAATCACATTTTTAAGTTCATATTGCTGCAAGTTTCACCTTGATATCCAACTCAAACACTTTACTTTTCTCTTTCTAAGGGTTTTAGAATGTCCTTTAGACTTGTCCCTCTTATTATCCCCTTTAGGCCCTTTTTCTTTGGACCTACCCTGCACATGCAAGGCATCTTGGGAGCCATATTAATGGACTCTCTCCTCATCTCCCATAAAAGAATTATGAAGATTATGGAGCCCATATTTTGTTCTACATTACTAGTACTTATGATAATAATTAGATTTTCCCAAGATTAAGGTAAAGACAAAATAAACAAGATACATTTATCTTCATCTTCAATTTTGACATCTATGGATGTACACTGACTTATAATCAGATTAAAAGCAATTAAATGATTTGTAATAGATTCACCATATTTAATTTTTAAATAATATAAACATATTTTGAGATATCACTTGTTATACAAACATTTAGTTTGATATATATCACCTATCCTTTTCCACAACTTATATGTGGTGTCTTAAGTGGAGACATTAAAAATGATAGAATCTGTAAGACAATTGAATGGTTCATTGTGCCTTCTTGTCTAAATTTTTCCAATCTTCATCAGACATTGTAGTTGGTCTAATTTCTTATATTTCCCTTGAAAAGATAATTACTATATTACCAATATTAAATGAATTTCTCTCATGTTCCCTAGAACACTTTCCAAGAAACATGGAGACATTAAATGATATAGGTTTGCAAGGTTAATGTAACCTAACCTAAAAAACCTGCATTTATCTTTTTTCTTGAGCCCCTTTCCCTCTTTTTTTTGCCTTAGCCATATTATCCCAAGTTTATAACTGATTTGAGGTATTTGTTATGGGTGTTTTTCTTAGCACCAATAGAAAGACCATGAAAAATTAATTCTAGTTACATTTTGAAATTTTATGAAATTTGTTAAGGGCTAAAATTCATGCTCATGTAGGTTTTATCCTTCCATCTAGATGTATTGAACTTCCTTGCAAGGTGCACTTTGGTTGGATTTTTTTGCATTAGGTCTTCAAAAATGAAGTTTTTCTAAGTATAGATATTGTAGGATTTTCTTGCTTAAGTGAACTTCCATTATTCAATTATTCATCCAGTTCACTTGGTTTTTCCTCCTTTGTAGGAAATATGTGCTCATTTAGATATGTAGGCTTTTCCATCCGAACTACGCATATCTTGTTGCTAATGATTTTTCCATATATCCACATGCAAGTCCTTTTTCTGCAAGAGCACTAAAATTTCAAATTGAATAAGTTGTGTTTGTGGGTTGATGAGGTCCAACTTATTGCATCCATATCATGGTGATGTCATCCCATCCAAATGTCCCCAAGTCCATTAATAACATCATGTTGACATCATCCTTGTTGATGTCATCGATGGATTTTTCTATATAAAGATAATGAGTCTTTTTACTTGATGAAGTTGAGGGTTTACTTGCAGGTATTTGATCCGTATGAACTAATAAGGTTTGAAAAAGTTGAGAAGGATGTTGTAGGTGGATCCATGTGATTGAAATTTTTCTGCAGGTGATAAAGTTCATATGCAAATGGTTTTTCCATAAGCAGGTGGATGGAGGTCAGATTTCTATGTGGTTCAGATGAACGGTAGATCTCCACAAAGACATCAATGAAAAGAAAGAAGGTGTTGTGGAGATCAACATGTGAATCTGACATGTGTTTGAAGTGAAATTGACCTAATGAGGGAAAGTTCCCCTCAAGTCTAGATGATGTGTGAATTTTTGCAAGCTCTTGCCTTGTGAGACTTTTTGGGGTATTAGGATGTTGTGGGTATTTTTTGGTTCAATGGATATATCTAATGTCAGTTAGAATTTTGTAATCTTATTCATGCTTGATTTTTTGCGAGGACCCGATGAAAGTTATAGTTTTTCCTTGTCTTGATGGAAGTTGTTTTTCTATGGGAAGGGTGTTGCAGGTGTTTGGAGGTCATTTGAATTTTGCGAGAAGGGTGGTAGCATTTGGATTTTTCCACTTCAGGATTCGGTTTCCACAATTGATGACTTGGTGATTAAAAAGGCTACGCATCTCAATTTTTACCTTATCCATCTATTAATATTCATGGCACCATACCTCCCAACTACTATAATTTATCTTTAAGCACATATTTTAATTTGTAAAATTCATTTTGGGAATAATTTTTCATCTACCATCCATTTTGAACTACTATAGTGTAAGATGATTAGGGCTAAGAATCTACGTGTATATGTTGGCAATTTTGGTCATTTTGAAAGAGGTTGGTACACTCTTTGTTCACCAGAAACCAAGGAAGTTGTAGTGCATCTGTCAATGCTATAGTCTAGTAATTTTGTGGGTACAAGCAACTGGAATAGAGGAAGACTAGTATTGCAAGTGGGTTTTGTTACATAATGTCTCCAAGACATTAGATGCATATTTAGGAAGATTATTTGGTCACAACTAAGCATTTTCCTTTATCACATTTTCTAGCATTAGTTTAAGACTGGGTTAGATGTCTGTGACAACATTATGAAAATGTTGCAAGTATTGTAATGATCTCTCATATTATACATGAATATATGTAGTTATTTCATGGATTACTAAGTATATTTTTACAAAATTTCATAATGTTTGTTGTATGCAAATACATGGCTTCATGTTATTTTATTCTCATTTGTTCTTGCTCAATGAGATATGAATCAGTTGTCCAATAGATAGGAACTGGTCTAGAAACATACTCTAATCTCACATCATAAAATCAAACACAAACTAGTAGCATAGGAGTAGTAGTTTATATACATGCATAACCTGGTGATATAACCAAGGATCTATTTCTAGTGAGACTCAAATGAATTCATTGTATGTGGGTTATGTGTGCACAACTATATTAGCTATATAGGGGTTATATGCAATTATATGTCCTTGGTTCAATGACAATATTTGGGACCAAGACATCAAGTTGGGTTTGGTTGTCCTTATTTAATTATTGTTCATTTTTTATGTGATTTCAATACCTGTTAAGGTACCTCTGGAAATACCCTCCCGATTCTATGTTGAGATCAAAGTGTAGGAGATCTAATCCACTCTCCTAGAGTTGGCTCAAATTACTCCACCATCTATTGATGAGCTGATTTCACTTGCATGATGACAAACTTGGCCTTGTGAGTGAGATTTTTCTCTAAGAATGAGCAGTTGATTTTGATACCTAAAAAATGATGTCATTGTTGGGGATGAATTAGCCATTGATGGTTCTTAGGAAATTGGAATAATTTTGAACACCTTCGTAACATGAGTTTGTAGTTATTATTTTTTTTGGGTAAGTTGGCATCCTATCAACTTATTTCAACAAAATAACACCTATAGTATGAACAAGGGTTGTTGGGTTGAGAAAAATCTGAAGACTTTGTTGGTGGCTGCAACCTAGATTTAAAATTATGCCTTTACTTCAAGGGTTTCCTCATTGTTATGAGGCGGCAACTCTACTATAAGAAAACAAAGTTGTATTGTTTTTGCTCATTATTTCATGAGCACACATCAAGAGATTACATCCAAGTATTTGGTACCTTTTTTCTTCTAAGTGAAAGCATGGTTTCTTTATTGATAAAGAAATAATTTTATTTTTCTCCTCTCTCTACCTTGTGTAATTAGTTATAATTAGCCATGATGAAATGGAATGGATTCATTTATCTGAAGGATACATCATCAATGGTAATATATAATTAAAACCATAGGGAGTATGAGAGGATGCATGTCCAATAATAATATGAAGATAAATCACCCTACTATTCTTATAGCCCAAGACAAAGAAGGAATTTACATTAAAATATAAAGGGACCCATAATTGAAAAGAAGTTGAAGGTGGATGATTCTTGAGTTTGAGATGGAATGTGAAGAAAGAATCAAGGATTTATAATCACAAAGATACCTTATTATTATAGATAAAAATGTTTCTCTATCCCTTTTTGTCCCACTTGATCTCATTTATATGCAACTTGACCTTTCTTGGGTCAAATATGAAAGAAAATAATGAGATATTCAATCTATAGATTAATGCATAGGTTCAAAGGATATGATCAATTAGGAGGGGATGCACATGTCATGGAATATTTAAATTTCATGGAGAAATACCAATTTTAAGATGAAGACATGTGGATGAGATTTTTTGTTAGGTCACCAGATGGAAAGACAACGAATTGGTAAGTTGATTTCTCTAAACATTATTTTTCTTTGTGGAATCAACTTGTGGGTACATTCGAAGAAGAGTTCTTTCTAGAACCTGCTTCTCTTGTTGAATAGCTATAAAACATCAGATGGAAAGAGGGAGATTCTAGTATGGATTTTAGTCAAGGGTTTACTTTTCATTCCAAGATCCCATAAGATTATAAACCTAACATACCTTGCTGTATTGACATGTTTCTCGAAGCCTATGATATTTCTCTAGGTTTTGGTTCATTACTGTGGCAACGAAAAAAGTATCCCTTTTACTTTTCCTTTCTTTTTTGGGCCCTCCTTGTAAAACTGAGCTTAATGTTGCCTTGATTTAGAGTTGTAATGTGTTTGACACATTCACATTAGGTCTTGGGCCCTTGTGAACTAATGAACTTAAATGGTACCTTGCTAAAGTGTTGTAACACACTCACACTTTTCTAGGGTTTTCATAAATAATTGGGCTTCTTTATGTTTTAATTGGCCTTGTTTTACATTTGCAAGCCTCATTTAATGCATATTTTCAAGAATAATCCCAACACAAATCAACATCCAATCATAATTCAGGTGTTTTTAGGTTGTGTATCCCAAATTTGGTGGTCTGGGATTCATACGCCACCTTAGGCATATGAGTCCCACCTAGGGTTTTGGGTCCCGATCCTAGTTTCACACCTTTCTAAGAATTTTTGAAGTTGGTCCCATAAATTATGCCTAATGGGACTCATATGCCACCTTGGGTGTATGAGTCCCGTGTGGCCCAAAATTAAAATTAATTCAAATTCTTGGTGGAATTTTATCCTCCTAGATCCGATGCCAGCTTGTAGTGTTGTAATTTCAAGAATTTTTGCATAATTAAGTATAAATACAAGTTTCTTTCATTCATTTTCACATAACAAGCATTCAAGTATTTATACTTATAGAAAAATTGAGTTCACAAGAGCATTCAAATGTTTACAAGAGCATTCAAGAGCATTCAAGGGTGGATTATCAAGTGTTTAAGAGCATTATTCAAGCATCAAGCATCATGCCAAAGTATTAATGCACCATGTTTATTTTTGAGCTAACAATTATGATGTAGGGTTTCATGATTCAAGCTAGCATTCAACTCAAGATCTACATCGATGGGAGCCATGCATACATGTTTGCAACCTCTTATTTCTAGGGTTTGGTGAGTTGCAACATATTATTTTTTTCATTCATCATTCATCATTCTCCATTCCTATTTCATTTCATTTCAAGGTTTGATTACCAAAACAGGGTTTGACCAAGGCAAAATCCTTTTCACTAACAAAACAACATTTTCCCCTCTCTTTAGTGTGTGATTTGGAGGTTTAGATTGAAGATACATTGAAGAGAAATTTTTAGAAAGTTTTCAAAGTTTTCAAAGTTGTCACATTGCTTTGAAGATACTTGGAAGACTTTTATAGACTGCAAATCAGGGTTTTAGATCCAAAAATCAATTGGGAAGCACAAAGCAGACCTTGAAGACCAGATTCATATTTTGAAGTTTCATAGAAACCCAAATCTAGGATTGATTCACCCAGCCTGGCATATGAGTCCCAGTCAACATTAAAGTCACTATTTTTAGCATTTCAATCCTTCATTCAGTCATCTCCAGATTTCTAGGTGCATACATTTCATCTTGCAGCTTTCCATTTTATTTTACATGCATTTCTAAGTCATTTAGTGATAGATTGCATCATATTAGGGTTAATAATTACATCTTGCATTATATTTGTCTTTCCAAGTCCTAACTTGGTGGTGAAACCCTCATTAGTCTACAATCAAACCTTAGGGCAACCCCATTGCAATATCTCTTTCTCCTTTGCATTGAGATATCTAGGGTTTCCCTTCAATCAAATAATTGGAAAGTGGGTTGTGCTCTATGTTCTAAACCATATGAAAGCATATATCCCACCATTTTTCAGTTGTTTCATTTTGGTGAACCTACATTTAGAACATCATAATTCTAATTTGGAGTGCATCATCATCCTAGATCTTGCTTGCATTAACATTGCATTAGGGTTTGCATTAGTTAATTGGCATTCTAGGGTTTTAAAATTTTGCATAAGTGAAAGTACATATAGCTTGCATTTTGCACCTCATATCATTGAAAATCATACAAAATATGCATTTTCACTTAGGTTTCAAATCATACAACATAAAAATCATTAAGATAAATTGAAAATTGTTGAAACAATCCCCCACTAGGACTCATGCGCCCCTCTGGGCGAATTAGTCCCAATGCAGATTCTGCACTGCATTTTCCTGAATTTTAAACTCTATTTTTGTGATCTTTTTTGCTGTTGATACATTTCTATTTTAGTTTACAAAGTTACTCTTATAGTCATTTCATTGTTCTTAGCTTATATTGTATTTGCATTTATTTTGCATTTAGTAGCCCTTGCATGAGTATTTGGTTTCCTATTGCTAATACTATAGTGAGATGAAGTTCAAGACTCATGTCATCCACGATAGCACAATCATTGTGGATCTTGGGTTGTCTAGCTCTTTCAATCATAGTATTGACACTAGTACACTAGGTATGGACCATACCCTTAACAACTCTTTGCCTTCAAGTAGTGTGATGCATGCTGAAACAAGGGTTGATAGTATTCCACAAGAAAATATAATCCAAATTCATGAAGACCTAGCAAAATTACAAAATCAAATAAGCATTGAGAATATTTCAACCATTTCCATTCTGACCATAGATAACATTCATCACATGATTGAAAGTGAATATGGACTTGACCTTCTGAAAAACATAGTTCAAATCTTTGGAAAAAAATTCCCCTCAAACACTAGTTGTCCTTTACCCATGAAAAATTCCACAGGCCAAGGAGGAATTCAAATTCCTCCCCCCATAATAATTGCCTCTATTCTTACCTATAACAACCCTCAAGTTACAACAACAATGCAAACAACTAGTAATGTGATTCCTTCCTCGGGTATTTCCACTAGCATCCCTAGTACCTTTGTGGCATCACACGTCATATCTCCTACCACTTTACCACCTATAAGTATTCCATTCACTTGTCCCTCAAACACATATACACCTTCACCTTTTTCACCTCAGTCTCATAACAAAAGCAATGACCTTCTCATAAACTCTTTCAAAGCGTTTCATCCCTTCAAGAACAAATTTCCACCAGGAACCAAAATCAAAATGGGCCACCTACATATTATGTCAAAAGCAACCCATTGTCCTTGGAGATATTGCAAACACCGATGCCACAAGGTGTAGAGGTGCCTATATTCAAGAAATATTGAGGAAAGGGAGATCCTTCTAACCATGTTAATGCTTATAGCACCTTATGTAGTGACTTTTTCCTTGATGATAAAATTTTGGCTAAGCTTTTCCCTAGGTCCTTGAAGGATACTGCCTTAGAGTGGTTTTCTTTGTTTCCAAACAACTCAATTATTTCATTCATTAAAATTTTTGAGGCATTTGTTAACCATTTACAAGTACATATGACTCCTAAAATGACCTTGGACTATTTGATGAGATGCAAGCAAAAAGAAGAAGAAATGATTACAGATTTTATCTCGCGATACCAATTGCTTTATTCCTAAATCAATGTCAAGGTTCTTGATCCTCACCTTCAAAATATGTTCATAGAGAATTTGTAAAGTAAGATACAAGACAAAATTACCATGATGAAATTCCCTTCCTTCATGCACTTATGTACTGCTCTCTATGATTATCAAAACTTGGTTAGTAGTCAAGATACAAAATCCACCTCTAGCAGTACTGAGAAGTACAAGTTCGCAAACAAAAGAAATTATCAACCCTTGAGAAAATAGAATCAATTTTTCCTTCAATTCAATCCCCTCCAACCAAAAACTCAAAATTCTAATAACCAAGTAGCCGTTGTTAAAGCCATGGTACCCTTTAGCTATGGGGATCCGAAAAGTTAATTCACTCCCTTACCCGATACCCTTCACAACACAATGTCAAAAATCTTAGAATAGAAGATGGTTACCTTGTCTCTCATTAAAACTCTCGATCCTAATAAACCATTGCTCATAAAATATAGACCAAATTCTTATTGTTATTATCACTGATAAAATGGACATGATACATAACATTGTAAGCATCTTAAACATCTTGTGCAAGACCTCATTGATTCCGGCCGGCTTTCCATTGGAGGTGTCAATGATCAAGGAAATAAGTCTGTTGCCCCTCCTAACCAAAATTTACAAATATTTACCAACCCTACGCCCAATCATAACATTTCATTTGTCAAATCCAATGAAACTACAAATAATTAAGTGATGAATGTTGATACTTATGATGATAAAAATGACATTGTTTAAAATAATCCTACAGATGATATGGTAGGAGTGATAGACACCATTCCTCATAAGGTCCAAAGTAAAAATGCTCTTGAGATTGCTTTCTCCTCACAAGATATACTTAAACATGCACCCGATGGTCCTCTTTACATAGCCAACCAAATCTATGACAAGCCCACTAATGGGATATTAATAGATCCCGTCTATGGAGAGAATGTGATCACTGAGGAGTTTTTACTTCTTTATGAGCCCTATCAAGATATATATGATAAATCAAAAGCATTTATCAATACACATAATTGTTTCGCTTTCCCTACGATGGGATCAATCACTCTTCCTTTACAAATAGGACCCAAAACATTAGATATCTCATTCTCCATCATTCAATAGTTGGACAAATTTCATGTGGAGCTAGGCTATCCATGGATTTTCTCCATGAATGTAGTCCCTTCAGTTGTACATAAATATTTAAAGTTTCCCTTTGACAATGAAATTTTCACCCTCCATCATAGTGGCTTCAACCCTTTATCTTCCCGTGGAAAATTTTCATTAGATTTCTTTTGGCCCGAGCCTATAGAACCTATCCAACCATGACAAGAGTTCTTTTTCAAATCCTATCAAAAGTTGAAGGCAAAGAAAATAGAAGAATTATCCCTCTAAAACATGCCTCAACCTACAACTTAGCCTTCCATCCTTGATGAAACCATGATTGAACCTAAAGAAATTCCAAATAAACAAGACCAACCTAAGACAAAACCTACACCTACTTCCTACAAAAGACCAAGAGATAACTAAAACAATCTCGTCATGCCTCCTAGAATAAATCAAGTTTACAAAGTCAAAGAGAAAGTGGTCGAACAACCTCCTATGGTTCCTTTTGTTCCGCCCCTTGGGGAAGAAAAGAAACCTATGGTTGATCAACTTGCTCCTACACAAACACAACTTGAAAATAGAACTAAAATAAACAAAGGTTCTAGAGAGTGTAGAATTAGACGTCATGCCCTTTCTCATAGGTTAAATGAATAAATAAACAAAGAAAACCAAGATCCAAACTCAACTGAAGCAATGCATGATGATTCTACCCTCGCCTCGAAATAGAACGATCCTATAAAGCAAGAACAACAAGAGCTGAACCCTTCTTTGGACATTATCATTTGACCTCCTATTGTGATTAATTTAGATGATGATGAGGAGATTACTAAAATTGATGAGGAAGTGCATAATGAATTGAATACATTATTTTCCTCTTCTATGAGTTTAAATGGAAATTCTCCTAAGAAGAGTGTTGAAATTGGTGATGGACCTAGTTCGACACTTGCCCTTGTCCCTTTGGCTACCTGTCTGCCTTCGACTATACAATGAACATGATTAGGATGTGGATGACCTGCTTTAGGTTGATTTTCATGTGCCTTACTAGTTTCTTCACATTATTTATTTTTATTTTGTGTGATTGCATGTGCGTAGTGTGATCCCCCATGACGTTTTATTTGATGGCTTTACGCATTCCTCTATATGTACCTCTTATTCTTCTCTATGTTGTAAACATTTCATTTGTCTAATTTTTTTCTTTTTGGGATGACACAAGGCATTGAGACATTCATGTCTCTTCCATGTTGACCCAAAATATTTTCTTTTATAATTTCTTTATATTGTGTTTTCCTTTTGGGGATGACGCAAGGTGTCGAGACATTCATGTCTCTTCAATGTTGACCCGAAGGGTTTTTCTTTTATTTCGCTCTTTGTTTCATTCTTCTAGTTCTATGAGTATTTGGGGAATGATGATAGTTTTGAGCTCTCTAAAAATTTTTTTAGCAAGAACATACTGACCCCAAATCTATAGATCCCTTATGTTTTTGGAGTTTCATTTTGGGGGAAACCCCTCTCTTTTCCTTTTACATGATGTAGTTTTATTTGGAAACATATGACTTGGCATAGGGCTTTCCAAGTTAGCTCTCATGTCTTCTTTATTGTTAGAATTTATCATTTCATAATTTGAAGTAATTGCTCACAACACGGTGTTTAGAAATTTATTTAAAGTGGGGGCATACATTGGCATTATTCTTTTGTATTTTTATTTTTCATGTTCATGGTGCAGTCTTCTTATTTTATATGATGCATTTTTTGCTTTATGGTGACATTGGGTGTGATTTCCTTCAAGAGTGTGATCTCTCTTAGCATATTATATTCCTCTTAGTGGCTTGATGCGACACACTTCATCCCCTAAGTTGTGAATCTTCTATTCTTTGATTGGTCCTCTCTTGGATACATTAGGCACAATGTTCCCTAAGTTAAGACCTCATATGAATTAAGCAAGATTACTTTCAACATTCCTTATTGTTGCATTTTCATTTTCGGTTATATGGACACCTTGCATAACACACTTTGAATGCTTGTGGAGCCATCTTGTTTGTTCATGAGCTCCAACCATACAAAGTTTTGCTTGCCTCATGAAACTCAAAGGTCATTTTTGTGTGGCGCCTTATCAAATTTATCAGGAGGTATAACTTTGGTATGGTTTGTCGAGAAGCCGATCTAAGGCATAAATTTCCCATAGCCACTCATGTGTGTCTATGAGTAGATATTGTCCATGTGTGTATGTGTCCCACCTTCTTGGATTACTCACCCAAAAAACAACCTGAAGTTTTGTTGCCTCAGAATGAGCGTGCATTTTTCGGACAAACAACCTAGATTTGATCCACATCACGATGGACAAACGTTCGAAGCTTGACCCACCCCTATTTTAACTTTATTCTTCTATTTTATCTTTGGAAGTGTATGATTATTCCTTGTTATTTCTCTTTATATCATTATCATGTATGTTCTTTTGTGTCTATGCTGGTTTACTATGGGATCTTGAGCTTGGGGGCTTGATCACCCCTCTTGATTGTTGTCATCCTATCTTATTGAAATTGGTGCACCTAGACCCCTCTTGATGTGTAATTGTCTACTTTAGTGTGATTCTGAAGCAAGTTCATCCTCTCACTATAATGGGGGCTAAATATGGCAATAAAAAAAGTATCCCTTTTACTTTTCCTTACTTGTTTGGGCCCTCCTTGTAAAACCAAGCTTAATGTTGCCTTGATTTAGTGTTGTAATGTGTTTGACACATTCACATTAGGTCTTGGGACCTTTTGAACTAATGAACTTAAATGGTATCTTGCTAAAGTGTTGTGAAGTGTTGTAACGCACTTTCACACTTTTCTAGGGTTTTCATAAATAATTGGGCTTCTTTATGATTTAATTGGCCTTGTTTTACATCCACAAGCCTCATTCAATGCACATTTTCGAGGATGATCTCAACACAAATCAACATCCAATCATAATTTAGGTGTTTTAGGTTGTGTGGCTCAAATTTTGTGGTCTGGGACTCATATGCCACCTTTGGTGTATGAGTCCCACCTAGGGTTTTGGGTCCCAATCCTAGTTTCAAACCTTTCTAAGCATTTTTGAAGTTGGTCCCATAAATTATGCCTAATAGGACTCATACACCACCTTGGGTGTATGAGTCATGTGTGACCCATAATTAAAATTAATTCAAATTCTTGGTAGGATTTTATCCTCCTAGATATGATGTAAACTTGTAGTGTTGTAATTTTGATATTTTTTGCATAATTAAGTATAAATACAAGTTTCTTTCACTCATTTTCACCTAACAAGCATTCAAGTATTCATCCTTATAGAAAAATTGAGCTCACACGAGCATTCAAGTGTTTACAAGAGCATTCAAGGGTAGATTATAAAGTGTTTAAGAGCATTATTCAAGCATCAAGTATCATGTCAAAGTCTTCATGCACCATGTTTATTTTTGAGCTAACAATTATGATGTAGGGTTTCTTGATTCAAGCTAGCATTCAACTCAAGATCTATCACATTCAACCAAGATTCAAGATCTACATCCATGGGAGCCATCCCATACATGTTTGTAGCCTCTAATTTCTAGGGTTTGGTGAGTTGCAACATCTTATTTTTTTCATTCATCATTCTCCATTCCTATTTCATTTCATTTCAAGGTTTGATTACCAAAACGGGGTTTGACCAAGGAAAACCCCTTTCCACTAACAAAACAACATTTTTCCATCTCTTTAGTGTGTGATTTGCACATTTAGATTGAAGATACATTAAAGAGTAAGTTGGAGAAATTTGTTAAATTTGATAAAGTTTCAAAGTTGTCACATTGCATTGAAGATACTTGGAAGACTTCTATAGGCTGTAAATCAGGGTTTCGGATCCAAAAATCAATTGGGAAGCACAAAGAAGACCTTGAAGACCATATTCAGATTTTGAAGTTTCAGAAAATCCTAATTGGATTGATATGATAGTTCTGGCATATGAGTCCCAGTTTAGGTCAATTTTTAGGTTTTTGCAGTTTCAGACACTCATTTGCTAGATTCTTGTTTCTGTACAGAAACCCAGATCTAGGACTGATTCACCCAACTTGGCCTTCATTTAGTAGCATTAAAGTCATGATTTTTAGCATTTCAGGCCTTCATTCAGTAATCTACAGATTGCTAGGTGCATACATTTCATCTTGTAGCTATCCATTCTATTTTACATGCATTTCTAGGTCATTCAATGAAAGATTACAACATATTAGGGTTAAGGATTATATCTTGCATTGCACTTGTATTTCCAAGTCCTAACTTGGTGGTGAACCCCTCATTAGTCTACAATCAGACCTT
Organism: Sequoiadendron giganteum; assembly: GCA_007115665.2. Classification (NCBI taxonomy): domain Eukaryota; kingdom Viridiplantae; phylum Streptophyta; class Pinopsida; order Cupressales; family Cupressaceae; genus Sequoiadendron; species Sequoiadendron giganteum. The sequence continues at coordinate 737,377,444 of CM021102.1, forward strand.
AAGGAAAACCTATTGCAATATCTCTTTCTCCTTTGCTTTGAGATCTCTAGGGTTTCCCTTGAATGAAATAATTGGAAAGTGGGTTGTGCTCTATGTTCTAAACCACACAAAAGCATATATCCCACCATTTTCAATTGTTTTAAATATGAGAAGAGTTTCATTTAGAATACATGCAAAAAACATATGCATTCTTTGATTTCACTGATAATTTGAGAAGGAGCATGGTTGAAAAACTATTATCCTCAAGAACATAGGTTGTTGGTGGTGAATATGTTGTTGAAGATAGTGATTATTTGGATGTGACATCAAATAACAAAAAAATATCAAGTAATGATTATGTTTGTAGGTGGGTAGAAGAAGGTGTTGGTGCAATGCATGAAAATAGTACAAATGAAGATGACAATGTGTGCACCTACCTTCAACTAGATCAATCCTCCATGGGTGATTGTACTGAAATGATTAATTATAGCTTCTAGTTTGAAAATGATAAGTATGACCTTGTTTTTTATTACACAAATATAGACAATAAAGAAGATGTGTATACAAAAGATTCATCATATTAATTATCTTAGGTAGTTTCTTTTATAGAGAATATACATGTTAATGATGCAAATGGTGAATGCGATTTTTTTGTTTGTTTGATCTCTTACCTTATTTTTTCCCCTTTTTTAATTTTGGAGTTGATACTAGTTGTTTGCACAAGGATAGCATAGGCACTACTATACATGAATAGATAAATATAGAGATAAATGTTTGTAAAATTGATTATATTGTTAGGAAGAATGGTATCTCAACCTTACAATTGTAATAGGTTAATATATTGAGCATGAGGGGTTGCAAGGTAGATATTTTGCTGGCTTGTCTTGCCCTAGAAGACAACCCTATTTTATGAGGGCATTATATTACGGATATACAATGTGATGTATTTTGAAATTTTGATAGCTATTGTGTTGCCTCTAGATTTTTGTTTGGTAATAATACTATGAGAAGCCTGTGTAGCATCATAAATTTTCATCCTTGACAATTTCACACTACCTTGACACACTATTTTACCTACAACATTAATAATAATTTATTAGTTTTAGGGATAGATTGATAAAATACATTTGAATCCCCAACATCATAATAAGTTTGAGAAAAAATCACCCAATCAAGGGCGTGGGGTGCCCTTGAACTTAATGGGGTCCTAATTCAAATTTGAATTTTGGCGTTGGTCTTTAGATAATTAAAAAAATCCTAGGTCGGTCTATATTCAAAAATATCAATCAAAATGCATTTATAAACAAGTTTTATTTTTAACATTAGAGAGAAAATAGATAATTATTAAGGAGCTACTATGACCAAATTATGGAGATGTATTGAGTTATCCTCTACATGCTCTCAATACCAATCTATTGTGTTTTGTTGACTAACCTCTTGCATGTCTATCAAGCAATCAAGACAACCATCAATCAACATTTGTGAAAACTTGTGGTGTGGCATCACTTCATCAAGGATTTCATACCAAAGGTAATCTTGTTAATTATCATTTATCATTTTTGTCATTATTATTTGGCCTCTGCTTGAACTAGAGTATGCCCTCTTGACCATCATTATTTGTTGTATGTGGAGGTGGAGACACAAAAATGGGTTTTGACTCAGGCAAGCCCCTATACATCACAACCTTTCCCCCTCTTTTCATGTGTGCAAGTCATATCTGAAGGTTCCATATAAAAGAATACATAAAAACACATTGTATATTTGTACCTTACAACCCAAAAGTTATAGATCCATAATCTTATATGTCAATCAAGGGCTCCCCATTCCATTTACTAGCAAATTTTGATTCAAATTTTGATGATAGGTGCACATATATCTACCTTTTTTAGATCTAGGTTTGTTTCATCAGTTTTATTTTTTGTTTGTGTGATAAAATTTTAGATCTAGTGTTTATTTCAAATATGATTATTAAAATAAACATCAAATTTATCTCCTTTACAACTCAATAGAACACAAACCATAGGAGACTAGCTCTCCCTTGTGGTAGCAAGCCAATCATCAAACCCTAGTTGGTTTATGTTTGAATGTGGAGACGAAGTGAAAAGAAGTTAATCCTAGATAATCTAGTTGGATCTAGGGCCACTTTTCCTATTCTAAAAATTTATTTGCAAGTATATTGTAATCTTCATGATTTCTAAATAATATATTAGGAAGATTTTGGAGTGTGGAGTTTTTCTCCTAAAAGTATTTTCCCTACATGAATTACTATGGTTATGGTACGCATGATATTTATGTTTAAGTTTCTATAATAGTTGTAAAGATCCACAAAGTTTTGTATTACCCTCATGTCTCAAAATTAGTACAGGAAGTTGTTTCACTACCTTAGCTTCCTTACAAGTGGTATTAGAGCCTGATCACCTTTGGTTTCAGTTGTGGGTTGTTGTGTTTTTTGAAATTGTAGTGTAGAAAATTGTATACACTTACAATTTCACATTATGTTTTGGCCTCCTAATTTAATGGACTTAATTAAGCTTCTAATTTTCTAAATTATGCATTCCAAAGCCTATTTTTTACCATTTTTCAAAGAAGGGAAAGTATTAAACAAATGCATCCAATCAATAAATTGCCCTTGAATTTGAGTGTCCTAGAATTTTGGGCCAGGACCCAGTCACCCATGGGTGACTAGGTCCCCCTTTTAGCTGGGACCCAAATTCAAATATGAAGTGTCGGATTTTGGAATCTAATTTTTGGAAAATTGGATAAACACCTATAAATACCTAGTTATTTTACCATTTGAAATCTAAAAAAGACACACAATTGAGCAAATATTATTGTCAAGAGCATTCAAGAGCATAATTCTAGAGCATTATTATATCAATTCAAGATCCAAAATCATGTCAAATTCTATGTGTGTTCATGTTATTATCCTGTGAAGGTTAGCATTGTTGTAGGTCTCCAAGTATTCAAGCATTCAATAAAGTCTATCAAGCAAGATCTAAGACCTTGAAGTGATGCGCATGAATTCAGTCCTTCAAGGAATCTATTGAAGGGTGGTGAGTTGCAACATTTTGTTCATTCATCATTTCCTTCCTTTTCATCAAGGTTTTATCGTTGACATATTGCCATTGTGGAAGTGGGAACACTTACACGGGGTTTGAATAAGGTAAGCCCCTATACAACACATCTTCTGTCCTTGTGAATGTGTAGGTTGTAGGTTTGTAAAGGATTGAAGATATCTTGAGGCCAAATTCTCAATTGTTGCAGTTATTATCATCAACCTTTTCAAGACACATAAACTCAATTAAAAAATTTAACGATACCATTTCGACAATGGGACAAGTGGAAAACAAAAGCTCAGATCTAGCACTAGAGGACCAAAAAAATTGAGAAAGACACCCTAAAAAAGACCCAGTCACCCAGGGGTGACCCAATCCTACTACAACACTCAAATCCTACTTTTAGTGACATGTACACATTAGTTTGCACTTTCCAGATCCACTTGTAGAGTTTTGTTTCTTTTTGTTTATCTTTGAGAAGTTGTATTTATCATATTAGGTCATTTATTCTAATTAAGTTAATCATTTCTAAATCATTCCTAAGACTCAAAAAGATGCAGATCTAGGTCCGATTGACCCACCTTTTAGGTTGAAAGTCAATCTATGCACCTTGTTGATTTGCATCCTAACGAAATCCTAGAAATGATGGAATATACCCTAGGTCATGAGTATGAAACTTAGGGTGTACCACATTTTTATGTTTCATTTTGGTGAACTTGACATTCTTACATCATAGATTTCTAATTTGGTAGTCTTTCAAACCCTAGATCTAGGTTTTGCATCATTATATTTTGCATTTCTCATCTAGGTTTTGTATTATTGTGTTTCTCATTTAGGGTTGCATATTGCATCATAAAAATCATAAAAATCCAAAAATATTGCATTCATATTGCATTATAGGTTGCATTACAACGTGTTTTAGTCATTTAGATCATATTTTCATTTCAAAATTGCATATTAAAAAGTGTCATTTTATTCCAAAATTGTCATACATTTGCATTTCCTTTGCATTGAAACATTCTAAAAAACATTGTAAAATCTGTTTGCAAATAGGAACAATAACCTTAAACATCAATCTAAATATTCAAATTTTAAATTCTCAGAACCCTACACAAAGACTCAGTTGCCACTGTGCAACCTTGTCCCTGTACAAGTGTCTCAACAATTTTTTTCACACTGTTTTGTCTCTGTCTGCTCAATTGCATTGTACTTGCATATCTCTGTTTTGGAATCAATAACTACATTTTATAAAGTATTTTTCATCTATTTCATTTAGTGAAAGAAAGTGCATTGTTTAAGATCAAAATTTGCATTCAAAGTCATCATTTCAGGTCTCTACATATCACAATCAGTCAATTATTACATTTTAGGTTTTAAAATTGCATTAAAATTTATTCAAAAATCTTTAAAATTATTGTATACTTGCATTTTGCATGAAATTGGAATACACTAGAAAAATTATGGAAATTTATTTATTGTTACAACTGTTTGCAAGTAGAATCAAAATCCTTAAATGGAGTAGTCTTTAGTCAAACTTCTAACTTTTAGAACCCATTACTAGGACTCAAACACCCTTGGATGACCTTGTTCTGCTTGTCTTGGCCAAACAATTTTTTCTGAGACCTCAGATACTATGGTTCTTGTTTGATCCTTCTTCTTGCTTTCTATTTTTGAGTGTTTTCTACACTTATTTAACAGTTTGGTCTTCATTTTTGGTGTACTTTTGGTGTTGTGAAGCTTGCATGAGTTTCACAACCTGGTGTCCTATTGCTAATACTTTAGTGGGATGTAGTTTGAGACTCATGGCAACCTACATTGCTAGTACATATATTGTGGATCTTTGTTCTCTAACCCTTTCACACCAAATGTTGTCAATACTCAACCCATTTTGGATTCCATCCCTAATGCTATAATTCCCACGAACTTACAATCAACCACTGTCACTGATGTTGAAACCATGGTGGCTCATGTCCCTAAAGAGAAACTGAAACAATTGGAAAAATCCTTAGAAAAATTCAAGACTTTGTGACCACAAAATACATCACTAGCATAGCGGTCCTTGTCATAGATAACATGAGGAAAATTCTCGATGATTCTCATGGATTAGAGGTAATGTGTAGTCTAGCCCACATCATAGACAATCATGTACCTATAATGTCTAGTTGCACTCAAACTTTGGGGTATACTCAAAGTTAAGGAGGAAGTCAAGTTTCTCTCGCTCCAACATAGCCTCTATTCCCACATATACAAATCCAACTGTTACCACAATAATACAACCAAGCAACAATATAGATCCAAATTTAGGTATTTCCACTAAGAATCTTTATAGTTTCTCCAACTCAAACATCATATCTCCAAACCCATCACCCTTCACAAACTTGCAATATAGTAGTCCACCTAATACATATATACTTCCACCATATTCACCTCATTCCCAAAATATTACAAGAAATGATTCCGTCATAAACCAACTCTTGCAAAATGTGACATCGCTTCAACAACAAATATCGACATTAAACCAAAATCAAAATGGAAAACCATCACAACATGTCAAGAGAAACCTATTATCATTGGAGATATTGAAAGAAAAAATGCTGCAAAACATAGAGGTGCACTTCTTTGAGAAATACAATGGTAAAGGTGATCCTAGCAACTATATATCTACATACACATCCTTATGTAGTGACTTCATTTTTTAAGATAAGCTCTTGGCTAAATTTTTTCCTAGGTCACTAAAAGGTATGGCCTTGGAGTGGTTTTTTTCATTACCAAATTACTCAATTCACTAATTTAATGAGCTTTTTGATGCCTTTCTCAACCATTTCCAAGCACAAATTGGTCCCAAGAACAATATAACTGATTTAATGCGATGCAAACAAAGATAAGATAAAAAATTTATAGATTTTATTAGCTGCTATCAATTGGTACTATCACAAGTTAACCTAACTCTTCTTGATACAAAAATTCAAACAATGTTCATTGACAACTTAAAAGAAGACATAAGAGAAAAATTGCTCTTGTATAAATTTCCATCCTTTATAAGCTTGTGCACGATGCTTCATGATTACTAGAATTTGATTAATAAGTATGAAGAATATTCATCTAAACATACTAAGAAGTCCAAGCCCACACATCAAAACAATTATCAACAATTTAAGAAGCCAAACAAGAATTTTTTAAAGATAAATCCATCTCAAATAAACCATGTTGAGCCTCAAGTTATCCCATACCAATTCTGACCTAGGGATAGGTAATTTAATCCATTACCCGATTCCCTCCATTCAATCATGTAATTTTTTTTTAGTAAGAACCTAATTCATTTTCCTCCCATCAAACCTATGGACACAACCAAACCCTTACCTCCAAATTATAACCCAAATTCCTTTTGCCAATATCACTGACAAGGTGGACATGGCATAGAACAATGCATGCATATTAAACATCAATTTCAAGACCTCATCAATTCTAATCATATTAGTTAAGAGGTGTTAATGAAAAAGGAAATAAGTTAGTTTCCCCACCCAACCAAAACTTTCAAATATTCACCAACCCAATGCCAAATCATTCCACCAACTTTGTGAAAGCTAGTGAAGTAAAAAATGATGTGATGAATGTTGAGAATATTGAGGATATGAATGATGATAATGATGATGATAAGAGTGATAATGAGGATGCCCTACATGAACTGGTCACTCTTATAGATGTTCAACCTTGTAAGGACCAAACCACTTTGTTACCTAATATTTCTTTCACACATATTTATGCTTTTATCCATGCATTTGATGGTCCTCTCTATATCGCTAGACGTATTAATGATAAGCCCACAACTAGGATACTTATTGATCTCGGGTGTGTAGAAAATGTGATCACCAAGGAATTCTTGTTTGTGCATGAAATTAATGAAGATTATTATGAACAATCAAAAGCATGTATTAAAACACATAATGGTTTTTCTTGCCCTACAATAGGTTCGATCACTCTTCCATTAAATTTTGGACCAAAGCAATTAGATGTCTCATTCTCCATCATCTTATCATCAGACCAATTTCATGTGAAGCAAGGCTACCCATGGTTATGATCCATGGAAGTCTTCCCATCGGTTATTCACAAGTGTATAAATTTTCGCTTTGAAAATGAGATATTTACATTGCACCATAGTAGATTCAATCCTTTGTCTTTCGGTGGAATTTTTCATTGGATTTATTTTGGCCTAGACCTATGAAACCTATAAAACCTTGTGAAAATTTAATTTTCAAGTCATATCAAAAGCTCAAAGAAAATAACATACAAGAGCTATCTCTTAACACTATTCCAAAGTCTGATAGGTCCACGGTTGTTCCTTCTATCCAACCTACCATTGATGAACCTATGATGGATCCAAAATCCCTTCTAAATAACCAAGATAAGTACACTGTAGTTCCTCCACCACTTTCTTACAAAAGACTAAGAGACAATAAAATGATTCCTTTTGTGACACCAAAGATGAAACAAATATATAGACCTAAAGAGATCGTGGTTTCCCAACCCCCAGTGATTCCTTTAGTTCCTCCCCTAAGGGAATAAAGGAGACTGATGGTTGATAAACCTACTCCTACCCTATCACAACTTGAAAACCATGCAAAAAGAAAATGAAGTGCTAAAGAGCATAGGAATAGAAGTTGTGATATCGCTCACCAATTATAAGAAAAGAGTAAACCAACACCACCCACATCCATGGAAACAACTCAAGAAGAAACCCAACTTTCAAAAAAATAAGACATAGAACCAAAACAAGAAATGAAACAAGAGAATTCAAATGAAATTATCATAAAACCTCATATTGTAATTAATTTGGATGATGATGATGAGATTTCTAAGATTGATGAAGAAGTGCATAATGAGTTGAATTTGTTATTTTCCACTTCTATGAACTTAGATGGGGGAACCATGATAATCCTCTTGATGAAAGTGACCCACACATGTTGAACCTTGTGATGCTCCTAGTATGAAACTTTTTGTAGTACCTTTATCTAGTTATCCACCTTCCATTTATGATGAGCGAGATTGGGATGTAGAATACTTGCTTTAAGTCGGCTCATATATGACATACTCTATGTTTGTTCTTGTAATTTTTTTGTGTTTGCTTGCATGTGATGTGATCTCCCTGATTGTGATGTTTGGCATGTCTTTATGTTTGTGCATTTTCTTTGGATGACCCTTGTTGCTCCGTTGATGCAAATATACAAAGAAAATGAACCTGTTGTGACATTCTTCTATTTGTATCTCAATTATTCTATATGTTGTAAAATTTTCCTTTTATTTTTGTCTTGTGTTTTCCTTTTGGGGATGATGCAAGGCATTGAGACATTTAGGTCTCTTCCATTTTGACCCAAAATTTTCTTTTTCTTCTCTCTATGTGTCATTCCTCCTTTGTGTTCGTTGTTCCATGAGTATTTGGGGAATGATGCCAGTTCCGAGCTCTATTATATCATTATAGAAAAGATGTATACTAACCCTAGATCTACGGATCCCTTAGTGTACACCTTTTTATTCATGAAATTGTATTCTAGAGGCAACCCCTTATCATGATGTAGTTTATTTGAAAATATAGCATTGGCATAGGGCTTTCCAAATAAGCTCATGATCTTTTGTGATCTCCTCGACATTTAACACTTTTCTACTTTAAAGTAATTGCTCACAACATGGTGTTTTTCATTTTTTTTTAAAGAGAGGGCATACATTGGCATTATTTTGCTTCACTTTGTTCATAGAGACCGAACTTAGTGGTTCATTGACATTTGACATTTTGACATTTTTCGGCTTCACTTTGTTCACAGGGGCTGAGCCTAGTGTAAGCATTGGAATATATTTTTGATCATTTTTTAGAACTTTATCAAGGTTATTAGTGAGTATAACTCTTGTTATAGTTATGGGTGCACCTTGTAGACCTAGTGTGTGTTTCTCATTTTGCTACCTATTTTGGGAGCTCACCTAGTGAAAAATGATCCTCACTAACCTGTGTGTCTTCTTGTTTGTATGATCACTAGCATAATACAACTTGTTAGCCCATACCCATTTTCCCCCTTTTTCTATGCATTTGTTTTGAAATTATATGTTTTTGTATCCTCTCTTCCTGCATATCATACACATGCATTCATTTGTGATTATGTTGGTTTTCCATGGGATCTTGGATCATGGGGCTTGATCACCTCCCTTGATCCCTAGTCATCCTCTCTCTAACATTTGGACATTGAACCCCTCTTGACATATATTTCTCTACTTTAGTGTGAGTCTGAGCGTAAGTTCATGCTCTCACTAAAGTGGGGGCTAAATGTAGTGTAGAAAATTGTATACACTTACAAATTCACATTATGTTTTAGCCCCCTAATTTATTAGACTTAATTAAGATTCTGATTTTCCAAATTATGCATTCCAAAGCCTAATTTTTATCACTTTTTGATGGACAAGTATTAAAAAAATGTATTCAATTATTAAATTGTCCCTGGCTTTGAGTGTCCTAAAATTTTGGGCCAAGACCCAATCCCCCATCTTAGCCAGGACCTAAATTTAAATATGTTGTTGGCAGTATTTTAATATCTAAAATTCAAATATGAAGTGTCAGATTTTGGAATCTAATTTTGGGAAATTGGATAAACACCTATAAATACCTAGTTATTTTACCATTTGAAATCTAAGTAAGACACACAATTGAGAAAATATTATTGTCAAGAGCATTCAAGAGCATAATTCTAAAGCATTTTTACAACAATTCAAGATCCAACATCTTGTCAAATTCTAGGTGTGTTCATGTTAATTTTTGGATGTTGTGGTTGAGTTGCTGATATGTGGTTGTCATTGATGTCAACACTATTAGCATTAATGCCTTTAAGACTGTATATGTCGAGGATATTGAGAAAATTGTAATAAAATATGTTATAGGTTGTCTGTGAAGCAGTGAAGATCAATATGGTAGAAAGTTCAGTATGTTGATAACTAGATGTTGTGGATTAAAGGGTTTGTTCTCAAGCCTATCTAGTTTCTACTCCAAAATTTTCAGAGGTGCAAATGAAGATTTGAGCAAGTTATAAGTTTTTGTGTTCTGACAGCTATTCTGTTACTGCAAATGGTGTTCATGGAAGAAGATAATGTGATTCTGGTAATCTGAGTTGTTGCATATGTTCTTGTGGTGTTCGTGGATGTTTCTAGATTATATTTTATCTGTGTTTCACATTCACATTGATCATTGTGCTCGTGATCCAATATTTTCTCTTGTGTGTTCATATTTTTCATGTTCATGACCGACAAGGTGTTTGAAGCGTGTTGTGGATCTTTGAGGAAAAATATTTGAAAGTGTTTTGTGTTTGAGGACATTGTTTTAGGTCTCTACTATGTTGTGGCTGACCTTGGTTGATGCACATTGATAATATTTATTGTTTTGGGCTGACAGTTTGCATTCATTCTATTATTGTGTTGAAGCTGACATAAAGCAATGCAATTTCTTGTTGCAGATATATATAAGTGATTGTTTCTTCATTTGAGATGTATGTGAAGTGGTGTATGTGAAGTGTGTGAGTGCTATGTGCAAAAAAGGTTTAGATCATTCAAAGGCAGAGCAAAGTGTGAAGAAGAGTGAAAGAAAGTGAAGAAGTGTTCATGTGCTTAACCAAAACTGTACTCATGCATTAGCAGATGCTACTTTCTCAGTTCAAATTCTTCAGATGGATTTAATCTGAATATATTATGTAAGACAATGAGTCTTCCTTTGAGCAGTGAGCTCTAGGCAGTGTGCCTGAATGCATGTGCATTCCTCATATATTCTTCTTATAATTTTAATAGGGTATAACTTGTGGATTAACCTCCACCATGGTTTTTCCCCTAACAGGGTTTCCACACAAAAATCTTGGTGTTATGTGTGTTTCTGATGTGTTGGTGATTCATGCTTTCACTGTTATTAATCAGATATGAGAATAAAGGTTAATAAGTTTAATAAGAGTTGAAATTATGTGACAACTGATTCACCCCCCCTCTCAGTTGTTTGCCCTTGTGTTGCCAAAAATTGGTATCAGAGCAGGTTCCTTGGAAGAATTTTAACAACTTGAGGTGATTCGAGATGGCGACATACAAGAAGGATAGTCTGAGATTTGATGGAAAAAATTATTCTCTATGGAAGATTCGAATGGAATGTCATCAGAGATGCATTAGTGAATCCTACTGGAACATTACATGCAATATGTATGTTATTCCTTTGAATGGTCCTACTACTACTATTGAGATTAGGGATGTTGAATATAACATTAGGGATAAGGAATCATTGTTGAGTGCTTTGATTGATTCTAAGATGACAAATGTTATGGATCTGAGAAATGTTGATGAGATCTAGAAAAATTTGGAAACTTTATATCAAGGTGATGCAAATGTGAAGATGGCTAAGTTACAATGTCTGAAAGGAAAATATGAACTGTTGAAGATGTGTAATGATGAGAATATTTCTAATTTCATGCAAAGAGTGAATGAACTTGTGTGTGGTATCAGATGTGCTGGTGGAAAGGTGTATGAATAAGATATTGTTGCTAAATTGCTTAGATCCTTGCCTAATGCATACAAAATCAAATTTGTAGCCATTGAGGAGCTCTGAACTATGACAAATATAACTAGAGATATGTTGGTTGGAAAAATTACTGCTTGAGTTGAGTGAATTCGGTGATGACCTACCTAAGAAAAAATATTCATTTAAAGCTACTACTTCTGGGAGAGACAAGCAGAGATATGATCCAGGTGAAAGTTATTCTAGAAAGGTATTCAAATATGAGGAATAAATGAGATAGATTGAAGAAGAAGAAAGAGAAATGAATGAGCTTGAAGCACTTATTGTCAAAAGGGAAGCCAAAGGAGAAGGTAAGTATAAAGGAAAGTTTCCTATTAAATGCTTTTCTTGCAACAAGATAGGTCATTTTGCATCAAGGTGTCCAAAAAGAGTTCCTAAGCCAAAACCTTACAAGCCTAAATTTCAAAAGAAGTGTTACTATGCTACTGATGAAGGTGTGATAGATGATGAATCTGACAAAGGGAATGCAAGTGAAGATGAGTTTGTGTTTATTTCTATCAAGGAAAATAATTTTGTGTCTACTAAATTTGCTAGTTGTACAAATGTGGAGAAAGCTCTAGCTACTCGAGTTGAAGAAAAAGATGAATGGGTAATTAATAGTGGATGTTCACATCACATGACAGGTGATAAAAGAAAATTTGTAAGCCTAGAGAAGTATTATGGTGGTGTTGTAAGATTTGGTGATAGCAATGGTGGTATTATATGTGGTAGAGGATGTATTTGTTTTGATTGTAATCATAATACTGATGATGTTCTTTATGTTGAAGGTTTGAAGTACAATATTCTGAGTGTTGGACATATGGTTGATAAGGGATACAAACTTCAATTCAAAGATGGAAAATGTAGGATATTGGGAAGTTCTATAAATGTGATTGCTTTAGGTACTAAAACAAAAGGTAACATCTTTCATCTGAATGCTGGTAGTAAAAGCTATCTGATTGCTCAAGTTGATGAAAGTTGGTTGTGGCATAGAAGAATGTGTCATGTAAACTTTGAAAATATTATCAAGATAAGTTACTCATAGGCTGTGAGAGATATTCCTAAGTTGGCGAATCCTACTAATACCATATGCAAGGAATGTCAGTTGGGAAAAAAAACTAGAATTTCATTTCACAACAAACAACATTGTTCAAATGAATTGTTGGAGCTTGTGCATACTGACTTGTGTGGTCTTGTTAGAATCAGAATTCTACAAGGCTCTAGGTACTTCATGTTGCTTATTGATGATTACCCTAGGATGATGTGGGTTACTTTCTTAAGGGATAAATCTGAAGCTCTAGAAAATTTCAAGATATTTAAGGCTATGGTTGAGACAGAGATAGGTCTGAATATTAAGTGTCTGAGATCAGATAGAGGTGGTGAATTTACTTCCGATGAGTTTAGTTATTTTTGTGAAGAACATGGGATAAAGAGACGATTATCTGCACTGCAAACCCCTCAACATAATGGAGTTGTGGAAAGGAAGAACAAGACAATTCAAGATGCTACTAGAACTATGATGTTGGAAGGAAATGTCCCTCATATCCATTGGAGAGAAGCTATGAGTACTGCTATTTATATCCTTAATCAGGTACAAATCAAAGGTAATACTCGTAAGACTCCTTTTGAGCTATGGTTTGGTCATAAGCCCACTGTTAGATATTTCAAAATATTTGGGAGTAAATGCTATATAAGGAGAGATGAAGATCTAGGAAAGTTTGATGCTAGAAGTGTTGAAGGAATCTTTCTTGGTTATTCTACTAAGAGCAAGGCTTACCTGTGCTACAACAAGAGATTAAAGAAAATGGTTGAAAGTGAAAATGTTAAGGTTGATGAAGACATTGCTAGACCCTCCAGAACCTGTGGATATGATTCTGATGATTAGAATGTCAGTACAAACTGTAGACATGGAAAATATACAATTCAATTTAACACACTTGATCCTGATTTACTAACACCATTTTCATCCCGAATCATCTCCTTTGCTAGTCATTTAATCGAATAATCTATATTTGATTAAATTTATCACTCTTCATCTCTTAATTATATAAATCAACTATATCTAATTAAGCCATCATCTCCTGTTAATTAAATAAATCAATTTTATTTAATTATTTATGTAATCTCCCTTTTAATTAAATAAATCATTTTATTTAATTAATCCCTAAATTCATCTCATTTAAATTAAATAAATCTTTATTTGGTTTAAATCCAACACCATCCATCTTTAATTAAATAAATCAAATCTTTATTTAATTAAGTCTTTAATCATTTTCCTCTCATTTTGATTTAAATCAATCCTAAACTCTAAGTCAAAATTGTCAAATCATCTAACCTCTCATTAAATTAATCAAATCTTGATTAAGTTAATCTCAATCACTAAAATCCTCTAGAGAATGCAACTTGCACAATAAATCAATTACTTTGATTTATTTAATTGCCTATTTTCTCTCAACATGGCATAAAAGGGGAATATTCCCTCAAATTTGAATTCAAAATTCAAGTGGGTTTGGTCCTTCCAACAAGGCATTCAATGCCTCTTACATGTCCTTGTGCATTGAGCCAAGTGACATTAACTTCAATTCTTTCTCCCTCCAACATGTCACATTCAAATTTCAAATTTGAATCTCATAGCATTTATCATGCACATTGACAAAAATGTGCTCATTCCTCCTCTAATCACATCTGGACAAGTGGCCTTCTCTCATTGGTTGGTCTTTTGTACCACATTTCTCAAATCCTTCAATCTTCCAATTTGGAAATATATAAATGAGAGACTCTTTCTCTCATTCTATCATCCACAACTTGAGTAAACTTACTATACTCAACTTCATCCTCAATGCAAGATCTTAGCTAGGTTATTGCAGGTTTTCTCAAGAACTCATCTTGTTCTTCATCAACAAAGTGGATCAATCACTCGTCAAATCAAAAAGCTTACAAAGGAGTTGGGAAAGGGCTAATTTCAACATAACAATTGGCACCAACTCCCCCATGGGATCAAGAGTTTGCTTGCTTAATTAGGATTTACTTGCATTTTCATATTTTGTTCTTCATTTTCCTATTTTGAGTAATTGCAAATGGATTTCATAGGGAATACTTATTTTATCTTGCATATGATCTAATATTGTGCTTGTTTGTGCAGGTATGAAACAAGGGTTCACACAAACAAGAGTTAGACTTCAAATCAAGTTCAGATCATTTCGGTGAACCAAGAAGAACAAGAAGAAGCAAAGACTAGTGAAAGTATATAAGAGAGAACACAAGAGCCTAAAATTAAAGAACACTCTAAGACTTCAAGGTATGTGATATTAAATCATTTAGAAAATTAGATTATAGGAGATAAGAACAAAGGTGTCCAGACTAGGAGAAGAATTGCAAAAGAATACTGTTTAATTTCAAAGGTTGAGCCAAGTAATGTCAATGAAGCATGCAAAGATGAACATTGGATTGAAGCAATGAACTACAACAAATTGAGAAGAATAATACATGGATTCTTGTTCCTAGACCTAAAGACAAAAATATAATTGGAACTAAATGGGTTTTTAGAAACAAACTGAATGAACAAGGTGAAGTTATTAGAAACAAAGCAAGATTACTGTGTAAAGGATACTCTCAGATGGAAGGAATTGACTTTGAAGAAAATTTTTCTCCTGTTGCTAGAATTGAAGATGTGAGATTGTTTCTCGCCTATGCTGCTTACAAAAAATACAAATTTTATTAGATGGATGTAAAGTCAACAATTCTAAATGGTGAATTAGAGGAAGAGGTGTATATTGAGCAACCTGATGGATTTCAATTGACTGGTCAAGGAAATATGGTTTTTTGGTTGAAGAAAGCATTGTATGGACTCAAGCAAGCCCCTAGAGTTTGGTATGCGAGATTGGATAAATACTTGTTGAAGCTTGGATTTAACAAAGGTACTGATGATAGTAATCTATATTTCAAGATTGATGATGATAAAGATTTGTTTGTGGAAGTCTTTGTTGATGATATCATTTTTGGAGGAGATGATGGTTTGTGCATGAAGTTTGCTAATGAGATGCAAAATGAGTTTGAGATGTCAATGATTGGAGAGTTGAAATTATTTTTGGGATTACAAATTACTCAGGTGGATAAAGGGATCTTTATATCTTAGTCCAAGTATGTGAGAGAACTGCTAAATAATTTTGGTATGGAAGATTCAAAACCAGTCGATACACCCATGGTGACCGGATGTAAGCTGTCACAAGATGATGATTCTCCGGAGGAAAATCAGACTAGATATAGATCAATGATTGGTGGATTGATTTATTTGACTCAAAATAGACCTGTTATCATGAATGTTGTATGCATTTTTGGTAGATTTCAAGCTGATCCTAAGGAATCTCATGTGATTGCTGTGAAGAGAATTTTTAGATACTTGAAGGGAATAGTTGATTTTGGCCTATGGTATCCTAAAGATGATGATCTTACTTTAAGTGCCTTTATTGATGCTGATTGGGCAGGAGATGTGAATGACAGGAAAAGTACTAGTGGTGGCACATTTTTCTTGGGAAAGAAGCTGATTTCATGGTTAAGAAAAAAGCAGAATTCCATTTCTTTGTCTACTGCAGAGGCAAAATATATTACTGCTGCTAAAAATTGTACTCAAGTATTGTGGATGGAACAAATGCTGAAAGATATCAGAGTTGTATGATGAATCTATTGCCATATTTTGTGATAACTCAAGTGCTATAAACATTTCTAAGAATCTGGTGCTGCATTCAAAGACCAAGCATATATTTATCAAGTACCACTTTTTGAGAGACAAAGTGAGTGATAAGGAAGTCAAACTGGAGTATGTGCCTACAAAGGACCAAATTGTAGACATCTTTACTAAGCCTTTGCCTAAGGATAATTTTGAGTATCTCAGAGGGAAGTTAGGGCCGATTACCCCTCCTAATCAGAACTAAGATGCATAGTCTTTGCATCAGCCCTTGCATTCACAGTCATAACTTGATTCAGATTGATGTTATGGTGGTTGCTACTTAGGGGGAGTAGTCAGATGATTCAAATATGCGGTTCAGAGCTTGTGTACCTTTTCCATTGATGTCAAAGGGGGAGAAGAGTAATATGAAAAAATCTTGGAGAACTAAGGGGGAGAAGAGCAATGTGTAAAGGGGAGATTGTTGGAAGAAGAGTTAGTTGCGTTGATGGTGTGTTTTTCACATCATGTGTTTCCATCAATGCCAAAGGGGGAGATTTTTGGATGTTGTGGTTGAATTGCTAATATGTGGTTGTCATTGATGTCAACACTATTAGCATTAATGTCTTTAATATTGTATATGTCAAGGATATTGAGAAAATTGTAATAAAATATGTATAGGTTTTATGTGAAGCAGTGAAGATCAGTATGGTAGAAAGTTCAGTATGTTGACAACTAGATGTTGTGAATTAAAGGGTTTTTTCTCAAGCCTATCTAGTTTCTACTCTGAAAGTTTCAGAGGTGCACATGAAGATTTGAGAAAGTTATAAGTCTCTGTGTTCTGACAACTATTTTGTTACTGCAAATGGTGTTCATGGAAGAAGATAATGTGATTCTAGTAATATGAGTTGTTGCGTATGTTCTTTTGGTGTTCGTAGATGTTTCTAGATCATATTCTATCTGTGTTGAATGTCCGTGTTGATCATTGTGCTTGTGATCCAAGATTTTCTCTCACGTGTTCATGTTTTTCATGCTCATGGCCGACAAGGTGTTTGAAGCATGTTGTGGATCTTTGAGGAAGAATATTTGAAAGTGTTTTGTGTTTGAGTACATTTTTTTAGGTCTCTACTATGTTGTGGCTGACCTTGGTTGATGCGCATTGATAATATTTATTGTTTTGGGCTGACAATTTGCATTCATTCTATTATTGTGTTGAAGCCGATGAAAAGCAATATAATTTCTTGTTGCGGATGTATATAAGTGATTATTTCTTCATTTGAGATTTATGTGAAGTGTGTGTATGCGAAGTGTGTGAGTGCTATGTGTGAAAAAGGTTCAGATCATTCGAAGAAAGAACAAAGTGTGAAGAAGAGTGAAAGAAAGTGAAGAAGTGTTTATGTGCTTAACTGGAATTATACTTAGGCATTAGTAGATGCTACTTTCTCAGTTCAAATTACTTAGATGGATTTCATTTGAATATTTTTTGTAAGACAATGAGTCTTCCTTTGAGTAGTGAGCTCTAGGCAGTGTGCCTGAATGCATGTGCATTCCTCATATATTCTTCTTATACTTTTAACAAGTTATAGCTTGTGGATTAGCCTCCACCATGTTTTTTCCCATAACAGGGTTTCCACGCAAAAGTCTTGGTGTTATGTGTGTTTCTGATGTGTTGGTGATTCATGCTTTCACTGTTATTAATCAGATATGAGAATAAAGGTTAATAAGTTTAATAAGAGTTGAAATTCTGTGACAATTGATTCACCCCCCCTCTCAGTTGTCTGCCCTTGTGTTTCCAATAGTTATTATCTTGTAAAGGCTAACATTGTTGTAGGTCTCCAAGTATTCAAGCATTCAAGCAAGTCTATCAAGCAAGATACAAGACCTTGAGGTGATCCACTTGTAGAGTTCTATTTATCTTTAGGAAATTGCATTTATCATATTAAGTCATTTAGTATAATTAATTTGATCATTTAAAATCATTTCTAAATCATTCATAAGACTCAAAAAGATGTAGATCTAGGTCTGATTAACTCACCTTTGAGGTTGAAAGTCAATCTATACACCTTGTTTATTTTCATCCTACTAAAATCCTAGAAAAGATGGAATATACCCTAGTTCATGAGTATTAAACTTAGGGTGTACCACATTTTTATGTTTTAGAAATAATCCAGATTTAAGTGGGAGCTTGTGCAAAAGATATCTTGTGATCTTGTTGTAGACATTTTCAAATAGAAATTTCATTGAAGGGAGAATAGAGGTGAATATTTTTTTTGAAATAATTTTGACTTATGTAATTTGAAGATGAAGGATTTGTTGATACATCAAGATTTGTGGGATGTTGTTGATGAGAAATATTTAAGATCCACATATCCTACTTGGCTATTCAATATAATATTATGGACCATAAAGCCAAGGGTCTAATCAAATTGTGCTTGTCATACTATTTTTTAATCAATTTCCACGATGAGACCTTTGCACAAAAACTATGAAAGAAAATTGGTGAGATGTATCAAGCAAAACCTTTACCGAATAATATTTTCTTGAGGAAAAAATTATATTCCTTAAGAATGGAAGAGGTTGGATGAATTATATACCACTTGGAAGCATTAATTATGTTGGTGGCTAAATTGGCATTAGTTGGTGTCAAAATGGATGAGGAGGAGAAATGCTATATCTTTCTTTGTTCTTTGCCTAATTCATGAATTTCTCTTGTTATGGATTTTGGGAGTACTTATATTATCTTGAAGACTGAAGCTATGGTGGGTTCATTTATTTCTAAAGAGATGAGGAGGAAGGTATCCATTAGTGCCAAGAAGGCCCTAAATTTTTGTGGAATACCTAAGGAAAAAGGAAAGAAGAATGAGAAGCATGATAAATACAAGTCCAAGGGGACATCCAAATCACTTGGAAAGTTCAAGGTTATTTATTGGAACTACAGTAAACCTTGAAACTTCCATAAGGAGTGCACAAAAGAAAAGAAGAAGAAAAATAAGAAATTCAATTTTGATTATGAGTCTGAGATGGAAAATAGTGATGCATTCATTTCAAATTTGGAAACTCATGTAGATAATGATGCACAGTTAATTATCTTAGGTGTATCTTTCCATATGAAATCTAATAGAGATCAATTTTTTAAATATGAATAATTTGATGGAGGTAAGGTGTAATTGGGTGATGATTCTTGTTTAAATATTATTATCCATGGTAAAGTTAGAATCAGGTTTCTTGATGGTAGAATAAAAAGGATTAATGGTGTGTTGTATATCCCTAGATTAGCATAAAATTTTCTATTTGTGAGAAAACTAATAGATGTGGGTGTGCAGGTAGTATTTTTTGATGCAAGATGCAAGATGGTTAAAGGTGCTATGGTGATTGATAGAGGTGTCAGATATGGCACACTATATAAGCTTGATACTTACATTGTTGATTGCAATAATACTTCTGCGAAAATAAATTTTATGGCTACTTTGTTCGAAGAGGTGAGAGTTTCATCTTCAGTGGATGGTCATGAATTTTGGGTACCCAAGCGTTCTCTTTCTGTTGGAGAATTCCAAGATTAGAGAGATTAAAATAGACTTCCACAAGTAAAAAAAAAAGCACAATAGTATGTCTATCAATATAATATCAAGAGTGTGTAAATAACATGATCAAGCCTTGCATATATAGGAAAGGATGAGAAGGTAGTAGCGAAAATTTGACTACCCCTCCAAAGATAGAACACGTGTGAGATCACTTGACAAGTGGGTGAGAAAGTGTGTCAATAGGTGTCTCAAGTCATGAGGACACATGTATCAACCGTATGAAGTGAGACAAAAGAAAAATAAACCTAAGTAAACTTAAGCTAGGTGTGAATAGGTCAATCCTAGAAAGGTGATTAGATAACTAGGTATGATAATGACTCTATTTACACAACACTTGCATCTAAATCAAATTTACCTACATAGAAGACTATGTTATGGAATCAAAGACTTGTCACATTTCAAAAAAGGGTCTAAGGACCTTGAAAAAAAACACATTGTTGAAGGGTTGTCTAAATGTAATCTTGAATTTGATTGTTGTGAGCATTGCATCTATGAAAAATAAAACCGTATTCAATTTTACTCAAGTTATCATAAATATTATGGTGTATTGGATCTTATTCATTCTGATGTGTTTGGTCCTGTTGATTTTCCTTTGATTAAAAATTTGACATATTATGTTTCATTTATTGATGATTATAGTAGGACATGGGCATATTATCTAAAGAGTAAATTTGAAGTTTTAAGTTGATTAAAATAATTTAAAGCAATGGTTGAGTTTCAAACTAGAAATAAAATAAAATGTTTGAGGATTGATGATGGTGGCAATTTTTTTTCTGTAATTATTTTGATATAATTTGTAAAGATTGTGACATTCATAGAAAAAAGACAACTTTATATTCTCCACAATAGAATGGAGTTGCAGAAGGAATGCACAAGACATTGATGGAGAAGGCTAAGAGTATGCGAAGTGGTGTTGGTCTAGAACAAATGTTATAGGCTAAAGCTATTGCTACTTGTTGATGGTGTTTTTATGCACTTCACAACACAGGTAATACGTAGGTGCATTACCTCTCTTGAAAGACAATTTTCCACAATCAGATTGCAGAACACTATCCCGAGGTCTCTCAGATGTCAGGTCATGATGATGCTTGGAATATTTCAGTTGATTTATGTGATTTGCTGGAATCACAAGGTGGAATTACAGATGAGTTACAAAGCGAGGAAGTTGGATCTGCAAATGGAGTTCTTGAGATGGAAAAGTTGTTGAGCGTTTGCTGTAGGTTCAAATAGTAGTCTGGAACTCCATTTCAACATCAGATTTAGCTTTACAATGTGCAATGAACCTTGCCTAATGTTACTTATTAAAAAAAAAGAAAAAAAGGGCAGGGAAGAGAGAAGGTTCCTGGATCTGAAACTATGAATGAACAGTGATCATGGAGGCTGCTACAGTAGACAAAATCCCTAAACTAGGTTTTGTTTGGCCAAGAGGATCCTATAGTTACACAAAACCAGTGAAATCTTCTAAGGATTGCAGATTTTCAGTTTGCATACACACATCATGGACATGCAAGTGAACTAAGTTGCAACAATCAAATAAATAAGCCTAGGCTAACTTTGCACAACAACTTGTCATCAACAAGTGCCAAAAGTATGGGCTGGAAATTCATCAAATATTGTAACAACAATGTCCGTCATCACATCCATTCAAGAAACTACAACTAAAACTAACTTGGAAGGTAGAACCATGCACACATAATGAGAAAACTCAAAAGTAACACCCATAGATCATGCAATGCTACTTTCTATTGCTACATAATGTTGTTACAACAACTCTCCAACACTTACAAATGAAGGGAAAACCCCTATTTATAGTTTACCAAAGCCCAAATGAATGGCTATGATTGAGTTACATTGTGTGGCTCAGATTCAATTACATTAGGGCTTCGCCTACCCCACAATATTCAATAATTTAAAATACATCTTTGTCTTTTCCCTATTTTATCTTGTAGTGGCCAGTCACTGTAGCAGTTTTGTCTTCTAGCTGATTTCCCTTTTTACTATAACTAAAATTGCCTGAAAGCTGCCTCCTCCTGATGGACTTGTAGCATTCCTCATTGGATCAAATGGGTCTATCGACGGACCCATGGTAGGTTTCTTGAAATCGGAAATGAGAGGCTGAAATGCTGTTTTAGGAATGCTGATTTGAAAATGGCGAACAAAGCATGGAACTCCGGATGGTATCTCCCGGCTGCAAATTTGAAATTTGAAAGGTCAGGGGAGGATAAGACCCCATTTTATGCACTTGTACGTTCCAGAGACATGAGCCCGGAATGCTGTTTGAAACGACCGACGAAGCACGGAACTCCGGATGGTATTTCCTAACTGCAATTTTGGAATTTGAAAGTTCTAGGGAGGATAAGACCCCATTTTAGCATCTGGGTCGAATTCCGTTTTTGATTTAGAGGTGCGCTTGTACGTTCCAAAGACATGAGCTCGAAATGCTGTTCTGGAAATGTTGTTTGAAACGACGAACGGAGCACAAAACTTCGAATGGTATTTTTCGGTTGCAATTTTGGAATTTGAAAGTTCCAAGGAGGATAAGACCCCATTTTAGCATCTGGGTCAAGGTCCATTTTTGATTTGGAGGTGCGCTTGTACATTCCAGAGACATGAGCCCGGAATGCTGTTTGAAACGACTTACGGAGCACGAAACTTCAAATGGTATTTTTCGGCTGCAATTTTGGAATTTGAAAGTTCTAGGGAGGGTAAGACCCCATTTTAGCATCTGGGTCGAAGTCCATTTTTGATTTGGAGGTGCGCTTGTATGTTCCAGAGACATGAGCCCGAAATGTTGTTTTGGAAATGCTGTTTGAAATGACTGACGGAGCACGAAACTCCAAATGGTATTTCCCAGCTGTAATTTTGGAATTTGAAAGTTCTAGGGAGGATAAAACCCCATTTTAGCATCTGGGTCGAAGCCCGTTTTTGATTTGGAGGTGCGCTTGTACGTTCCGGAGACATGAGACCAGAATGTTGTTCTGGAAATGCTGTTTGAAACGACCGATGGAGCATGGAACTCCGAATGGTATTTCTCGACTGCAATTTTGGAATTTGAAAGTTCCAGGGAGGATAAGACCCCATTTTATCATTTGGGTCGAAGTCCATTTTTGATTTGGAGGTGCGCTTGTATGTTCCAGACACATGAGCCCAGAATGCTGTTCTAGAAATGCTGTTTGAAACGACCGACGGAGCACGAAACTCCCGATGGTATTTCCAGGCTGCAATTTTGGAATTTTAAAGTTCCAGGGAGGATAAGACCCCATTTTAGCATCTGGGTCAAAGTCCGTTTTTGATTTGGAGGTGCGCTTGTACGTTCCAGAGACATGAGCCCGAAATACTTTTTTGGAAATGCTGTTTGAAACGGTCGACGAAGCACAAAACTCCGGATGGTATTTCCTGGCTACAATTTTGAAATTTGAAAGTTCCACAGAGGATAAGACCCCATTTTAGCATTTGGGTCAAAGTCCATTTTTGATTTGGAGGTGCACTTGTACGTTCCAGAGACATGAGCCCGAAATGCTGTTCTAGAAATGTTGTTTGAAACGGCTGATGGAGCACGAAACTCCGGATGGTATTTCACGGCTGTAATTTTGGAGTTTGAAAGTTCTAGGGAGGATAAGACCCCATTTTAGCATCTGGGTCGAAGTCCATTTTTGATTTGGAGGTGTGCTTGTACGTTCCAGAGACATGAGCCTAGAATGTTGTTCTGGAAATGCTGTTTGAAACGGTCGACGAAGCACAGAACTCCGGATGGTATTTCTCGGCTGCCATTTTGGAATTTGAAAGTTCCAAGGAGGATAAGACCCCATTTTAGCATTTGGGTCGAAGTCCGTTTTTGATTTGGAGGTGTGCTTGTACGTTCCGAAGACATGAGCCCAGAATGCTGTTTGAAAAGGCCAACAGAGCACGAAATTTTGGATGGTATTTCTCGGCTGCAATTTTGGAATTTGTAAGTTCCAAGGAGGATAAGATCCCATTTTAGCATCTGGGTCGAAGTCCGTTTTTGATTTGGAGGTGCGCTTGTACGTTCCAGAGACATGAGCCCAGAATACTGTTTGAAACGACCGACGGAGCACAAAACTCCAGATGGTATTTCCTAGCTGCAATTTTAGAATTTGAAAGTTCTAGGGAGAATAAGACCCCATTTTAGCATTTGGGTCGAAGTCCATTTTTTATTTGGAGGTGCGCTTGTACGTTCCAGAGACATGAGCCCATAATGCTGTTTTCGAAATGTTGTTTGAAACAACCGACAGAGCACAAAACTCCGGAAGGTATTTCCCAGCTGCAATTTTGGAATTTTAATGTTCCAGGGAGGATAAGACCCCATTTTAGCATCTGGGTTGAAGTCCGTTTTTGATTTGGAGGCCATTTTAGCCACCATTTAGGCGTTTGGGCTTCAGCTGTAGGAAAGTCGTTTGGAATGGCGCAGGGAGGACAACACTCTGGGAGTCAAGTTCCGGAGTCCGGGAAGATGGTCAAGCTTGGCCATTTGAAACAACTAAACTGGAATGGAAACTTGAGAGGGGAATTCTGGAGGGTCGGCCTCGAAAGACGCCATAGACATCAGAAAGGCTGACAGACAAGGGGAACTCGAAATGGCTAAGATTTAGCATTTTTCCAAGGGGCAAAATTTGGTCAACCTAAAATGTGACTTTTGAGAACGTGTTGACCAAGTAAGACACCAAAATGTGGTGCACAAAAATGAGGCGGGAGCAAAGCAGCCAGCCGAGAGCGAAAAAAGAGGGTCCCTGCCTACAGTGGGGCGTGTGTGCAAAATATGCACAACACTACTACTTGTTACCTAAGTAACAAGTATTTTATATCAAATCTTGTTGATAAGACACCTATAGAGTCATTGTTGGGTCACAAGCCTTCACTGAGACATCTTAGAGTTTTTGGTTGTGACGCATATGTACATGTGCCAAAGGAGAAGAAAAAAAAGTTGGAGAACAAGGCTATGAAATGTATCTTCATCGGATATAGTTATGGTGTGAAAGGATACAAGCTTTGGGATCCTATTGCACAAAAGGTAATATATAGTAGAAGTGTTATTTTTACAGAAACTAAGCCTTCTTTTGTTACATTGTAGCCAAAACAAACTAAACATGAAAATATGATTCAACTTCCCTCTATGCTTAAAAAAGTTAAATTAAGACCATTAGATAGAAATGAATTTGAGGAGAGATCATCTAGCTCTAAATCTTCAAAAGAGGAGGAAGAATCTCCAACCTAGCTTGTTTATAGGTCTACAGGGATAAACAACCACCTCAAAGGTATTCCCCTAATGATTGGAGATGTATTTTTTCTTTGAATACTAACATGGATAACCCAAATCTATAGAAGATGCATTAGGTATGAATGATGCAAAATATTGGAATATTACGATGGATGAAGAAATAGAAGCTTTGAAAAAGAATGATACATGGGACCATTTATTGAAGGATGAAAAATTGTTGGTTATAAATGGGTGTTTAAGAAAAATATGAGTCTAGATGGAGGTATTGAGAAGTACAAAGCACAATTGGTTGCAAAAGGATAATCTCAAGTTGAGGGTGTTGATTATAGTGAGATATTTTCTCCTATTATAAAAATGATATCCATTTGATTTTTCTTTCTATTGTTGTTGCTTATGATCTAGAGGTTGAGAAAATGGATTTGAAAATGAATTTCCTTCATGGTAATTTGGAGGAGGATATTTATATTACATAACCAGAGCACTATGTGGTGAAAGATAAAAGTGATTTGGTCTATAAATTAAAGAAATATTTGTATGGCCTCAAACATAGTCCTAAGATATGGTACCAAAAAATTGATACATATATGTTGAGTCTGAGATTTGAGTGTTCTAAATCAAATCATCATGTTTATTATAAATTTGATAGTGATGGTTTCCTACTTATTGCATTATATGTTGATGATATGTTATTTATTGGTAAAGGGAAATGAATGATTTTAGAACTAAAGTCTCAACTTACAGCTAGATTTTAAATGAAAGATATTGGTGTAGCTAGACACATTCTTGGGATGAAAATTAGAAGAGATATAGTTAATAGAAAGCTATGTCTTGGCCAAAGTAAGTATGTCAATTCAGTTTTATAAAGGTTTAACATGAAAGATTGTAGTCCACTGTGTATTCCATTTACAACTAGAATTATTTTTTATGTTTTAGATTGTGAAAAATCCCCATCAGATATGGAAGACATGAGTAGAGTGCCTTACCAAAATGCAGTCGAAAGTTTGATGGATGCTACAATTTGCACTAGACCAGAGATTGCCCAAGCAATGCGATTTATTTATAGATATATGTCTAATCTTGATAGAGTTCATTAGGATGTAGTTAAAAGAGTCTTCAAATATTTGTGGGGTACCTTAGAGTATTCCTTGTGTTATCATGGTAATTTGATAGGAGAGAATTTCCCTTGATATTCATGGTTATATGAATTAAAAATGGGTAGGTGATGTTGATAGTATACAATCCACAATTCTTATGTGTTTACTTTATTTGGTGGTGCAATAAGTTGGATGAATAAGCAGTAGGATGTGGTTTCTTTTCCTACTAATAAATTTGAATATATGACAACTACTCATGCTTGTAAAAAATCCATTTGGATTAAAAGACTATGTTCAAATGTTGGAATAAAACAAGGTGTAGTTATAATTTATCGTGGTAGTCAAAGTGCGATTTTCCTAGCTAAGAATCTGACTTGATGTTTCATACTAGCTCCAAGCACATTGATGTACAATATCATTTTGTTAGAGATATGGTCAAGGATGGTAGGGTGAAGCTAGTTCAGGTAAAGTCTTTGATGAATATTATATATTCTATAACTAAGGCTATGCACACAAAGAAGTTTAGATGGTGTTTAGATTCTATGGGCCTCTCGACCACTAGAAATTAAATCATTGTATCAATCCTCCCATTGCTCTTGCAAGGTGTTTGACAAGTGGGAGAATGTTAGGAAAAATGGTGTCTCAACTGTGAAATTATAATAGTTTAATATATTGAGAGTGGGCAGGTTGCAAGTGGGGGGGTACCCTCTCTCGTGGTTGCGTTCCTTGGTGAGGGTTTGGGGGTAACACCCCCGAAAGAGATATTTTATTATTGTAAATCAGAATTATTCATCATTAGGTCTCAAATATGACATTATATATTTTGTTGTCTTGTCTTTCCCTAGAAGGAAATCCTATTTTATGAGGGCATTGTATTATGATTGTGTAGTGTGATGTATTCTGAGAGTTTGATAGTTATTGTGTTGCCTTTGGATTTTTGTTTGGTGATACTCTTGTGAAAATATTGCTTTGCAAGTATATTGTAATCTTTGTGATTTCTGAATAATATATTAGGGAGATTTTGGAGTGTGAGGTTTTTATTTTGAAAGGTTTTTCCCCACATAAATCATCATGTTGTGGTATATGCATGATATTTATGTTTATTTCTATTTAAATTTTTTGTAACTGTTGTAAAGATTAGTAAATTTTTGCATTACCCTCCTCTCAAAATTAGTGTAGGAAGTTATTCTTCTACCTTAGCTTCCTTACAAATATTGGTATTGATGAGTTTTCACTTGAATATATGATGTTGGTGATCATATGGACACATATGAGGACCTATTTGTTTGGTGTGCGCTTTAAAGGGGTCATACAAGAGTGTTGATAGTGAGTTGAGTGTGGAAGAGTACATGTGCCACATGTCTAATTGTAGTAGCACATGTGTCACAATATATTTCCAAGAGATTGAAACATAGAGACAATTTGAAGACACACAAGTTCTAAGGTGTTTAAAATAATGCTAGCATTTATTTAATGTCGGTTCCCCTTTCAAAAAATAGGAATAAATATAAGGCTTAGGAATGCATAATTTAGGCAATTATAAGATTTATTAAGTCCTATTAATTAAGAGACCCAAGCATAGTGTGAAAATATAAAGGATTAAATTTTTCTACACTAAATTTTACCCCATTTAGTGAGAGTATGAGCCCTATGCTCAAACTCAGACTAAAGTAGATAAATAGCTCAAACTTAGACTAAAGTAGATAAATAATTCAAGAGAGGTCTAATTGTACAATTGTTAGAAAGATGAGATAATAAAGATAAAGAAGGATGATCAAGCCCCTAGGATCAAAGATCCCATGACAAACCAACAAAGGCACAAAGAGACATGTGAATACAACAACGAAACAAGATACAACATCATACAATGTCAAAAATTAAAACAAATAAAAAGATGATTTGACAAGTTATGTTATGCCAAGTCCATCAAACATGCTATCATGGCACCGCAGGCAAGAAAGTTGTGTTATGCAAGGTGGCCATAAGAAACACACTCACAAGTGTAGTCCGATATACACTCGACGAGCCTAAACAAGTGAGAAAAAAACACTAGGTCTACAAGGTGTGAGCCCACAAAACAAGTGGCAATTTGAAAGTCATGCCAGATCTACATGCTCCCATATATCAACCATACCAAAAGTTATACTCCCTGATAAATTTGATAAGGTGCCACATACGAAAAATCACAAGGCCAACAAGTTGCATTATGCTAGAAACTCATGAAACAAAGGCACCACCAAGCAAGTTGTTTTATGCTTAGTGGAAAAAGTTTTGGTTTAAGATAGTCAAAGGAGTTTTGCTTAGTTCATGAAAGGTCTCACTTTAGGGAGCATCACCATCAAGAGAGGACTAGTTGAGTGATAAAAGATTCATACCTTAGGGAATGCAAGCCACAAGATTACCACTAAGAGGAATTCCATATGCTAAGAAAGGTCACGCTCTTGAAGGAAATCAATCCCAATGTAACCAACAAGAAGACACATCACATGAAATCAGAAGACCACACTTTGAACAAGAGGTCACAACATCAAGCAAGCAACAAGAAGGAGGCATAATGCCCCCCACTTTAAAGAAATTTCTCAACACCATGCTATGAGTAATTACTTCAAAGTAGAATAAAATCTAATAGATGAAAGAGACATGAGAGCTTATTTGGAAAGCCCTATTCAAAAAATATGTTTCCAAATGAAGATACATCATGAAAAGGAGGTTGCCCCCCATATACAATCCTAAGATAATACATAAGGGATCCATGGATTTGGGGTCAGCGTATGTATTTGCTACAATGATATAATCAAGCTCAAAATTGTCATCATTCTCCAAATAACTCATGGAACAATAAGCACAAAGGAAGAATGACACATAGAGAGAGAGATCCTTTTGGGTCAACACGAAAGAGACCTAAATATCTCGATGCCTTGTGTCATCCCGAAAAGGAAACAAAAGATAAATAAAAAAGATAATGGTTACAATAGATAGAAGGAGGAAGATACAAATAGAAGAATATCGGAACAGGTTCACTTCCTTTATATCCTTGCACCAACAGAGTGGAAAGGGTCATCCAAAGTAGGCTCACAAACATAAAGACACACAAAGCAACACAATACGAGGGATCGCATTACACACATGCAATCACATAAAGAACATGAAAAAGAAGACATAAATATAGTATGACACATGCGACCTGACCTATAACAAGTCGTCCACATCCCAATATTGTTCATCATATACGAAAAGAGGATGACTAGCCTAAAGGGCAACAATGAGTGTTATACTAGGACAATCACTAGGCTCAACACATAGTTATTCTCTTATAAGGAGGATCATCACGGTTGTTATCGTCTAAGCTCATAGAAGAGGAAAATAAAAAATTGAACTCATGATGCACTTCCTCATCAATATTAGTATTCTCATCATCATCATCATCCAAGTTAATCATAATAGGAGGTTTAATGATAATATCCATAGAGGTTTCATGTTTTGGTTGTTGTGGAGAAGGTGGAGAACCATCATGCTTTGTTTGAGTTGAATTTTGATCTTGGTTTGTTTTTTTGTTCTCTTTAAATTTACGAGAAGTAACATGACATCTATGCCTACATTCTTTAACATTTTAGTTTCTTTTTGCATATTTTTAAAGTTGTAATTATGTAGGAGCGGGTTTATTAACCATAGGTTTCTTTTCTTCCCATAAGGGAGGAATGAAAGGAACCATTGAGGGTTGGTCAATCACTTTCTCTTTGGGTTTATAAACTTGTTTGACCTTATGAGGAACAACGAGAATTGTATATTTATCCCTTGGTCTCTTATAGGAAATAGGTGGGATTTGTCTTGGTTACTCGGAAGAGATTTTGGTTCAATCATGGTTTCATCAATGATAGGAGACTCAAGCATGGGTTGAGGGATATTGCTGAGAGACAATTCTCCTATGTGCTTTGCCTTGAAATTTTGATAAGATTTGAAAAAGAAGTCCTCACGAGGCTTAATAGGTTCCATAGGTTTGGGCCAAAAGAAATCTAATGAGAAATTTCCACGGGAAGACACATGATTAAAATTTCTATGATGCATAGTGAAAATTTCATTACTAGATAGAAATTTTAAGCATTTATGCACTTTCGACGGGATGAAATTCATGGAGTGTAGCCATGGATAGCCTAAATTCATATAGAATTGGTCTGATGATGGGATGATGGAGAATGAGACATTTACTTTCTTGGGTCCAAAATTTAAGGGGAGAGTGATAAAATCTGTCATAGGGCAAGAAAAACCATTATGTGTTTTGATCCATGCTTTCTATTGTTCATAAGAGTCCTACTAAAGTTCATGCACAAACAAGAATTCCTCAGTGATCACATTCTCTACACACATGGGATCAATTAATATTCCATTGGTAGGCTTGTCATTGATTCTTTTGGCTATGTAAAGAGGACCATCAGGTGCATGTTTAATTATGTCATTTTGTGAGAAAGAAATGTTCATAGACAAGTTGTTTTGGCCCTTACAAGGTTGAATTCCAATTAGTCCAATCATAACATCAATATCATATTCATTATCAATCTTATTATAATCAATTGCATTTTGTATGTTGTCAACATTCATCACATCATTCTTGGTGCCACTAGCTTTAAAAAATGAGATGTTATGGTTTGGCATTGGATCGGTAAAGATTTACAAATTTCGATTGGGTGGGGCAACAAAATTATTTCCTTGATCATTAACACCACCAATCTGAATGTGACTAGAATCAATGAGGTCTTGCACAATATTTTAAAGACACATACATCATTTTATATTGTGTCCATTTTGTTGGTGATAATGGAAAAGAGTTTTTGGATTATAATTTGAGGGTAAAGGCTTGTTAGGATCAAGGGTTCTAGAAAGAGGTAAGGTAATTAAGTTCTTATCCATGAGCTACAACATGATGGAATGAAGGGTATCAGGTAACAGAGTAAATTATCTATTCCTTTCCCTAAATTGATATTGATTTGTTGTTTTTATAGCATCCACTTGAGATTGAACTTGTTGATTTGTTTGATGTGGATTTATTTGTATAAATCCATTATTTGTTTCTTGAATGGTTGGAAATTATTATTGCGACACAAATTCATATTTTTCAGGGTGGCCAGAGGAAGTTTTCACTTCACGATGACTAACTGAATTTTGATAGTCACAAAGAGTTGTGCACAAGTGAGTGAAGGAAGGGAATTTCATCATCCCAATCTTATCTTGAA